>LS557396.1:292019-311009 GCA_900490775.1 Pristionchus maxplancki
AGCCGACCGTTGGTGTTAGGAAAGGCATCCATCAACAACTGTGGAAGAAGGACGGCAAGCCGACCTTCGTGTTAGGCAAGACTTTCTTCTACTATCTGCCGAACAAGGACTCGGGAGGAAGAAGATCCACTCGACCAGTCGTCGCAATCGCCACAGACTGGTGAGTATCCCTTCTACCTTGAGCTACCCTTTGTTTGCACAACTGCTGTTTCATGATCATCTAACTAATATTTCCATCCATTTATTCACCTCATTTGGCTCCATCCCTTCCCTTCTCCCTTCTCGCTCGCGTACTGTAGGAGCTGCCTTGTATCGATCATCTCGGGCTGGTACTGCAGTCTCGGGCTTGTCTGTAATTATATTTTTATTTCCAGACGCGACTCGGCCCGTCATCTACCCCTCCCTCGATGGATACGATAGCCCAGGTACGGAAACCTTTTCTCACCTCGAATTCAATCGATATCCTTCCTTCTCTCCTCTGCCCACATCGTGCCACTCGAGAGGGGCTGCATTCCTTGTGGATGGGGGCGAGGGGTTGAGCGAGTATCCTCTAGTCTTTGCTGCTCACATTGCTGCATGTGCCGGTGGCTTGGGCATCTGCAATTAGCGATTAATTAATTAATTAGCCACAACAATTTATTAATTGCAGGCCTTCTCGTCTCTCCTCCCATCTCTCCCTCCTTCTCTTCTCTCTGCGCCGACTACAGAGGCGCGCCACTACTCAGGTATGTCAACATCTCTAGGCAATCAAGGGACTTGTGAAACACAAACCTGATAAGGTCCCTGGCGTCTCCTGGCTGCACTTGGTGCCATTGGTGTGGTGGTGCGAAGAGTGGTGCTGCTCTCGGGCGGGAGCTGCGGTTTCCTCAGTAGTTGAGGCCGGGCTGCTGCTGCTGCAAATATATTAATGCTTCATCTAATTTTATTGCTAAACCATCACTAGACTGTGAAACGCTGGCCCACCTTGTGTCATCTCTCTCCCCATCTCGATCTCTCCTCATCCCTTCTCGATCCCACTCGTAGGCGGGGGCTTTACACGTTTGCTTCATTCGCTCGTACTGTACCATCGGCCTCTGATAGTGTGGTCGTCTGGCTGCTTCACACTGTAATAAATTTATTAATTTCCAGACGCCACCGCGAGCCGTGGCCAGTCATCTACTCGCCCGGTGGACGCGCTAGTCAAGGTACGGTAACAGTTTCTCACCTGGTATTCGATCGATATTTCTCCATTCTCCCCTCAGTCGAGTCTGGAGTAGTTGCGGCCTTTCTGAATGCACTCGTCGTATCCAAAACGTGATTCTGCAATTATTTATTTAAAAAAATGTTTACCACCTATAACACTAGTGCTTCAACTGCAGTTCATGATCATCTAATTAATATTTCCACCCATTTACTCTGACTAAATTACTCACCTAATTTGGCTCCCATGCTTCTCAATGCTTCTCTCCTCTCAATCGCGTACTGTAGTGGTTCAGTACTGTAGACTTATCGATCCATCACGTGCGGGTACGGTAGATGGACGCTTATCACTGATCACTGTAATTATGCTATTATTTCCAGACGCCCATTCGATGCGGCCCTCCATCTACCCGCCCCGCAGGATACGGCAGTCGAGGTACGGTAACAATTTCTCACCTTGTATTCAATTCAATCTCCTTGCCTCTTCACTCTTCCTCTTAAGAGTAGGCGTAATCTTGGCCGTGTCGTAATCGATATCGTCCTTCAATTGATTCGAGAATCTGCAAAAATGGTTAATTTAGTTTTTGTGAAACCGGGAATTTCTACGTTTCAACCAATGTAAATCAGTCCTGTTTCGCTGACCTTATTGTACTCATTTGGTTCCCAATTGTATCGTCCTCCTTCCTGTCGTTCGCTGATCCTTGGGCGTACGGTAGTCGGGTGGTTTCGTACTGTAATTATTTTATTTCCAGCCGCCCATTCGACTCGGCCCGTCGTCTTCCCGCCACGATGGATACGGCAGTCGAGGTACGGTAATTATTGCTCACTTCTTAATCGATCCGTAGTCCCTGTTTCTTCAATCGTCCTCTTGAGTAGGCGTCTCATCTCTTAGACGATGGGTGCGTGCATCCGAGCGTATTCTGAAAGGGGACACGTTTATTTCGTCGCCAATTGACTAAGGAACCCCGGGAAAACTTGCTGAAAACACTCACCGGCCAGTTGGAAGCGAGCTGTCGGCGATTACCCCACATCCGGGGAACCTTCCCCGAGTCAGCTGCTGGGCCCTCTTGCTCCTTGCTGCACTTGCTGCTGCAGCAGCCTCTCTGGCTGGTCGTGTGGCAGTCGGGCAGCTGCACACTGTAATAATTTTATTTCCAGACGCCCATTCGACTCGGCCCTCCATCTACCCGCCACGATGGATACGGCAGTCGAGGTACGGTAACATTGTCTCACCTCTTATTCAATCCATTATCCTTGCCACTTATATCTTCCCCTTCGGAAGTAGGCGCTGCCTTGGGGGTATCGAAGTGGAATCGAACCCAATTCGAGGAGTGTCTGAAAAGGAATATTTAGTTTCTGTGAAACCTAGTATTTCTACGTTTCAGTCACACTAAATTATATATTCCCCCCTCACTCACCTCATTGACTCCTTTGAGTTTCCCCTTGTCTCGTGCTAATCCGTGCACTGTAGAGACTGAGTATGACGGCTTCATTTACTGGTCGTGGGGTAGTCTGGTGGCTGCGTACTGTAATTATTTTATTTCCAGACGCCCATTCGACTCGGCCCTCCATCTACCCGCCCCGCTGGATACGGCAGTCGAGGTACGGTAACAATTTCTCACCTTGTATGCAAATCAATATTCCTGCCTCTTCACTCTTCCTCTTAAGAGTAGGCGTAATCTTGGCCGTGTCGTAATCGATATCGTCCTTCAATTGATTCGAGAATCTGCAAAAATGGTTACTTTAGTTTTTTTGTGAAACCGGGAAATTCTACGTTTCAACCAATGTAAATCAGTCCTGTTTCGCTGACCTTATTGTACTCATTTGGGTCCCAATTGTATCGTCCTCCTTCCTGTCATTCGCTGATCCTTGGGCGTACGGTAGTCGGGTGGCTTCGTACTGTAATTATTTTATTTCCAGACGCCCATTCGACTCGGCCCGTCGTCTTCCCGCCACGATGGATACGGCAGTCGAGGTTCGGTAATTATTGCTCACTTCTTAATCGATCCATAGTCCCTGTTGCTTCAATCTTGATGTTGAGTATGCGATTTGTCTCTTAGGCGATGGGTGCGTGCATCCGAGTGTATTCTAAAAGGGGACACATTTATTTCGTCGCCAATAGACTAAGGAAGCCAGGGAATATTAGCTGAAATCACTCACCGGCCAGTTGGAAGCGAGCTGTCGGCGATTACCCCACATCCGGGGAACCTTCCCCGAATCAGCTGCTGGGCCCTCTTTCTCCTTGCTGCACTTGCTGCTGCTGCAGCCTCTCTGGCTGGTCGTGTGGCAGACGGGCAGCTGCACACTGTAATAATTTTATTTCCAGACGCCCGTTCGACTCGGCCCTCCATCTACCCGCCCCGCAGGATACGGCAGTCGAGGTTCGGTAATTAGTGCTCACTTCTTAATCGATCCATAGTCCCTGTTTCTTCAATCTTGCTGTTGAGTATGCGATTTGTCTCTTAGGCGATGGGTGCGTGCATCCGAGGGAATTCTGAAAATGGGACACGTTTATTTCATCACCAATTGACTAAGGAAACCCGGGAATATTTGCTGAAAACACTCACCGGCCAGTTGGAAGCGAGCTGTCGGCGATTACCCCACATCCGGGGAACCTTCCCCGAGTCAGCTGCTGGGCCCTCTTTCTCCTTGCTGCACTTGCTGCTGCTGCAGCTTCTCTGGCTGGTCGTGTGGCAGACGGGCAGCTGCACACTGTAATAATTTTATTTCCAGACGCCCACCCGAGCCCGGGCCCTCCATCTACTCGCCATGAGGGATACGGCAGTCGAGGTACGGTAACATTGTCTCACCTCTTATTCAATCCATTATCCTTGCCACTTATATCTTCCCCTTCGGAAGTAGGCGCTGCCTTGGGGGTATCGAGGTGGAATCGAACCCAATTCGAGGAGTGTCTGAAAAGGAATATTTAGTTTCTGTGAAACCTAGTATTTCTACGTTTCAGTCATACTAAATTATATATTCCCCCCTCACTCACCTCATTGACTCCTTTGAGTCTCCTCTTGTCTCGTGCACCTTCGTCCACTGTAGACACTGAGTGTGATTGACAGGTCGTACGGTAGTCTGATGGCTGCGTGCTGTAATGAAATTATTTCCAGACGCCTTCCCGACTCGGCCCTCCATCTACTCGCCATGAGGGATACGGAAGTCGAGGTACGGTCATTATTGCCCACCAATTGACTAAGGGAACCCGGGAATACTTGCTGAAATCACTCACCGGCCTGTTGGAAGCGAGCTGTCGGCGATTACCCCACATCCGGGGAACCTTCCCCGAGTCAGCTGCTGGGGCCCTCTTTCTCCTTGCTGCACGTGGTGCTGCTGCAGCTTCTCTGGCTGGTCGTGCGGTAGTCGGGCTGCACACAGTAATAATATTATTTTCAGCCGCCCACTCCACCCCGGGCCCTCCATCTACTCGCCCCGCTGGATACGTCAGTCGGGGTACGGTAATCATTGCTCACTTCTTAATCGATCCATAGTCCCTGTTTCTTCGATCTTCCTCTTGAGTATGCGATTTGTCTCTGAGACGATGGGTGCGTGTATCCGAGGGGAATTCTGAAAAGGGGACACGTTTATTTCATCACCAATTGACTAAGGAAACCCGGGAATATTAGCTGAAATCACTCACCGGCCAGTTGGAAGCGAGCTGTCGGCGATTACCCCACATCCGGGGAACCTTCCCCGAATCAGCTGCTGGGCCCTCTTTCTCCTTGCTGCACTTGCTGCTGCTGCAGCCTCTCTGGCTGGTCGTGTGGCAGTCGGGCAGCTGCACAGTGTAATAATTTTATTTCCAGACACCCATTCGACTCGGCCCTCCATCTACCCGCCACGATGGATACGGCAGTCGAGGTACGGTAACATTGTCTCACCTCGTAGTTGATCGTGTCTCTCTTCAATCCTCTCCAATCCATTCGAGAGCGGTCGCCTTGCTTCGGCGTGATGAGCGAGGACTTGTTGGGCATCTGAAATATTTACTGATTGCAGGCCTCTCCCCTTCTTCCCTCTCTCATCTCTGGCCGTACTACGGAGGAGGAGCTGCGTCTCCACTCAGGTATGCCAACATCACTAGGCAATCAAGAAGCGGTGAAACACGAACCTGCTAATGTCCCTGGGTCCGTCCTGCCTGATTCCGGGTACTGCGGGTACTGCTGCTGCTCACATGCGGGAACGATGTCCCCAGTAGTAGATGCTGGGTCGGAAGACTGCAACCGGCTGCTGCTGCTGCTGAGGCTGCAAGTAGATCATCACTGGGTCATCTAAGCCGTCGCTTCCGCGTTTCACCCATTGGATCTATTGATCCACTAGTGCTCACCTTTTAGTTGCGGTCCTGTTTGTTGCCAGTTAGGTTAGAAAAATTCCACACGACGAAATCGCGGCCGTGGGCATGGGTGAACGGTGGGATGAACGAAGTACGGTAGAACGACGAGAAATTCTGAAATAAATAAATCGATAATTGCAGGCCCCTCGCCTCTCTTCCCCCCTTCTCTCTCTCTCTCTGACCGTGCTACGGAGGAGGGCCGTCGTTACCACTCAGGTATGTCAACAATGCTAAGCGGTGAAACACAAACCTAGTGTTGTCCCTGGGTCCTCGCAGGCGGGAACGATATCCCCAGTTGTAGAGGCTGGGACTTAAGGCGGATTGCTGCAGCCTGCTGCTGCTGTTGAGGCTGCAAGTAGATCATTGCGTCATCTAAGCCTAGAGCGAAACCCGTCACTTCCGCGTTTCACGCATAGCATCTATTGATCCACTACAGCTCACCTGATAATGGGGCTTCTGTGTTGGCGCCCGGGAGTGAAACGAAACCACACGACAACATCGCGGCCGTGGGCGTGGGTGGTACGGGTGGCACGTGGGGAAAACGAAGACGAAGTGTGGGTACTGTAGTGTGCGGGTACGGTAGCTCTCCAATCCAACTGCAAGCAATCAATATTTTTCTTGAGTATTTGATTATTTCTAATGTAGTGTGGTGTGTGTATCTCACCTGGCTCGATCTCTCTCTCTTCGGGGCTAGGTCGGGTCTCTCTCGTTGGGACAGGGTCGGCGGTGAGCGTTCGCTATGCCGATGGCGAGCGCGGGCTTTTTGCCATTGGCAAGCCCGGCCCCCTCAGCCGCTCCACCACTTCCCACTGCCCCCATCGCTGCTTGCTGCAGCTGCGGCGGCTGCAAGTAGGTCATTGCGTCATCTAAGCCTAGTGCGAAACCCGTCGCTTCCGCGTTTCATCCATATCATCTAATAATTCTGATCCCAACACTGCTCACCTGCCTTACTAGCTCCTGGGAGAAAAGAAAACCACACGAGAAAAGCGAGGCCGTGGGCATGGGGGTTACTTGGGGAAAAACGAAAGACGGTAGACGTCGGGTACGGTTGAACGGCGAGAAACACTGAAATAAATAAATCGATAATTGCAGACCCCTCCCGGCTCTCTCTTCGCCCTTCGGTGGGAAGGACCTTCCAGTCAGGTATTTTGCTCGTTTTTTTTAAAACTCTAAATCCCTTATCAAGTTTGTGTTTCATGAGTGACATCTCTAAAGTTTAGTCATTGTAGTCAGTAAATTTTTAATTGCTGCCCTAATGATGTGAACAGTGTCTCTGCCTAGTCTCATTCTCTAGGCAGAGAAATGGACTAGAGGGGTCGGTCTAACCAGGAATGATTGGGAGACGAACCCTCAATTCCATTGTTCGACCGACCCCTCTAGTCGATTTGTCTGACTAGAGAATGAGCCTAGGCGGACACCCTGTTCACAGCGTAAGCGACAAGAGACAAGGATCGAAAAACATGAGCAGCTCACAATAAGTAATTGCAACGGAATACACGCGGCCGATAGAGAGGGTGGGCACACAAGAGAAAGAACTGTAGTACGGTAGAAGTACGGTAGGGAAAGTAGACGAATCTGCAATCAATAAATCGATAATTACAGGCCGACTGCTCGACCGCTCTGAGAGGGAGGAGGAGGAGGAGGAATCGAGCAGCGAGGTACGGTTTTCCGATCAGGGAGTTGGAAAATCGATAGGACTACCGTAATTGAGTATCGATTGTTTTGACTACTGTTGCTGGTTAGATGGACTCACCATGGTAGGCGCTGATGGAAGGGGCACGAAGTAGTGGCTGACGCTCCGGTGGAAGTAGAATGTGGTTTGGCCATAGTACGAAAAGGTAGCCTCTCAAGTTTTGAACCAATTAGAAAGATCTAGCAGATTACGGCTTAGCTGGGCTAGGGCAAAGCGTTTAGAACGGCTCAACTCTGCCTATGCTTCTGGAAGCAACAGCAGGTATGGTTGGGCATGAGTGAGAAAAATAGCCTTTCGACAGAATAGCTTAGCTGGGCTAGGTCTAAGCTTGACGGCTCAACTCTGCCTATGCTTCTGGAAGCAACAGCAGGTATGGTTGGGCATGAGTGAGAAAAATAGCCTTTCGACAGAATAGCTTAGCTGGGCTAGGTCTAAGCTTGACGGCTCAACTCTGCCTATGCTTCTAGAAGCAACAGCAGGTATGGTTGGGCATGAGTGCGAATAGTAGCCTTTCGACAGAATAGCTTAGCTGGGCTAGGTCTAAGCTTGACGGCTCAACGTTGCCTATGCTTCTAGAAGCAACAGCAGGTATGGTTGGGCATGAGTAAGAAAAGTAGCCTATCGACAGAATAGCTTAGCTGGGCTAGGTCTAAGCTTGACGGCTCAACTTTGCCTATGCTTCTGGAAGCAACAGCAGGTATGGTTGGGCATGAGTAAGAAAAATAGCCTTTTGACAGAATAGCTTAGCTGGGCTAGGTCTAAGCTTGACGGCTCAACTTTGCCTATGCTTCTGGAAGCAACAGCAGAGACGGATGAGCAGGTAAGGAGAAAAGCAGCCTCTTAGTACGCTTGTACTAGTTTGCAGCTTAGCTGGGCTAGAGCTAAGCTGGTTGGTTGAACGAAATGACAATACTTCACGGGCACAAATTGAAGCATAACCATTTGGTTCGAATCCTAACCGGAGTAGAGAGACAGTGGGACAGGATACGCGTAGGAAGACTAGGGATGAAGAAAAGGATAGAAGCAGAGAGGGGAATATGGGGGGGAACGAAAGGTGGCATGATGTGCAAAGTGTGAAACATAAGAGTGAAGGGTGTGTATTTGAAAATAGGGATCGAGAAATAGAGTACATTTGGGTAAGCGTTGCATGGAATGGATGGAAAGGTATTTCAATGTTGTGCGTTCCGAATTCGATGGAAGTAATCGGAATGGATAGAGTAATTGAGGAGTAAATTAACGATTGAATGACATAGATGAGAAAGGCGAAGGGTTGAATGAAGGATAGAGAAATAAGTTATGCCTAGATAAGTCACATAAAGGGGAGGGGGGGCACATAGTGAAAACAAAAAAATGCCCAGCAAGATAAACCCGTATTTTCGTAAATAGCTATAAAACAACGTGGAATAAAATCACCTAATTGAGAAGAAGTGATCTAGCGGTACAAAAAACAAACAATTGGTACAATGACCTACTTCCGCCGTTTTTTTTTTGTTTTTTTAAATTTTTTTCTTTTTTTTCTTTTTTTCTTTTTTTTTGTTGGGCTCTTAATACAGCGTGCTGTCACATAAATTCCCTAATTGGCCTCTTTAATTTTAATAAAGAAATAGATACTAAAGGATGTTAAAGACCGTGACAAAAAATACTCAAAATAATCTCAAAGGCACGGAACTAGCTACACAATAAAGAAACCTGGGCCTAATTATTTACACTATGCCTAATACAATAGCTAAATACAATAGCTGAACCTAAACAAGGGGGGAATACATTGAGTTGAGCACGGTAAGGAGGGACTAGAGCATTGGGCGAGCAGAGATAACGAGGGAAGGACATGCGGGGGAAGAACGAGGGGACGATCGGGCGTGCTCGAGGGACGTTGGCTGGGGCCTGAGAAAAAAACGCACTTCTACCCCTGCTCTCTCCACCCCGCACGCTCTCTCACCCACTGCCTAACCAGTGAGAGAGCACGCGGAGTGGAGAGAGCGCTGCCCTTCTAAGGTCCGTAACCATTCCCGATTTACTTGCTCATCTAATTAGTCAGTCCCCGATTCCCTTACCGTAATCTCGGGTGGCTACCGTAATCCACTCACTCTAGAAGGGGAGCTCCCGGCAGACGCGGTGGAAGCGCTGCATGCTCTTGATGTCCTTGCCCTTCTTCTCGCTGAAATCAAATCAATATCAGTATCGATTGCTGGCCTATCGTAAACTGTTCCTACCGTAATCAGTATCCTATTGACTTACTCGAAAGACTTGAAGAGGGCATCGTAGACAGCCGACTTCTTGACTGGCTGTCTCTGAGCGCGAGGAGGGGCGGCGTACTCGGCCAGGATCTGAAATCGATAGATCGATGCCCCCTACCGTACCCGGTCGATACAGTGTCTCTGCCTTCCAACGATCGAGACTAGGCAGAAACGCTGATCGCACCATGAAAAATGGGAAAAGTGACCATGCTGAGATCAATAAATCGATATTTTCAGGCTCCCCGTTGCCCTCTCGTCCCACTCGCTCGTCTACTATGGGAAGGACATGGAGGAGTGCGACTAGAGAGGTACGCTAGCGTGAGCAGAACAGGCTGCATTTTGGATGGGCTCTTGATGAGGGATTCGAAATTACTAGTCGAAAGTACTGCGTTTCACGAATTTCAGAATCAATAGTGTGCCCTTCCGGACTACCGTAGCCTCTCAGGCTACAGTATCCACTGTTTGTCAAACCGAGTTGCCAAAATCCTTGGCCAGCTGGAGCAGCTCCTCGTACTCCTTCTTCGCGAGCTCAGCGACGGCGTTGAAGCGCTGCAACGATCGATTGTGTGGTGCCTACCGTATCCGGATTATCGATTTTTGCGACCCCTCTCAATGGATGATAACTCCCCCACCGTACCCCCCTCCCCCCTACCGTACCTCGAGCAGTGCCGTCTGGGAAGGATCTGCCAAGAGTGCGTCCGTCAGGCGGGGCAGCGCCTTCTCGATTGCCGTCGCATACATGTTCTTCCTCTTGCCCATCACTGTCGACACGCGGTGCCACAGCTTCTGCAGCGGACCCTCGCACTTGCTCGTCAGCTGCAAGAGAGTACGGTAGTCATACTGTAGCTGTACCGGAGATGAAAAAGTCACGTAGCGCATTTTTCGCAAACCCGGGCATGTGCATGAAAAATCGTCGAAGATCAGCCAAATCTTCGAAAACCGGGTTCCTTTTCAACTTTTTGATAGTTTCCCATGGTGAGGAACTCTCGAAAACCGGGTATGTTTACGGATTTTAGGTAGTTCTTGTGCAACCTTTTTCCACTCTGAGTTGTACTGCAGTATCTAGGAGGCTGAACCGAATAGTGCGCGGCCGGGATAATTGCGGTTGCAGTGATCAGCGACAAAGTAAGAGAGATGGAGATACCATGGTAAGATTAGAAGGAATGACCTGACCCTCTCTCTCTCGTTTCGCAATGCTCTCTCGCGTGTCAGAGAAGCGATGGAGCACGGGAAAGTGAGAGAGGGAGAGCTCTCACCGTGATGCCGGTGACGTGGGCGGGCGTGAGGACGAGCAGCAGGTCTCCCTTGATGGTCGTGGTCTTGGCGACGGCTGCTGCGTGAGCTGCAGCTGCTGCAGGCGTGAGGACGGGCTGCACGGCGGCCAGAGGAATGGCGGCTGCGGGTGCTGCAGGTGCTGCAGAAGCGGCTGCGAGCTGCGCCTCCAGATCGGCCTGCAATACGGACAGTTGCGATATTCGGCCAGGTTCTGGTATCACAATCACTGTAATTAGAGGGACTGAATGCGCTAATCTGCTAGGTGTGAAACTCGAAGGAACCGGGTGCGCGCTCATTCAAGGGCCTGGCACCACAATCAGCTGGGCACTGTAATTAGAGGGGCTGGGTGCGCTAATCTGCTAGGGGTGAAACTCGAAGGAACAGGGCACCGTAATCAGGGGGGCGGGGCAAGGTACCTTCTCCTCCATCAGGATGTCCACTCTTCCCTCCGCGAGCGTCGCCTCGGTGCGCGCGAAGCCCGCCTCATCGTGCTCCATCTGGTACTGGTTATGCCAGTACTCGGCGTTCGCGCGTGCCGCGACCGCATTCGCGCGCGCCTCGTCTCTCTCGTCCCTCCTGCAACGAGAACTGGCCCGTCTCTCAATTTCACCTTATCTCTCGCCAGTCAGAGAAGTGGGAGCGTGATCAAACGAGAGAGTGCTGCTCGCGCTCTCTCGCAACGATTGTGTGCTACCGTAATCGTGTCACTCACCGACGCTTGCAGTTGGGGCAGCCGTCTCCCATGGGGAATTCGCCGTCCATGGAGAACATGAACGGCGAGACGGGCTGCGCGTGCTGCAGCGGCAGGCGAGGCGGCGACTGCTGCGACTGCTGCGACTGGGGCGACTCGGTGCCGGATCGGCGGCGCACGATCTGCACCATGGGTCGAGGGGTGGTCGACGGGCGAGGGGAGGGCATTGGCTCCGGCGAGGACTCGCCTTCCCTCCTGACGTACGTCTCGTCGTGCGATCTGCAAAAATATCGATAACTCGGGGGTACGGTAGGGATCGGGTGGGATACGGTAGTGGCGTGCTAGTATCTGGGACTGCTAGGTGTAAAAAATAAAGAAAATCAATGCTACCGTAGGTCAATCAATAAATCAGTAATTATCAGGGGTACGGTACCTCTTCTGCGGGCGCGTCGGTCCCTCGTCGTCGCTGAAGAGGCGGAAGCTGTCGTCATCCGACGGCGGGATTCGTGCCCTGCAAGTGAGTCGATGAGAGATTACGGTGGTTAGGGCAATCGAGAACTGACTGATTACGGTAGAGGAGTTTGTACAAAAATCAATTGGCTACCGTATCGCTCATTAAATCGATACTTGCAGAGTACGGTACCTGGTGCGTGCCTTCTCTTCCTTCTTCTCTTCCTTCTTCTCCTTCTCTGCCGTCTCCTTCACTCCGACTGCCTTCTTGGCCGGGACACTGCAAGTAAGTCATTTATCGATCTGACTCGTGATTACGGTGGTTTGGCTCAATCAATCGATACGGGAGTGCAGAGGTCAACGGAGGCGGGTTGGGGTCTGCTCCGATTTAAAACTGGTTTTAGAACTCAAAAATAGTTGTGAAACGCGTGTTCTGGAATGGCACACCCTCTATATTTTTTCATGATTATGCTTGAAGGACCAATAGAGAGTATATGAGGGAAAACTGGGTTAGGGAGACCTCTGGAACACGCGTTTTAGAACTTTTCAGACGTTCTAAAACTAGATTTCCAAAACGGAGCAAACCCGGCGGATCGCTGCTTCTCCATGATTACTTGGTGATTGCATGCGATCGCGCGGTCAATGGTGATGGGAAGTTACGGTGGATCAGGGAATCGATAATTGTCTGGTTACGGTAGAGGATTTTTGAAAAATCAATTATTGCAGGGATACTGTACCTGCCGGTACCCTTCTCCTCATTCTTCTCCCTCTCGTCCACCTTCGCCGCTTCTTCGAGGTCCTTCTGGGAAGCGACACTCTCCCTGCAAGTGAGTCATTTATCGATAGTCTAGTCTAGTCTGGTTACGGTGGTTGTGGTAGAATGCTTGGGAACTAGTCTGGGCGGAAAGAAGTTTCACCCGGGCTTGGTAGATCGAAAATTCTAGATATGCATGAACGACCGTTAAAATAGTTCACCCTGCTGCCTAGAGCAAATCAATGGATATCTGTACTACAGTAATGCTCAATCAATCGATAAAATTGCAGGGATACGGTACCTGACTGGTTCCTCCTCCTCCTCTTCCTTCCTCTTCTCGACGGCCTTCTGTCTGGTCGCCTCGCTGCGTCTGCAAGTAAGTGATTTATCGATCCAGCTAGTCTGGTTACGGTAGAATGCTACGGTAGTCTGAGTAGGAAGAGGTTTCGCCGTGGCTAGGTAGATCGAGTATTGCAATCGATGCTTGTGGAGGAACGCGTACGGTACCTGGGAGTGTGGCGTGTGGTCGAGTCGACACGTTCGGCTCGAAGGCCGACGTCTTCGTTCTCGTCCGCTGCCTCCTTCTCCTTCGGCGTCATCGTCGAGGCGGGATTCTGGCGCTCGTCGTGAGCGGGCGAGGTGGCGGCGATGCCCTTGGCCTGCTGCTGCTCCAGTCTGCGATTCATCGATTGGATGGTGGTGGTGAGTACGGTAGATCGAGGGGCTACTGTAGATTAGTGGGGTGAGTACGGAAGATCGAGGGGCTACTGTAGATTAGTGGGGCGGCGGTACCTGGGCGGCGGCGTGTTCTGGATCGACGGATCCGTAATTTCTCCCTTGATGCTGCTTCCCCTTCCCATTAGAAGGCTTGTGGGGACGAGCGCCGATTCATCGCCCGTGGCGTATCCAGGAAGGGCGATCGACGACAACGACGACGCGTCGTGGTCGCTGCTGCTGCAAGGAAATTCGTGGTTACGGTAGGCAGGAGGGAATCGGGAACTGGCCGGCTACGGTACCTCGGGTTGCGACTGCTGTGGTGAGGTGAGAGACGCTCCAGACCATCGTCCTCGTAGTCCATCGCGGAGTGATCTCCAGTGGCAGGGGAGGGCGCGCGGAGAGGACTCGCTTCGTCCATAGGCTCAGTGGCCGATCTGCGAGGGCGTTTATTGATCCGATGATTACGGTAAGCAGGGAGGAGCCGCGGACTAACTGGCACGGTAGGGCGCGGGTTTAAATAAAAGTGTCATCTTTGGTCTCTACTTGGTGATTTCGTGTTACTGACCCTGGCTACGGGGGCAGCTAGGTGCTAGGATCGACAACTGATTGGATACGGGGTGTACCTGTTGGGTGTGGTGGGCGCGGGCGAGATCTCCATGCGATCGCCGTGCGGTCTCCTGATGGCCACGCGACGGCGTCCTCCTGTCTCCTCCTCATCCACCTCCATCGCCTCCTCCTCCTCCTTCTCCGCCTCCTCGTCTCCAGGCACTTTGCGCTTCTGCACCGGCCTGCCTCTGGACTTCAGCACGAACCGGTCGAAACCGGGAATGAGATGGGCGGCGACCGGAGTCTGGTCCACGTCCATGGGGGTGCTGCAATGGGTTACTGTAGGGGTGCGGCGGGTCAGATCTGCGATCAGTGGTTGGGACTGGCAGATGGATTACTGTTTCAGGAATGTGGTAGGTCAAATGCTTGCGTGATCTTTGATCTCTAACAAGGAGGCTGAGTAAGCGAGATTTCTGGGCGCGCCCTTTCAGTGGACTTTGAAGCGGGCAATTAGCGAGATGGAAACTGGCGCTCTCTCACTTCCGTGCGCTCTCTCTCGTTTCTCTGACAGGCTAGAGAGCGTGGCGAATGAGGCGAGCGCCGTACGCTAGCCTATTCCTAATTACTGTACTACATCAATAAATCGATAATTGCAGAGTACGGTACCTCTGGCGAGGAGAAGAGAGGTGAAGGACGACCTGGACGTCCATCTCGTCATCTCCCGCCTCCATTCCTCTGCAAGTGAGTTATCGATCCGAGGGATTACGGTAGGGAGGTATCGGCAACTGATTGTTTTGGGCCATCATCGATTAGCGAAGGGGTACCGTACCTGGCAATCTCTGGTTCATCTCCGTCCTCGGCTTCCATCGGGTCCTGACGTGCAGCTGCTGCGACGGCTGCAGGGGCTGCAGGAGTGGGCTGCGTCTCGGGCGGATCCTGGGGGGCGGCGGGGGCGGGAGCGGCAGTCGTGGCGAGCGCGGGCGCGACGGTATCCGCTCCGTGCGCCGGCTCAGCCTTGGCGACGACTGCAGGCTCCCCCTTGGCTCCGGCTCCGACCTCGACCTTGGTTCCGGCTCCGGGTCCGGCTCCCGGCCACGACTTGGCTCCGGCTCTGCCGCCCTTCGGGACGGGCGACTTCTTGGGAGCGGCCTTCTTCTTGAGGGCGGCGGCGAGAAGTCCGATCTCGAGGAGATCATCCACGCCTTCGATCCTGCAATGGGCGAGGATGCGGATGATGCCCCCCCCCCCAGTGCTCTCCCAATTGTCTCGTCAATACGTCAGTGATCTTTGATCTCCAACCTACAGTAATCTAGCCAATTGCTGATCGACAGTGCTACCGTAACCCGATATCGATAGGAGGGTACTGTACTCACGTGCCGAAGTCCAGCTGCACGAGTCCGTCCTGCCTGGCCTGGGCTTGCGCATCCAGCCAGGAGTCCTCGCCAGGCTCCGCGTACTCCGCCTGACATGAAGGGGTTACGGTAGGTTCGGTGGGTCATGATTCTTACCGGCAGGGGGTCGAAGACGGGGCTCTTGGCCTCTTGGGCGACTGCCTCTTCGCGGGTCCATCCGCCGACCGTGGGGCGACCGAGGTCGCGTGCCTCGTGCGAGGCCATGGTGGGGGCGGCGATCTCAGAGCTGGCCTGTGAGCACGGATTACGGTAGGTTCGGTGGGTCAGGTTACGTTGCTAGGTTCAGTGTTCACTGGTCAGTGCTGCGAGAGAGCATGCGAATTTGAGAGAGTGTTCGTCTCTTCATTTTGCACGATCGCTCGCCTCACCGTCAGAGTGCTCATTTCTACCGTACCTGTGCCATCTGGTAGAGCTTGAGCGTGAAGGGGGCGGGATCGATGGTGGTGGCCAGCAGCACGGGCTTGCCCACGAGGTCCTCCGTGGTCGTCGCCTTCTTCTCCTTGCCTCCCCTCTTCGCCTTGCCTCCCTTGGCCGATGCCTCGTCCTGCTCGTGGGGGCGCGTGATCCTCGTCACCGAGATGGTGATCTGCAAGTAGAGACACATCGACTACCGTACCCCTCAGCAGTTCGCTGGGCCAAGCTCGTGATTGAGGCTGCTCATCATTCATTTTATTCATCTAATTTTTTGCTCCAGTCAAATAGTTGAATTTGCGTACTGAGAAAGTGCCGAAAAAATGAGCTGCCCGGACATTTGATGTCTCGGTATAGAGACATAAGAGGGGAAATGTGATTTGGGCAAGGAACTAAAGAGGTTATTCTAGAGTAGTTCGCTCGACTAAACTTCAAAGTGAGATTGGAGTTGCATTGGGAAAGGAGACGTAGGGGGCAGGGAGAAACCGGGGAGACGAAATACGGGATTACAATATTGTCGTTTCAGAGCGAGATGAGGAGCGGCGCAGGAAGGGAAGGGGAGGAGGAAGGAGGAAGGTCAGTGGATAGGGGAAAAGTCAGCACTCTAGTGATAGGCAGATAGGGAATGTTGGTGTTTCAGCAATTATTGATGAACAATGCAGTAGCCGTACCAACCGTTAGGATCAGGGAGCAGAGGTGTGGCTGCTTTTTCGGAATCGATAGATTGACGTTCAAATTATTGAGCAACGTTCTCGTCTCTCCATTTTATACGCTCTCCCATCAGTCAGAGATGTGAGAGAGTGGGTGAAATTGAGAGAGTCAGAACATTTCTCAAATTACTCCAATGCACTAGGTGCCTTGCCGTTCCAAAGGCTGAACTAGAAAGGAAAGAAAACGGGATTCAGTAGTTCAGTGATTGGAAAAGGGAGGATTGGAGTTGCGCAAATCATAGATCATACGTGGGCGCGGTCCAACGGCACGTGCCTGCATTTTTAAAAACCAGGTGGATCGAGGCTGCAGAATTGCGAAATCTGGGCGTGGCGTCACGGGTTTTGGCAGGTTACTGATTTTTTTGGGGTGGGCACGTGGGTGCGATTTTTTCCCTTCCTCTTGCCTGCAAAAATATTTTTGATGGGTGCCCGCCCATGTATGTCATAGATCAAGTACCAAGTGGCTGTCATAGCAATAGGAACAAGCAGAATTACTGACCCTGGTCGAGAGTTCGATCGACAATTGTCAATGCTCAATCGATAATGTCCAGTAAAAAATAACAAGGAACAACGTCGTTTCAGGAGCGCGACCAAGAGAAGGAAGAGGAGGAGAAGATCGCCAATCCCGAGGGAAGGGAGGTGAGGCGGGCTACCGTATCCCCCGGGGGGGGGGGGGAGTTCGGGTGGGTCATACACTTGATTCGGCACTCACCCGCTGCCCTCTCAGATCCAGGTAGACGTTGGTGTCCACGGCGAGGGACTCGGGGCCGATGACCATCGAGTAGGCGAGCACGGCGCCCTCGACGCCTCCAGTGCAGTGCACTGCGATGCGTCCTCCGCCCACTTCTGAAATAATACGGGGATACGGTATGAGCCGATTACGGTATCGATTACGGTACTCGTATCGATTGGGCACGCCCCTAATGTGGAGAGAGAGAGGAGAAGGGGAGGAATACTCACTCTTGCACTCGTCGATCAGCTCGGCGATGCGCTTCTCAACCTTGGCAGCGACATCGGCGCCGAGCAGAGGCTGCAAGTATCGATTGGTTTCAAAGCTACCGTACCCACCGCGAGTATTGATTGGATTCAGTAGTTCAGGGGCTACCGTACCTCCCCCGAGTATTGATTGCCTTGCGGATCAGGGTCTACGCTAATAGGGTGTACACGACGTGATCAGGCTCTCTCCAATGCGCATGCTCTCTCGCGCAGTCTGACCAGCGAGAGTGCGCGTGAAATGGAGAGAGTCGGGAGAGGGAGGGATTGTTCCCGAAACTGACCGGAAGATTCTCGAAGAAATCTTCGGCGTACTCGCCAGTGGTCCAGAGGACGGCTTCGATCGGCGCATCCTGCAATGGATAAGGTTGATGAGGAGTCTGACCCACCGAACTACCGTAATCTGACCCATAGAAGTGAATCGACCCATTCAGCTATGGTAGGCTGAGCCGACAGTCCATTTGGATCGAGGAGTGAATAATAAAGATCAAAGATCAACTCACGGCCTTCTTGGGAGGTTGTGGCGGCGCCATGTTCACTAATATTGTTGATACTCGGTGTGAGTTCGAACGATATCTAAGCTTGAGCGAGCTGCAATGAGCACATGTCAGTGGATAGACCACGGGAGGGAGAACAAGGGGGGGAGGGGGGTGGCGGTTCGCGAAAAATACGAAATGGGTTACGGTAGCACGCGGACGGTACGGTCGATGACACAACGAGACAATAATAAACGAAGCCGGATGATCAAAATATGTGAGATGATAAATTAGAATCTAACGATATTTTGTGTTTCAGAGCGCGATGATCAGAAGGAGGACGAGAGGAGAAGAGCGGGATCAAGAGGGATGGAGGGAGAGGAGAGGTGAGCGATTAGGGAGATGGGGAGGGAGAATTCAGTGATAGAGGCAAGGGGGAAGATCTGCGTTCCAACGATGTATGGGGGCTTTTCTCGATGCGCCATTGTTCACTTTTCTTTGACTCAAAATGAGATCTCAGAACGTTCACGTTTGAGCGGGCTGCAATCAGCACATGTCAGTGGATAGATAACGGAAGGGAGAACAGGGGGAATGGGTATGGCGGTTCGAGAAAAGTACGAACGGGGAAAGGGAAGAGAAATGGTGGGAGGATTCAGTGATAGAACAAGGGGGAAGATCTGTGTTCCAACTATGAGATGTATGAACTGCGAAGGGGCTTTTCTCGATTGATCTTCGCAGAATTCTTCAGCAACATTAGGGATGAACAGTCAATCAGGGTATACTGGTTGAGAGATTGCGGGAGTAGGGACCACCATCCCTTTTCATCATTTTGCGTGCGCGCAATGTTGATTAGCGCGAATTAGAAGCAAAGGCCGCGGATTCTGATTTCACAGGCCCTTAGTACATCGTATCATCTAACTTTGCTCCAAAATTCAGAAGAATCTATAGGCGTCCACGTTTTTTATGCACGAAAATGTCACAAAAATGACTCGATTTTTTGGGAATTCGTAGTTTGAAGCGCTCTAGATTTCGAAAAATGAGAGGGCCGCGACTTTTGACACTTCCCAGTGATAAACTAGGGTTCCGGGCATAACATATCCAAAAATCAGCCAA
>LS557396.1:320503-356733 GCA_900490775.1 Pristionchus maxplancki
GGGGGGGGGGGGGGCAAGGAGGATTGCAGTTACAGCGCGCATTCATGAGGAGATTAGTAATAGAGAGGGAAAGAGTTTGCGACGGGGTACGGTAGAACTGTGATACGGTAGGATCATCGCGAATTGATCGAGGAAGGATCCTAGGGAGAATTCTCCCTCGTCTCGTAGAGCTAGGGGAGAATGAAGAGAAACGGCACATTGCGGTTTCACAGATGAAAGATAGGCCGGGATTGAGGATACGGTAGGTTCTGGGGGTACTGTAATTGTCAATAGACCGACGATGGATCCAAAAGGAAAGGGAGAGTCCAGGAGGACTGAGGTTGCACAGGCAATAAAAAGGGTGAGGAAGATTTCCCACTGAAGAGGGGTTGAGAGGAGAGCGACAAGCCCAGGAAGGTATGAGGGAGGAACGATAGAGAAGACGATGAATTATCGTGTATATTGATCAATAAAGCGAGTATGTGCACGAGGGTACGGTAGCTTTCGATTACGGTATCGATCGATATCAGTCCCTTGTCTCGATGCATGTTTTTGCCCTAGCGCGTGAAGCGAACGCCTATCATGATCGAACCCGGTGACGTCACATGGAATGGACAGGGGAGAGGAGAAGGAGAGGAGAAGAGAGATCGGAAGCGACACCAAAGCACAAACTACAATGGGAATCGCCTCAAGAAACGGGCAAGAAACGGCGGAATCGAGGGCAAAAGAGCTCAACGGTGACGGAAATCATGGTAGGAGCCCAAGACGACTTCCATGGACAAGAATGGATCGATATGGAAGGCCAAAACGAGGGCAGAAACGCGCAAAACGGACGTAAATGGGGTGATGACAATAGAAATGAGCGAAGAAACGGCGAGTAACGGGGGTATTTGGCGCATTTGGGGAGTCTAAGCAATGGAGATTAACGTGGTAACGTCCAAATTCACGCAAAGCCAGGCAAATCGATGATTGAAGCCGTTGATTGACGAGAAACAGCTGAAGAAACGGATCACACCGCTGGGTCAGAGACGGTGCGACGGGTCAAACACCTGACTGGGTTTTCAAAGAAAAATTGTTTCTCCTTCCTTTTGGGTGCTCGTTTTTAGAGTTGAGGGTACCTGGTCTCATAAGGAGTAGCTGGCAACTCAAATTGAGTTATTGCACCGTGGGTAATCGATAGGATTACGGTAGTGTACAGTATGATGGACAATATCGATATATCGATTGTTTCTTTTGCAGAATCGGTTCGTCGAAGCTGCTGCGAGTGCTGAGAAGGGCACCGTCGTCTTCAGATAAGGTTTGTTTCTCCTCATTCTGCGCGCTCTCTCGTCGAGCAGAGCGGTGAGAGAGCATGCGTTGAGGAGAGAGTGTGTCTCCGCCCCTTTGATGTTGTGCCAGATAGGAGGCTGATAGTGCTCCAGGTCGAATCATTGGCGCCTGGGGATGATTTGGGACTGGTGAGATCATTCCACTGTGGGTGCTTGGATCGGTGCTAATTGTAAGCTGCAGGTCTCATGTGCAAGACTACATCCCTTCCATTGAGCGCAGGTCGGCAACTGATAGTGCTCCAGATTGAAGCATTGGCAGTTAGGGATGGGGCGCAATGAGCTGGTTCCACGTTGGGTTCGGTACCAGACTTGGTACTGATGATCCGATCAGGGGCTGCTAGCGTAAAGACTGTGTCTCCTCTGGTATTTTTTCCCAGTGGGATCCCACCTCACTGCCCAGTGGGAAAAACATAAAAGGTGTCGATGGGAAGCCCTGGGTAACATTCTGGGATCCCACTGGGAAGAAAATTCTCCCAGTGGTTTCCCAGCTATTTTCCACTGGTTTCCTAGCGGCTCCTCTGATCTTTTCCCACTGGGCAGTGAGGTGGGATTCCACTGGGGAAAAATGCCAGAGTCCCTCGTCATTCCGCGCACACTTTCACCTGTCTAACCGCACTAGAATGAAGCATTCTTCATTTTGGCAGCTCCTGATCAACTGTTTGATTCGTAAATAGAGTTCAATAGATGGAAGACATGCCTCTAGGGGAGCCTCTAGTGGAGCCTCTTCTATTCTCATGCATTCTCATTAACTTGCCTACCTGGTTTATGTTTCACAAGTTGTTTATGACGCATAATTTCCCTCTTTTCTCATTCTAGATTTATTGATTCATGCTTCCATACGGCTATCTAGCTGCCAGTTGCAATAGTGATAGCGAAACGAAAGTGCATTAGACTCCCCCCATTCCTCTCCTCGTGCCCCCCCCCCCTTTTCCATTGAGCATTGTAGCTTTATTTCGCTATCACTCTTGCCATCGAATCTATCTTGGATGCGGATCGACTAGATGAGGTTTAGATGAATCGGGAAGTATTACTAGATCAGTGGAATTGAAGGGGAGCCTGTCATTGTTGAAAAACGGACGATCTGTCTAGATGAAAGATTGGATCAGATATAGTAAATTGTGTTGTATTGCCTGCAAAAACACTTCATTGGCTCGCAACCTGAACTATTTCAACATGTGTGGTGCTCGAAAAATATAAAAATTTATAAATAAATTAGTTGTTAATTGCCGAAACAGTACAGTACTTTTGGAACTGTCGAAGTTCTTAGTGCACGCGTGCCACACCACGATCTTGGTTTTTTTGTTAATTAATTATTAATTAGTCTTTAACTACTTTTATTATTGTTAATTATGTTTGTATATTGTTCCCTGGTAAATCGGTCATTCGTTCCAGGTAGGAAGGCAACATCAAGGGGGGCGCTGCTCGGCGCGAGGACTTCTTCCTTCAAGGGACAGTTTTGGACTGGAGAAGGAAGTGGATGATCCTGTAGTGAAGGATTACGAAAGGGGAGCTCGTGGTATCGCCTAGTTATAATAATAATGTAGTTATTGCTAAATTTGAACTAGCATGTGTAAAGCGAGTTGGTTTGTAGTTTGTAATTCATGTTTCGTGGCTTCACGCGGGCAGCTAAAGTTAGACGGTGTTTTGGTAAATTTAAAATTTAACTAATCAGTTTTACATTGGAATCGTTGTTCTTTGTCATTGTTAGAATGCCTAGGTGACATAGTCGTCAGAAAAATAAGTTAAATTTGTGTTTCGGGTGTTTTTATTGCACATTACATAAGAGTTTAGTGTTTCGTAGGTTTTTTTATCGGAGAAAAGACCGTTGTCATATTTTTAACTCAAGTAATCCCAATCCTATTCTTTTCAGGCGCTACACATCTCCCATCTTCCCCACTCCTCCCTGCTCACCGCGGCTCGCGCTTTTTTAGAGATATTAGTGTTATTCTGCTAATTATTTTAAACCTTTTTTATATTTTTTCTTCATTCCTGAGAAACAACCACCGTGAGAGGAGAACGAGAGTGACTCTGGTCTTTTTTTACATTTTGCAAGTGAGGTGAGGAGCGAGAGTGCTTTTCCCCCATTGCCCTCTCTTTCTCGAGTTTCATTCATCCTTCATGACTCATTCCATAGTTGATACCAGGGCTTCCCGCCTTCCCATATTCCGTTTCACCGCCTACTTCCTCTTTCCTGTCTCTTTCCTCCCCTTCTCCAATCATGGCACCGCAATCTCAACCGTTACTTTTGCGTTTCGCCCCTATTATTTCACCTCGTGGCCTTCCCTTTCCTTCGTAGCAATTCTACTACTCTTTATTCAATCGTGTTTCGTCACGTTTTGTTCGCATTTTGCGTCGTGTACTGCACCCCATCTCCGCCCCTTCCCGGCTTCCGTAACCTCACCCTTCTTTACAGTGCCCTCCTCGCCTTCCCCTCCTCCCCTCTCAATGATGGGTCATCATCGTCTTCCTCGTGCGCAGATTGAGGAGAAGCAGCGAGTATATGGGAGGGGGAGGCCGAGTCCTCCCCTCCAAGATTAACGCAGAAATTGTGATTAGGGCTTGTAAATTGTGTCTTTATTATTTGTATTGATTTTCACATTGTATTTGTAGTTTTGCACATCGATTTTATTATTCTAGCTTTCATACTTGTAAATAGATGCTTGTTCGCACTGTCTAGGTGATTTTATGTTCGCTCGGTTGTTGGTATTATTGTGTCTCATGAGCTAAATGGTTCTTGTATAACAAACAATCGGTATTATCGTTGTGATGGTGAAGAGTCGAGGCTCTTGTTTATATCTGACAGCTTCCCCCCTTATCTATCTCGCAGGCGGCCAAGAAGAAAGATTACGACGACTCGCTGCTGACGAGGAGGAACGTCGCCTATCCACCTGGTATTGTAGGTAACCTAGGGAAAGCAAGAACAGTTTGCTTATTTTATACTTGATTCAATCATGTTGATATATATTCATGTTTCGCTCTCATTTCAGGTCAAACACATCGATTTTGAAAAGCTGAAACGAGCCATGACAAAGAGATGCGAGGAGGAGACCCTCCCCAAAGCAATACTGGGGAGTGAATTCTACGTCACATTTTTTTCTTCTTATTGTTTGCACATCATTCCCCCTCCTTTAATCAGATTTTAAAAATCTGATTAAAGTTGGGGCTAGATTTGTCACGCTTAATAAGTCAGTTCGTGATAGTTGGTGCTAGTGTGCAGCCACATTTTAGGCAACTACGGTAGTTGGGAACAGGCGAATTAGTACACCACTTTTCCATACGGTAGTTTTGTTGGGTCAGCTTTCTAACTGCGCTTTTCGTATTTATTTTTTACTGCAGTTTTAGCTAACAAAGTCGATTTTTCCTCATTTCGCAGCTCTTTTTGCACTAGTTTGAGCCTTTTCTCGGGAATATTTGCATTCTTCTTAATCCTAGAATTGATTGTAATTGTAATACGCGCCATTTCTCAGTTGGTGTAGTGAAAGTGGCATAAAATTTGCAATTCGGGGCATTACAAGCGTCGCATTCTTGCTTGCTGCGTTGCCTTTTCTAGTTTCACTAATCGTTTATGCTTTTCAAGCAGAAATGGCTGCCTCCGCGCGAGGAATTTCGCTCCTCGGACTGTTTTGTTTCAATCACACACTGTTCCGTCGCGTTCTGCTCTTCCTTCCATTCCTCTTCCCCTCCTTTTTTTCTCGTTCTTGCCTACCTCCTCCCACCTCATAATATGCCTCACCTCTCACTGTTCTCTCAACCGTCGTTCTTGCGCTTCACCCCTATTTTATTTCCCTTCGAAACCCCCCTCCATTCCTTCATAACGTCCTGCTCATTGTTTCGTCGCGTTTTTTTTTCGCATTTCGCGTCTTGTACTGTTCCCCATCTCCTTCCCAGCAACCGTAACCTACTTTACAGTGCCCCCTTGCCTCCGCCCCTATCAATGATGCCTCGGCGTCGTCTTCCTCCGGCTCGTGATGGCCGTTGGTTAGGAAGAAGCAGTGAGTGGATGTGAGGGAGAGGCCGAGACCTCCCCTCAAAATTAGAATCAGAAATAGTGAATAGGGCTAGTAGTAGTGACCCAATTAGGTTTTTATTGATTTGTACATTGTATTTGTAGAGTTTTGTAGATTCACACGTGTAGATAGCTCTTCGCATTAACTAGGTAATTTTATGTTCGCTCGGTTGTTGTTATTGTGTCTCATGAACTAAAGCATTTCTGTATAACTAATAATCGATCGCGTTGTGATGTGATCAAGAGTCGAGGCTCTGGTGGTATCTGAAATATGAATCTCTTGTTGTGCACCCGCGGAAACGTCGATTGACGGTCGTGTGCGTGTGTGGTGTGGTCGTGACTTTCACAGATTGATTCGCCCTCTCGTTATCGCCTGATCTCTCGCCCTCTCCCTCCCCGACACGTGAACAGTCTCGCGCACTGATCTACCCGCGCTCTCTCTTCCCATCTCCCCCCTCACTCCTGTCATTCTCATTCGTGTGCTCACGTCGTTCGCTCGCTCCTTTAGCTCCGAAGTGAGCGCGAAATCCCTCTCCTTTGTCATCCTCTGCCAACTAGAAATCCTTCTAGAAGTTGTTGGCGTCTTCTTTCGCCGCGGTTTGCCATCAATAGTCAATAGTTTACTACGGGCAATGCATAACGTATGTTGAGTCTGTCCCTTTTTCCTTTCGAAAATCACTGCTCTGTAAAGGTCATCATTTCTGTTTTTCTGCTATCTGAATTCAATGGTTAACCGTTCGATTCCCTAATATCTAGAGGGGGGGGTCTTGTTTTTCATTGGCCACGCGTGAGTCATGCCCAATTTTTGAATTGGTCGCGCGCGTTTGTTGGATTTTTTTTCTCCTAATTTTCTGTCCAGCAGCCCCTTTAGTACTGTGCGGTCAGCGTCTGTACCTATATTTACCGCCCCGCACTCTCTTATTCTACTGTTCACTGTCTTCTTGGTACCCTCGTCTCTGTCTCATTGTTTATCCCTTGTGATTTGCCGTTTCAACCTTGCTAGATGGTGATTATTGCAGGCTACGTGATCGATTCGGGCCCGACGGACGTCGACCAGCGGAGGGACGAAGACAGCAGAGACGTAGCGCCGTCTCCACTCCGCAACATCACAGCCTGATCAGATAAGTGCCACCCTGACACCTCCGCCTTTTTTTGTGAGAGAGCGCTGACGTCTCGTAGGTAATCTCGGGGTTAGAGAGGCTTCGGCCTCTTAGGTATGACCTTTAGAAGGTCCCTGACAGGAGGTTTGCTAGTCCCCTGCGCTGTTTCCGGATGTTCTTGAAGGATTCAGGAGTTGACGCCTTCTGTCAGGATAAAAAAAGGGAACCGCGTGATTGGCACCGCATCGCGGCTAGGATGCCGGTGCCCGGAACTTCGGTTCCACCTTGAGATGATTCACTGAGAACCCAGTGGATACAGGGTTGTTAACCACTGGTTCGGATGTGATGAGGCTCGGGTCAATCGAGGGGTACTGGGTAGCCTCACCTAGTACCATTCGATTGATCCCCCGGTTCCCTTAGAGTAGGAGAGAGTGCACGTAGATTCCCGAGTCCCTAGAATCCCCTTGCCATGTAATTCCTGTCTGGGGAGGGGGAGTTCATGCTGGAACATCCATGCACGTCATATGGCGAAGACCAGTCATTCTAAATGACGAAAGGTTGCTGGCGTGAGGCAGACACGACAGTTAAGCAAGGCGGCTGACCTACCCTCCGGCCGGTACAGGCGTATGTGAGTGGTCCCAACTGGGACCGGCAAAGGGGGGAGGGACAGGGAAGACTACCCAGAAGAGAGTTCTGTAGGGGAGTAGACATAGAGGGAGATGCGTGCCGGTTAGGCCAACTAACAGAAGCAGAGAGGTAAGATAAGATAACTGTGAGAGTGGGGGTGTATCATTTTAGAACTGGTCATTTTAGAACTCTTGTTATTTTGATCTCAAGAATTGTTTCACAACATTTTTAAAATGACTAGTTCTAAAATGATACACCTCCGTGAGAGAACTTTATGGTCACCCGTCTTATAAAATTACCCTCGAGAAGATGTTTATTTTTGCACTTGCAGAGAACATTCCGGAAGTCGGGCCGGTCGAGAAGAGCGGGGTAGGTCAGCGACAAGGGACGATAAGAGGCGGTCGTAAGTGGAGTCAAGGTCGGAGCTGCGCCTTGGAGATGACGTCATCAATCGATCGATTTCAGATGAGTCACGCCACGCCCGCCAACACATCGCGGAGCAGGAAAGGAGGCTGAAGAGACAAGCCGAGGTCGGGATAGAGGCATCGGAGTATCGCCAATTGCTGACATCACTTATCGATTGATTGCAGGCTGCCTCTTCCGCCCAATCCACGTCCCGTCACTCGTCCATCAATCGATCGACAGCCGAGGAGATACGGTAGTCAGCTGAGGTACTGTATCGATGTGTTTCATTGTTGCAATAGTATGTTTGCAGTGGTGGCGTCGCCCCTCGATCGATTGCTGCCTCAAGGGCATCTCTTCCCTGCCCACTCCTCGCCTTCCTCGAGTGACCAGAGAAGCAGCGAGTGCAGTGTGAGGTTGGTTGAAAGACTGGTAAACATGACGTAATCATTCGATTTGCAGGCTCACTCGTTCACTCGTCGTTCCGCAATGGCCGGAAGACGACGCTCGTTGACGTCTGGGCGCCGGCAGCGACAACGGTGGAATCGATATGGAGTGGTCGAGGTACTGTGATTATCGTTGTTTAAATAAAAAAATAACCTGATTGCTCTACAGATCCGTCACTTCGCAAGCGTGCGACACGGTAGCTGCCCATCTACTGCGAGCGAGAGAGGGGAGGTCACCGATAAAGGTAGGTGAAACCTGCAATATAAATGATGACGTAACTAATAGATATTGATTGTAGGATCGTCTTCCTGTCTCCCATCTAGTGCAGTAGCTGTTCGGGCCGGATCAAGTGTGCCCATCCCGACACGCCCTCTCGTCTCTCGTCCATCCGAGTGAGTACCGCATCGGAGTCTCGGTCTCTGATGATCGTATTAATTAATGTTCCCTGCAGGCCTCCTTCCCTTCTCGTCCTCGCCCCCCACGAGACGCCCGCTCGATTCCGGCCTGGCGCACACTGCCCTTCCCCGCCCTCGAGAAGGTGCGAGAGGGATAAGAGCTGATAACAACCGGTTGAAAACGGCATAAAATTCTCATAATTATCTGATTTCTAGCGCTGCTGTGTAAAAAACGATTGCGAACTCTTTTGTATTCTGAAACCGTTCATCCCATTGTCTCCCTTTTATTTAATCTGAGTGGTTCCCATTTCTCCTAATCGGACAATTTAAAATCGTGCCGCTTTTATTTCACGCCTTTTGAATCGTTGTTTCGTGAGTAGAAGATAACCAGAAATATTGAAACGTTTGCTGGGTGCTAATATTTTGAATGAGAGGGAATGTGGTTGGCGAAATTATTGATTGACTGATTTATTTTGCTGGCATCCCTCGGCACTCATCTCCTCGTCTCCCTTCCTCTTCCTGATGAGATCATCAGCTGCTGGGGAGATCCGCCCCTTCTTCTCAAGAGATGCATGCAGTACCGATCTTTTGGTGAGTAGAAGAAAGTGAGAATAATGGGGAATTTAAATTACGTGCTGGTTGATGACTTCTTTCATCAAAGAATTTGATATTCTCTGGTTTATAATTTTTTTACAATGTACTGTTCGTCGGCACGGGTTTTTTTGTGTGTTGCCTGAAAAATATCGAGTCAGCTACTAGATTTTTGCACACAATATTCCAAATAGCCGTCCTCCTGCCATACTTTGAATTATTGAAACCATTTTGAAAGCAAAAAAAATAGTTTGTTCTTGGTTGCTACTGGAAATCGTGTGTTTCTATTTCGGGCCATAACTTGCTTTTAGATACAGCTTTCAAAAGCAATTCATATTTACCACCTTTTTCCTTTTTATTTGCTGTTTAGAGCCAACACGTCTAGATGGTTTTAGGTTTCAGCCGCAACTCATATTTGTCTTGCGGTTCGCTAGACCCTTGCTATTTGTTTGTACTCAAATGATAATAACTAATTATTAATTATTACAAAGTTTAATGGTATTCAATTGCAGGTGCGGGTTCCATCTTCCTCCTTCCCTCCTTCCCTCTGCTCTCCCCCACACGACTGCAGCCCTCTTTCGGTGAGTAGATAAAGTGAATGATATGGAGTTGCCGTCCATAGACAGTTTAGCAGAGACGGAGAAGGTTGGATGTTTAGCAGAGGGAGTTGAGTAGCGAATGATTATGAACACGTAGCAGTACAATAGGATGCTGACCACTCGAGCACATCTCCAGCCTCTTTCCTGCCTGATTCGGTACTCGCCATTAATTGAAGCTAATTTCGTATCGTTACAATTAGTTGGAGATGTGCTGGAGTGCCGGGGCAATCGACTTGGCAGTATCATTAGATTATAACAATTAGGTGTAGGCTAGTAAATTATGTCCGTTGATTGTGATGGCGTTGCTTTCCCACTCAGTCCAATATTGTTATTTTTTCAGGTCCATTCTCCGATCCCTGCTCCCTTCGACCTGGTCGTCATCTTCTTCATTTTTACCTCCCCCACTCCCCCATCGTCGTCTTCCTCGTCGCTGTGTACTTCGAGGATCACTGCAGCCCATTCCATTCCTCTTCCCTGCTTGCCCCCCTTTTGTTTCTTCCAAACGCTAGTTTAGGCTCTATCGGAAACTAATTGCCTGTATATCGTGCGTTTGGGAGAAACCTGAACCTGTCCTCCTTTTTTGTATGTTAGTCTTTGTCGTTCCGGCTCTATTCAATTTCCCTACACTTGTCTGCCCCACTCGGTTTTCTTCCAAACGCTACTTAAAATCGGCCACCACTGTTTTTTTTAGACTTTTTAGACTGTTTTTTTAGGTTTCCTGTGTACCTTGTGCCTTGTATGTTTTCCGGTCGTTTCTGTATCACAGTCATTCTAACTCGCTACGAGTCACTGTTATCACCAGTGCTCGAGCGAGGAATTTGCTCCTCCACGTCGTTCCATCTTTAGGTATTCAAAGAGGGGTGGAGCGTGTCCTCGGGTCTATGGTCTCAAGCGAGGGCACGCTCCGCCCCTTTAGTGCCCAGGGTAGGTCAGAAAGGGCGGCGTGTGCCCTCAGGTCTATGGTCTCAAGCGAGGGCACGCTCCGCCCCCTTTAGTGCACAGGGCAGATCAGAAAGAGGGCGGAGCGTGCCCTCGGATCCATGTCTCAACCGAGGGCATGCTCCGCCCCCTTTAGAGTGGACAGGGGAAACTGAAAAGGGCGGAGCATGCCCTCATGCACTAGCGCATCAATAGAAAAGATGCCGACATAAGAACAGAAAAACATAAGGACAGAACAGTGGAACGGGGCTAGTGGGAAAGAACTACCACATACGGTGGAATAGGGGATACGAAAGTCACGAACAGGAGATACAGTAACCAGAGGGTAGGACTACAGAGCAAGAGATGATACAGTGGGAATGGGGAAAAAGAGGTAAAAGATAACGAATACACGAATTACGGACCGGAGATACAGAAACCGGAGGGATAAGACAACAGAAAAAGAGGATAGATATTTCTTCCAACAATTACCCTGCAGGATGCCCACAAGGAGGATCCGTTGAATACTAGTAGTTGCATAGTAAAGGTGGGTAACCTGCAGGGAAACTAGTGGGAAAGAGTTACCAAATAAAAACATGGATTCGAAAATCAGGGACCCGAAATACAGAACCAGGGGGTAGGACTACAGAGAAACCACTGATACTGTGGAAACGGGGATACGGGAGGGAAAGGAAATTGGAGAATCAGAGTCCGGGTATACAGCACCCTGAACAAAACAGTGGACTACAATTCTGGTATTTCTTTGGGTTTCCCTGCAGGATACCCACAATGAGGAACCGCTGAATCCTAGTAGCTTCAGTGGAAATTCTAAGTGGGATGTTCTATTGTGGAATTCACAGAAAAAGGTATCCTGCAGGGAAACGAGAGGGAAAAAAATACCAGACAGGTACTTCAGAGAATAAAGATAAATACAGCAATCTAACATCTAGGGTGGGTACAGAGGGAAGGCGAGATCGGTACAAAATCCTAGAGAAAATAAAACAAGGACAGACAATCGCAAGATGAAACAAAGGAAATGTTCGCCGTACCCCTCTTACGAGCGCTTCTTATAGCTCGGGGAACGGAAATAAGAGTGATAAAAAAGAGACACAAAATATAAATGGAGGGAGGAGAGGATGAGGGGGCTCAATGACATCTTCATTCAGGCCACATCTCCGGCGATGATGACGTCATCGATCCTTCACATCGGCATCGCTCTGCAATTAGCAATAATTAACTATGTATCTAAGCATTTATTCAAATTAACTTATTTTGCGCGAAACGTTTTGAGATCAACTAAGTCACTTTTCACCGAGACCAGCGATGAAAATCGATTAAATCTTATAGCAAACGCCTAGATGCAATAAGAAGAGCAACAACTACTTCTCTCAGACATTGAGCCGCTTACTCCAATATCGAGGAATTCTTTACTTTAGGGGACCCTGCACTAGCTATGGGCAGATTAAATAACACGAGTCTTCTGAGAGATTGCAGGACCCCGAGGAACCTGGTGCAAAAGTTTCAGCAAATCTTGACGAGATAATTATGGTAGAGTATAGCGGAGGAGAGAAATTTTTTAGCGTTTGCCGTTTGTCCGAAAACCGGCTTTTAGGTATTTTCCGGCTCTATCATATCTCAGCAAAACTTTCATGACACCTAAGCGATTGGACAACGTCTTCAATGTCAAAAATTGAAAAACTGATGACAAAATCAGAAAATGAATTTTCCTGACCATTTCAAGTAAGCGGATAGCATATTTCGAATCTACGTACTCGATATAGTCTAGGAATAATATAGGCGCAATCTCCCAGGGTTCCCTGAAGGGGTTATAGAGCCGAAAAATCGGGAAAATCGATCATTTTCGGAGACGATTTTTTCAAACTCAATCAGTTTGCTGGAAAACTGCCTGATATTTTCGCAAACATTGTTTTATGATATTCGTGAGTGCTGCGACTAACATTAGAGGCATTTTATGCTCAATCCGACGATTTACATTTTTTCGAAAATAGACCGAAATTGTTCATGAGCCGGAAACTATGCTGTAAAGCATCCGAGTGATTCCAAACGGTGAAAATACATTTCCCGAGGCAGTATCTTTCAAAATTTATAATAAATCACTTCAAAATAAGCTTTAAGAAAATTTTACTTTTCTTCATGTTTCGGGTCCGACCTACATTTAGCTGACATTTTTGTAGGCCTTCGGTAATAACTTAATTTTGACGAAAGCACTCCAGTAACCTTGTTTTAGTCTTTAGTAGTACTGTTCGACTCAATTTCAACATTGTCAAAGCCAGAAATACCCAAAACATGAAAAAATGAACATTTTCTTAACGCTTATTTTGAAGTGATTTATTATAAATTTTGAAAGATACTGCCTCGGGAAATGTATTTTCACCGTTTGGAATCACTCGGATGCTTTACAGCAGAGTTTCCGGCTCATGAACAATTTCGGTCTATTTTTTTCGAAAAAATGAAAATCGTCGGATTGAGCATAAAATGCCTTTAATGTTAGTCGCAGCACTCACGAATATCATAAAACAATGTTTGCGAAAATATCAGGCAGTTTTCGAGCAAACTGATGGAGTTTGAAAAAATCGTCTCCGAAAATGATCGATTTTCCAGACTTTTCGGCTCTATAACTCCTTCACGGACTCCTGGGAGATTGCGCTTATATTATATTTTTCTTATATTTTTCCTAGACTATATCGAGTACGTAGATTGGAAATATGCTATCCGCTTATTTGAAATGGTCAGGAAAGTCAGGAAAGTAAGGAAAATTCATTTTCTGATTTTGTCATCAGTTTTTTTTTTGAGATTGAAGACGTTGTCCAGTCGCTTAGGAGTCATGAAAGTTTCTTAGAATATTTTTCCGGATTTTTTAAGCCTATGCACGACTTTCTAGCTCATCTGGGAGCTGAGATATGATAGAGCCGGAAAAATACCTAAAAGCCGGTTTTCGGACAAACGGCAAACGCTAAAAAATTTCTCTCCTCCGCTATACTCTACCATAATTATCTCGTCAAGATTGCAGAAACTTTTGCACCTGTTTCCTCAGGGGGGGGGGGGGTTAAATACTGCTGCACACTGACAAGGGAAGGGCAAAACCTTATTATTAAATAGAGCAATGTGCAATACACCATTCGAAAGAGCATCAAAAATTTAGTTGATTCACGTTTTAAAAACTGCTTTCACAAAAAAACCTGTGGTGGGAGATAGGTCACATTCCTAAAAACACCCTTTATCCAATACAAATCTATTATGATGCCTTCGCCTCAAACGGACCTGGTCGCTTGGGATGGAAGTTGCGGCTCCTCTGCAACCCGGGAACTCATCGGAAGAGCGACGTTGTGATTCCCAAAAGGGAGAAGGGCGGCAGAGGGAAGTGGACGAGGGAGAGACCTGAAAAAGGAGAGCATAAAAATTACAATTCAATATTCCTTGCATTCAATTTAGACCAAACTCCGTGTTTGCAATCGTAGTCCTATGTATAGAAGCGGTGCTAATTATATACAAACAAAATTTAGAGATGAATGTTACGAGCGCCAGATGTTACGGAATAGAAGATATTTTCAGACAAGAAGATACAAAATAGATTGTTGCTAGTAAAATAATTTAAAATAGATATAATTATCCCTATAGATACAACAATTATGACAAACATTCTCATCAATTTCCCATGATCGGCGCTTATTATTGCTATTATTATTGCTATCAGTATACAATTTTTAGCTCCTTTCTTCACACACGAACCTGCTCGAACACTGGAGAGACAAGCGGGCTGTCGCAGCAGCCAGACAGAACACCTCAGAGTGAGAGAGGGAGAGAGGAGAGACGGCGACACGTGGACGTGTCGCGGCCTGCAAAGAGGAGACATTCATCAATGGCCATTGTTCATATTTCTCAGACAATTCTCCTTTACATTCATAGTCTTCCACACACCTGCTCAGGGGCAAAGGGGTGACTCCCTTGCAGTTGTCCTCCTCGGAGTGAAGGAGGGGATGGAAGGAGAGAGGGGAGGAGAGAAGTCGCCAGAGTGCATCGATCACTGCAAGAGTAAGGCGATCAATCGAGCGGCCAATCATCTCAGCAGTACCTCTCATCCCGGACGAGTGCCTGCCTCCATCGATTTTTTTTATCGAGGGGCTCGTCGTCCAAATTGTTGACCATTTCGAAACTACGAGCGCCTGAGAATAATTACAGATTAGCTAAACCTCATCGAATGCTCATATCTACCGTACCTTGTGAGGTGAGGGGCATTAGTCGCGGCTTCATGACGTAGATGCTCGTCGCCCATGTTGACTTCGCCATTGTCCGGAGCGACGAGGGGTAGAGTGAGTCTACAAAACTTCGATTGATGACGTCATCAGTCTTTCAACCAACCTCACACTGCACTCGCTGCTTCTCTGGTCACTCGAGGAAGGCGAGGAGTGGGCAGGGAAGAGATGCCCTTGAGGCAGCAATCGATCGAGGGGCGACGCCACCACTGCAAACATACTATTCAAACAATGAAACACATCGATACAGTACCTCAGCTGACTACCTTATCTCTTAGGCTGTCGGTCGATTGATGGACGAGTGACGGGACCGGGATTCGGCGGAAGAGGAAGCCTGCAATCAATCGATAAGTGATGTCACCAATTGGCAATACTCCGATGCCTCTATCCCGACCTCGTCTCGTCCCTTCATCCTCATTCCTGCTCCACGATGTGTTGGCGGGCGCGGGGTGACTCATCTGAAATCGATCGATTGATGACGTCATCTCCAAGGCGCAGCTCCGACCTTGGCTCCACTTACGACTGCCTCTTGTCGTCTCTTGTCGCTGACTTTCTCCGCTCTCCTCGACCGGCCCGACTTCCGGAATGTTCTCTGCAAGTGCAAAAATAAACATCTTCTCGAGGGTACTTTTATAAGAAGGGTGACCAGAAAGCTCTCTCACGGAGGTGTATCATTTTAGAACTGGTCATTTTAGAACTCTACACGAGTCAAAAATAAAATGTTGTAAAACAATTCCTGAGATCAAAATAACAAGAGTTCTAAAATGACCAGTTCTAAAATGATACACCCCCACTCTCACAGTTATCTCATCTTACCTCTCTGCTTCTGTTAGTTGGCCTAACCGGCACGCATCTCCCTCTATTTCTACTCCCCTACAGCACTCTCTTCTGGGTAGTCTTCCCTGTCCCTCCCCCCTTTGCCGGCCCCAGTTGGGACCACTCACATACGCCTGTACCGGCCGGAGGGTAGGTCAGCCGCCTTGCTTAACTGTCGTGTCTGCCTCACGCCAGCAACCTTTCGTCATTTAGAATGACTGGTCTTCGCCATTTGACGTGCATGGATGTTTCAGCATGAACTCCCCCTCCCCAGACAGGAATTACATGGCAAGGGGATTCTAGGGACTCGGGAATCTACGTGCACTCTCTCCTACTCTAAGGGAACCGGGGGGATCAATCGAATGGTACTGGGTGAGGCTACCCACTACCCCTCGATTGACCCGAGCCTCATCACATCCGAACCAGTGGTTAACAACCCTGTATCCACTGGGTCCTCAGTGAATCATCTCAAGGTGGAACCGAAGTTCCGGGCACCGGCATCCTAGCCGCGATGCGGTGCCAATCACGCGGTTCCCTTTTTTTATCCTGACAGAAGGCGTCAACTCCTGAATCCTTCAAGAACATCGGGAAACAGCGCAGGGGACTAGCAAACCTCCTGTCAGGGACCTTCTAAAGGCCATACCTAAGAGGCCGAAGCCTCTCTAACCCCGAGATTACCTACGAGACGTCAGTGCTCTCTCTCACAAAAAGGCCGAGGTGTCAGGGTGATACTTATCTGATCAGGCTATGATGACGACGCGGCGTGGAGGGGAGAGGGGGCGTTGCTCGTTTCAGCTGTCTTCGTTTCTCCACTGCTCGTCGTTCCTCGAATCGGGCCCGAAGCGATTGCGTTACCTGCAATAATCAATATTTAGAACGGTTGAAACAACAAACAACCAGGCATAAAAAACAGTGAGGTGGTGAGGAAAATTAAGGAAACAGGGTACAAAGTGTAGCAAAAACACGCGGGACGTTATTCATGGCTACCGCATGTACAATTAAAATAATGACCCTATTCTAGCTATTAGGGAAAATAACGGCTAGACATTGAACTACGACCAGTGATCATGCGCGCTAGAGGTTTGTTTCGTATGAAACATGGAAGGGCCAGTGTGGTTGCGAGTGCTTCCGAAACCAATGCGAGCGACGAAAACAGCAAAACAGATGTAAGAAAGGTAATGATGGGCTAAAAAGCAGCAAAACGACAAGCGGAGATTCAAACGGAGAGGCGTGCCCGCGTTGTGTCGTGAGGGGCGCTCGATCACTGCTCGCTCGTTCGTTCCGCCCCTTTCCCTTTTGTAAATGCGCGGCAGCACCCACAATGGAAATTTGCGCCTCAACAAAATGATACCACGCGTATTCAAGCAAAATAACAAAGCAAGCAAACTAAAACGAGGAAACGTCTAGAATATTCCATGCTGACAGCAATGCCACTACCAGGAATAGAGAGCGCACCTCACGCCTCAGCACGCCATACGATGTGAAACAGGAGGCAAGAAAGCACAGAAAACAACAGACGAGGATAAGGCGGATTTTCGAAAAAAAGAGCCACAAACTCATAATCAGATTGCTGCTAAACGCTGCAAACAGTATCAAATCTTTGCAGGCCGTTCCAGAAAGTGAGCAGTAACTAGTAGTTGAAAGATAATTGAGGATACACAGCCTCTAGAAGGCTGACGCTGTGCCATGATGACAAAAAAGGGCGGGAAGAGGGGACCTATCGAGCAGCAAAAGAAGGAGCGAGTGAGCGACGGAAACGTCGAGAAGCAATTGAGAGGAGAGGGAAGGGGAAGGGAATGGAGGAGAGGGCGAGAGGCCGATCGATACGGATAGATCGGGGATGGGAGGAGAGAAGTGATCTACCGCGTGATCAGTCGTGTGTGGAGAGGCGGAAGCGAGAGAGTGAGAGACAAGAGACACCCGACAGTTAGAGGGAGAGAGGGAGCACGCGAAGCTCACGTAGATACACGCTTCCTGCTCCTTCCAGGATCCGATCAAGATACACCATAGGGATCAGATAGCAACCAGAGCCTCGACTCTTGAAAGAGATAGGACAGGGTCAGCAATACACGACATAATTCATTAGCAAACGAGCTTTATGCTTTGTGGTTTGGTAGATCGTATCGATCCAAGCTCTGATCAGGATTACAATATATCTCACAAGCATTACTGTAACCGAGTACTAGGTTTACGGTAATCGAGTGGGGGGGACTATGGTATCTCCTCTACTTCGTGTCGTCGTCACGAGACTCGGAGGGCGACGCAACACTGTCCTTGCTGGAGGAGGAGGGAGGAGCGGTCGTGTCCACGAATGCTTCCGTCCTGAAGGGAAAAGAAGGTTGCAGGAGTTATAGATTATCACGATTACAATAACCCGTAAGGAATCCAGTGAGAAAAATCTGCAGCAATAACCCACTTGAGGAACTTGTAGATGCGACGGAAAGTCTCCGGGTTGGTGCCGTTGAAGATGGCTGAAAAACCAACATCTTCAGCCATTTTCAAAATTGATTTTGTTATTTTCTGAGCAAACATACACATGTGATCTGCACCATGGACGAAGAGTGGCGGGACGGGATGCCGCAGCTTTCGATGCAGCTCTTGTGAGTGATCCATCGAGATCATCTGCAATCGATAGTACGGTATCCACAGTAATCAAACATCAATGCTTCCTGAGTAGAGTGATCCTCCTACCGTATCGTCGGCGCCGTGGATGATCAATACCGGCACGGCCACTTCACTGATCTTCTCCTTACTGAAAACAATCAATCATTGATTGCCGCGACTACCAAATCAGCCAGTTATCGATCACCTAGCGCAGCGATTTACCGCAGCCTACCTCGTGAATCGATCGAGGCAGCACGTCTTTTCTTGCGCCGGCGCATTCCACATCAACCGCATGCCCGAGGTGAACGGCGCGATCAGAATGACTCCTGCGACGACGAATCTACCGTACTCCTCAGTTACCGTGCCGGAATCCCGGAACTAGCGTACCCGAAAGTCCGGGCGGCTCGAGCGACGCGAGATCCGTCACTGCCGAGGTGCCGATCGAGTAGCCAATCAGACAGATCTAAGCATAGATGAAATAGTCAGGTGGCACATTTTTCAAAAAAAACAGGGTATGTTTATGAAAAAACGTCGAAAATAGGCCAATTCTTCGAAAATCGGGTATCTATTAAACTTTTTGATAGTTTTTCATGTCGGCCCAACTTTCGAAAACCGGGTATGTTTACGGGTAATTCTTGACAACCTTTTCCCACTCTGGATCTGAGTAGATGACGTCATCTACAGCATCCCCTGCGACGCCTCCCACAACAACCCTACCTTCTTGTCCGGTTGCTCCTTCCTCACGTAATCGTACACCGCATGCACATCGGCGTACAGATTCCGCTCCGACGGATACCCCGAGCTCAGGCCGTACCTTCAACCACTACATTCTTTTTTCGAAAACCATTTTCGAAAATACCCCGCATAGTCGAAGGCGTAGATGTCCATGTGGAAGGCGTTCGCGAGCGCTGCAAGAGATCGATAACGTCTAGAGTACGGTAGATTACTGTATTTCCAGAATTAATCGATAATTTCCTCTCACCGGCAAAGCTGACGCTGTGCGGCTGCATGAACGACCCGAGGTCCGAGCTGTTCGGCTGCGCGAAGATTATCACCTGGAACAATCGATAATCAATTGCAACTGTGACCATAGACCCTGATTCAGGGTTACCGTATACCTGCTTGCCGAAGCTGCTCATATCCTCTCGTTCGTTGCGCGGGTAGTTGGACGGCCGGACGCGTGCGCCCACCAGCACATTCTTCTCCCGTGTCGTTACTGAAGTAAGATTGTCAGAATGAAGTCGGTCTCTTTATTTCGTGAGATCTCTCGTCGCTCCAGTCGATCGATATGTCTACAGACAGTACTCCGTAGCTACAGTACCCCTGTCTACCGTACCCATCGTGATCTACCGTATACCTGTGAAGGGATTGTACTGCTTCATGAGGCGGTCGTACTCGTGCTGCGAGATGCCCTGGATCGGCTTCGGCTCCAGCACAAAGTCTTGCTTCTGGAGCTGCAATAGGAGTACTGTAGTTCGGTAGGTCAGATTCGCAATCACCTTTCGCGCGCTCACCACCCGCTTGCTCGGCTCGGCGCGCAGGCGCGCTGTGTACGTGCATTCGGGCGGGTGGAAGGCCACTTTTCTGCAATTTACTATTTGATTAAACAATTAAATATAAATAAATAAATAAATAAAAAAAACCTCGTGATAATCTCGGGCACCGGCGGGCAGCCAATCACGCACAGCAGACCGCAGGCCTGCAATTATCTTATTATTGTTTTTGTATTTTCGAAATACTCCCGCTTTTGTGAGGCTTGCACAATCACTGATCGGCGCCACTCGTAGTATCATGCTCCACTCTCTCGTAGGCTGCTTATCTTTCTTCACACTTGCGTGCTGTTAATCGCCGGGTCTTAGCCAGGGGCGCTCTCTCCATTCTACGCACTCTCTCGTCTCCCCGTATCGCACAGAAGTGGTGTCTCTCACCTTCAGCAGATTCGATACGGTCCCGAAGAATCCGAGTGGCTTCTCCTCTCCTCCTCTCTGAAGAAATCAAACAATTGGTGAATTGCACACGTGAAATTCCTTTTGATACGCCGCTCCACTCACTTCCATTATCGAAATTATTCTGTTTGCTTTCATGGTCTGCCTTTTCCGTAGTCCTTCTTCTCGTTAGCACTTGCGCACAACCCGTGACAAGATGCACAGAAAAGTAGCCTATCACTATCTCCCCTTCTCATTTTGTTCACACTATCGTCATCCTAGCACCCATCACTATCGCTATGCTAGGTAGATCAAAAGACCGCGCTTATTGCTAATCTACTCCGAGCAAGGAGAGTGGTGCACCTCGCACTGGGAATGAATTCGAGATCCCCATCCTCACCCCATCCGCTCCCTCTCCATCCCTCTCTTTGTCCGATCCGCTGTTCTGATTCGATCCTTTCGAGTTCGATCTGAGAAATCAACGATCAGCTCTTTGACCTACCGTATTCCTACCGTACCCTGTGCCTGTCGTGTTCTTCTCCGGGGGCGAAACGCCGGCGAGTGCGCGGTCCAAGTCGAGCTCGACATCGCTCAGCTCTACCGTATCCAGGTCCTCCTCGCGGATCGAGAACTGAACCAACAACTGAATAGGCGCGCGTTTGCATCAAATAATTCTAATCGAAGAGTTAGTCATCGATTAACATCACAGATTAGACAACAAGATTGCAACGTTCGCACTAGCTAGTAGGTAACGGTTTTGCTAGAGAGTTCAAGCAGTGTCTGGGAACTGTCATAGTGCCCACACTACGTAGCTGGGTACGGTAACCGTCTACCGTAGCTCGATTATCGATCGGTAGGTCACATACCTGGGAGCCGGAGGAGTGTTGCGTGCTGTCCTCTGCCTCATCGTAGTCGACCATGGGGGCGACCGCTCAGCGCGGAGTGAGAAGGGCGAGAATGGAGGGAGGACGAGGAGATCGACCATCTGAGAGATATGCAAAGTGAGTTGCTAGATGTTAATCCGCTCACGGGACCCTCCTTGTTCCGCGTGCTCTCTCTCACCTCTCTGATTAATGTAGACTGAGCAAATTACTGTCTACAGTATACTCTTGAATCTACAGTACTCTACTGTACAAACTGTGAGTTCACCGTTGCACCCAATGGCGCGCGAAAGTGTGCTGCAAGAAGCGCCATGAGCATGTATGTGATTGTCGCTCGCATTCCGGTCGAATGATTCTTGTACATATTATCTCTTCCTTCCTTCTTCTTCTTCCCCATTCACCTTTCGCCCATGCCCCCCCCCCCTCTACTTTCCATTTCTCACAGCTTCCCTCTCTGTCTCTTTCCTATTACTTCTTACTTTCGCTCGTCTCATCCTTTTTCTTTACGGCTGCCATTATAGCTGCTTCCCCCGTCCAATCCTATCATTTCTACAAGCGCATTCTCACTTTCGCCCGGAAACGATCGCTCGCGCGTCTCACTCACTTTTCTCAATCACACTTTCGCCCCGATCTACATACCGTATCCTACCGTACCCCCGTGATCAATGATCCCTTTATGAGCGCTTCTTGCCTATTCCTTTCGCAACTCCTTCCCCCTTCCGGCCTTGCACTCTATCTCTGGCTGATCTACTTATCGAGACCCGCATCTCCTCTCGCAACCATAGCACTGTCGTCTTTTTGTCAATCGAACGCAGCCGCGAAAGGGGGCCTTTTTCTCGACTAATCAATCACCTCGAGCTAGGCTAGCGCACACTTCCCTTCCCCCGGTTGAGTAGAGATGCGATTTATGGAGACAGCTAAGAGGGTTGATACTCATAATCGAGAAACTTCTCTACAGACTTGACCTCATGCCTCCCCATAGAGATCATTGCACTCCTTCTCAATCACTACAGCGTACTATTGAGAAGCTTGAAAAGGATCGGCCGCACAAATGAAATTCGCGCAAATGATCAGTCTTGAATTCTCGTTAGATTGGCTCTTGTGCAATCTTATCTCTTATTGTTGCGAAGCGAGAAAACTGGCTAGACTTCTTACAAACCTATACCGGTAATAGAATGACCGATCAGAAATCGCATCAAGAAATAAGTCGGGCCCACAAAGGCATTCCTGCTTCAACCGTACTTCTCCTCGCTTCCACTATTTCCGGGGTCCTGACGTCAAGAGTGACTCGTGTTTTCCGAAGCTATGCGTAGAATGACCGCCAGTTCTGGGTGGGGTTTTGGGTTGGGTTGATGAGTCATAGAAGGGAGATGAGAGGGGGGCAGTTCATGACAATACACAGGTCATCATCTAATCTGCCCCTTCCTTCCACAGGAACTGGCCCTTATCTGCCCCGCTTACGTTGATCTGGGTGTGATAATCACGGCCCGCAAGCGTCATCCTCTCGCGTTAGTTTGACATTTATTTACGATTTCAAGCGCGTCGGCCGGAAATGATAGCGAAGGAGTGGGGGAGGATCAAAAGAACACTCTGATAAGCACGCTCTGACCCGGTTCTATACTATGAACCGCATGCTCTATCTTTGCTTTGACTGATTTAAAGTACTGCTCCCAACTGCGAGGTTCACATTCTTCTATTGTATGCTCAAGATTAGAGCTACAACCCAAAGCCGAGGATTTAGATCAGATTTAGCGGGTCGCGAAAAATTCGAAACGCGCTCTCAAGGAATAGCGTCACCTCACGATTTCTCGAGGACGAAAAAGGAGAAAGGAAGTGTGATCCCCCAATCTCACATAAAGAGGCCCGCACATCCATTCACCTCTCCGTTCCCCCTTACTCAATGGGGGTAATCTCCATGCTCTGGGAATACGGTAGTGATGAACACTAGAAATTGTCTGGGTTCTCTTCATTCCAGATGCTCTCTCTCTATTGTCAGACGAACACTCACCCTACCGTATTCATCTCGAGAGAATGCCCTGATCTCATCTCTGCCATCCTAGTCACTCATTCGTATTTTCCCCCATCAACACATACACCTTCTCGGTAATCATCAGTACGACGGCATTCCTCTCTCCTTACTCATCTCTACTTACTGTCCCCCCTTTTACCGTTCCCTCCCTTCAACCGTACATAGATCACACATTTGTCGCGTTCACGCATGCAGTTCGCGTGTTTACTACGATGCTACTACAACTCGTCCGTTCAGAGTATCCTCCTCCTCTCCGCTACTCTCGGCACAGGAGGCGGTCCCTCCCCCTCATTGGTTCATCTCCTCTCCCCGACTAGCAAGAGGGGGCGCGGTCTGGGTGTGGTTGACCCCTCCCATCTCTCCTTCCCTCCCTCCTTCTGCCTCGGCTGCAGCCAGCAGCAGCGATGACCCAAGTGATGCAGCAGGCACAGCAACAGCAGCAGCAACCGCACGACCTATCCGAGGTGAATCAGAAAGTGCACATTCATCGTGATCGTCGAAGGGGGCGGAGTCTCTGACCATCCACCCTCTCTCCCTCCTTCCTCCTCCGTCACTCTTCTCCCTCTTCTTATCACTCTCGCGCGTATCACCATCCAGCCAGTCGCAAGCAAGCACTCACTCATTACTGACTTCATCATTGTCTCTCTTTTCTGATTCCGATTGTATCCCTAATACCATTTCACATTTCCCATTCAATCGTCTTTCCCAATTAGACAACTAGCAGGGAGAAATGAGATGATACGAAGCTAGGGTCACAATCCAGCACCACGATAGGAACCTTGTAGAATCATGAACTCGTTCAATCGTTTATTCATTTCAGATGTGGGAAGACATCTCCGAGTTCCTCAACCAGGAAAACTTTCGGGTAAGCATCTCTTCCTTCCATTATTGCAACACAATACGAAAAGCAACATTCTTTCGGGTTTTTTTTCTCGTATTCCCTCCAGCAAACCAGGACAACCCTTTCATCTTTGATCTACTCACACTGGCTCACCTCCGTGCTGTTCTTTCTGTCCCATCTTTAGAACCTGTTCCCCTCTCCATTGGAACATTCTCGACCCTCCTCTCAATCGATAAATCGATAACCGTTCCTCTATTTCGTCATTTTCAGCTTGGCGGAGATGGTTCAGTCGTACCGGCTCCCGCCCGACCACTCTTCTCCCCTCTCGAGACCCCCAATATCCTCGCTCGGTCCACCGGAGGCCTGATGACTGCAGGTAGCAACTACCGAGAGCTTCTCTGGATTTCTGGCTCACAAGGTTTCGCTGGGGCTCCATCTATTTCGACACTAGATCGATCGATCCAGTCTCTCTATTTTCGAAAATCTTCCTGATTTTAGGCCCGCTCTCCTCCGGACTGGGCATTTTCTCCAGCTGCGCGACGGATTTCGCGCGTGCGCCTATCCAGCTCCAGATGCCTCCATCATCATTTCCACCGCAGGTTAGAGTCGATGCTCATCTTGATAACGCACAAACTACAACGGAATGACGCGTGCGAAAGGGCTCTTCCAAGTCTGAACTTGATCCGGACGTTGTCAATCACATGATTCAGAGGGCTTTTCTTGTGCTCTCCATCATCTAGTGTATTGCACCACCATTCGAAACCACAATCTTCAAGTCATCTTGCAAATTCTCGATCCTGATTTGTAGTCTTTCTTCCATAGAATGTCGGAATGGGTGAAATGAGAGGGCTGGCAATACAACGAAGAAAGGATCAGTTCCGTTTCAGAAACACTCCAATCCCACCTCGCCGATCGTGCTGACCGAACTGGGAGGATGCGTGGAGCAACAACTCGACCAACACATGGCCGTGCCCACCACATCATCCATGACGATGCCCCTCCACATGGATCCTTCGTCGTCCTATCCTCCCATCCATACAGTTATGCACGGAGACTCGCGGGGTACGTTCGGTCTAAGTGTCTTCGAATTGAATAGCCTCTCAGCCTCTCACTATTTTGTACGCGGCCCTTTGTCTGGAGATCATTTCATTGATTGTTCTTCCCGCTGACAAAGTGTCATGCTTGCTTACATTTTGAGTTGATCTAAGCGTGCATCACCAATCGATCGACTTTCCCCCTTATCATCGGCCCATTCATATCTCTTTCTTTCCTCTCTCTATCTCCTCTTTTCGCTCTATCATGCGTCTTTCTTTCAACCGTGAGAAGCGAGGGGACAAACACATTCGAAGCTGGTTTCACTCGACTGAAACAATAACAAAAGTTGCCAATTCCACGGCGATGTTTCAAGCTGCGAACACTGATTGCTATTGGGTGACTCATACAGCATCAAAGGAATTTCCTCTAATCTCCGATGAGCACTAAATACAGTAACGCATGCTCACGCGATTTAGGTTGTTTTGTCCCGTTCAAATTTAGTTTCTCCACTCCTCTCAAATCATCGCTGATTATTCGAATGAGTAGCTAGCTCTCTCCTTCTTCACCCACAAACAGTTTCAACCACTCTTCTTTCACTCTCGTCCTTTTCCTCCATTCATTCCCCATCTCTTACTACATTCCATTTTACGCTGATTGTTACTCGTTCTCCTATCTTCTCTCTCTTCCACTCTCTCCTCTCTCCTTTCCTGTCTATTTCTCCACCATTCCTCTTCTCCTAATCACTTAGTGTTCCCATATCAGCTCAGGCTAAGAAAATCAATCGACCATTGCGAAAACAGCTCGAGATTCATAAATGGAAAAAAGACAAGATGAGATACAAATGAATACAGTAATCCGAGAAACAGTACTCAGAATATAGGTAGGTCATTGCAGATCATCATGACAGTCCAACTCCATCTACATCATGGTCATCAATCGATAATTCGATCGCATCGACCCTCTACGGCGGCCCGTCCACCTCCACTTCCACCTCATCTCCAATCTCCATTCCCGATCTGAAGATCTGTCCGAAACAAGAATTGATGCAGGACGATATGAAGTGAGTACATCATTACAAAATTTCTGTCCAATCTCCTTCCGACTCTATTCCTTCATTTATGCAGACTACATAACAGATCCGCCAATCTCTGGTCTTTTAATAGTCCCATAGACGCGTATCACCCTCCAATCGGGAACTACTGCATGTCTGTCTGTTGTTGGCGCAGCGCACCGCAACCTTACTACTCGTCGTAGTATTTCTCACTATCAACAACTCCCAGTTTTTTCGACAATTGACCTTTACCGCATCAGCTGATCCCTATTACTCATAGCACTACCGTACCTCTAAACACCCACGGGTTACAGTACCTCCGTTACAGTAACTAGTAGTGCTAGGACCGACTGTTTTGATCCCTTCAATTGTGCTCCCTCTAATTGGCTGATTAGGGTAAGCCATCCGTGTGATAGGATATCCTCTCTGTCCGGAACTCTCTATCTCCCTACCTAGCGCTCTCTTGATTTCTCCTTCTTCGGATCGGGTTCATTCTTCAATGGAAAAGATTCGTACAGACATCTGCCTGTCACATAACTGTCCCTCTCATTAGGACAGATAAGGTCGCCTCTCTTAGATGAACCCATTTTGACGTGAACGCGCAAAAATTGCTTGTCGTTTAAAGTGGGGAGAGCAACGCACTCTCTGCACTCCGCCTGCTATCTCGTACTATCAGATCGGTGATAGAGCATGAATATTGGAGAGGGGGGGGGGAGCAGCTAATTCGAATTCTCGCGCGTACTCCAAGGTCGCCGCTGATTGTTGTTGTCATCGGCTTATCATGGGCAACAAAAGAGTTCGGGTTGCCGCAATTCTTCTGAATTCTTCAATAAGTGGAGGCACTTCCGGTCACCATCGCTAAATTGCCTCTTCTCACTGTTACAGCGAGTGTTAGAAGAGGTGAGAAGCAGAAAGCCTCTCATTTCAGCACAGTATCACTGACGAGGCAGAATTAGAGTGTGTGCGAATACAGGAGTGTCGGAACATCACTCCCAGAAAGTGAAGACAGAGCATGAATTGACGGGATCGAGCGCACTTTCCATCAAGATAAGCAATCAACCAAGCACTGATAAATAGTCCACGTCGTTTGGGGGAGTAATGTGATTGATTTCTCCATTTCCCCTGCTCTCTCGCACTCACCAACTGAGTAGAGCATGCATAATGAAGAGAGCATTACTGATAGGAGATTACGGTAGGATATTGTAATTGTCGCTCTCTTCCGGCACCAATTGGCATCGATGAGTTGCCATTAATCACATCAATAATTGCGAGTCGTTAATGAACACATGCAATTGGTCCCTCGTCTTGGGACGAATAGCTTTCTTTTTGCCTCGATTGACTCACTACAATCGTTATCGCACACTTCTATGTACCTTGAAATTCCTCCCGGTCCGAATTCCCTTTGATATAAAGGATTCTTATTGATATCGAGTCGAAATGATCAGGCATGCTTGTGATCTTCACGGATAGCCAATAGATCAGCGATTTGTGATCAGGAAAATGATCAGAAATACTTTATAAACTCCAAATTGAGGCAGACTCGCACCCGATAGGATGCATCACTCTCTTCCATGACCTCGAGAGAACGAGGCGCTCGTAGGTGGCAGCACACTTAGTAGAAGAGGGCCATAAATCTGTTTAGGACAGCCGCTGTGCTTTTATGGTGGAAAGTGATGGGGACTGAGGAGGAGGAGGAAGAAGAACAGCGAGCGTGGACTGATAGAGGGACATGATCGCACGGATTTTAGGGAAATCTAATATCCAGATACCTTTCTAGTTTGAGTCGACCAAATGTCGACCAATTTTTCAAGCAATTGTAAGGGTCCCGTTATGTGAAAAAATGGTCGGCACTGGCTTGGAAAGGTTGGAATATCCTTATCATCCAACTGGTGCAGAAATTTAATTAATCTCGGTAAAGTAGTGCTGTCGAGATAGAATACGCGTTATTTCTGACGACATCACGCACCTATCTATTGTTGATGATTGATTATCAGATCAACCAGGTTCATAAAAGGTCATAATTCGAGTGTTTTCCTCGATGAGTTCGTGACTTTTCTCCTCGGCGCAAATTGAATAGAACCGCAGTCATCCTCATTACCATTTCAAAGCACTCGGCGCTTTCTGTCGGTACGGAAAGCAAGAGTGTAATTGTAACTGCGAGGCGTCCAAGGTTACTACCGCAGATCTCTTCTCAGATTGCTGAGGGGTCTAATCATCCGCTATCCTATTAGCTCGCAACGTGTCACCTCAAATAAAGGCTCGCTGCCTCAACTGTCTCCCTTCCCTCGAATCGACACCTCTAATCACGCTGCTGTCACTAATTGGACCGGATGCTGCCGAGTATTGCCCCCTCGCGAAGTGATCCCCCTTCAATGCAAGGAGAGAAACAGCCTGGGGAACTTGGGCACTAGCATAATGGAAACGTATGGAAACATTTCCGGCCAAGCCAATCCGTAATCATTAGCTGACAGTTTACGAAGAAACGTCAACCACAACAGAAAATTAGATAAGCGGTATCCTAACGTAATCAGTGATTCCACATCCGGAAATCAATGTGGTCATTGCTCCCACAATTCGTGCCCTGCCAACCCCCTTATCATTCTCATTTATTTCTTTATGAACTATACTCAAAATCCCTCAATCAGATATTGTCATGATTCACAAGCCGCGCCGTGCGATAGAGTGAATAAGGGTGTGGCTCTTCAAAAAGGTGTCAGAATGCCCTAATCTTGTGAAATGTGGGGTGATAATCGTAGATTACGAACTGAGCCTATTTTCAGCGGCCTCACACCCTGTGGGACTCCGGATGAGGAACTCGAGCAGATGGAGCATCAGTCCGCGATCGGCCAAGGGGAGGGTACGGTAATCAAGCGACGCGGACGACGAGTGTCGACGAATCGGAGACTCGCTGTGCACATTTGCCAGTCGCCCGGATGCAACAAGAAGTGAGGGCAAGAGATAATCAACAAAATATTGTAATTGTACTGAATACTAGCGCATATCGAACTGAATTGCAATCACGAAACGTCCGAACTGCTTATCGTAACAATCACCGCTTCAGATACTCGAAGAGTTCGCATCTGAAGGCGCATATGCGCACACACTCTGGCGAGAAACCGTACATCTGTGAGTGGGGAGGATGCACATGGAAGTTCGCGAGAAGCGACGAACTTACCAGGTACTGTAGATTATTGTACTCTACACTAGATATTTTCCATATCTCATAAACGACAGGCATTTATTGATTTTCCAAAATCCTCGGCAAAAATAGCAGCAATTTCGAAATTTCCGGAAACGCATACGTCACTTTTGCAGGCACTTCCGCAAGCACACGGGCCAGAAGCCGTTCCAGTGCTCACTGTGCGATCGAGCCTTCTCCCGATCCGACCACCTCTCGCTCCATATGAAGAGACACGCGTGATTCTGATCGGTGTTCCCTTTTTATCCGGATCTCATAGTAACCCCCAGTGAATAGACTCCAGAGAAGCACCCAGTAGTAACCGTGAACATATACTCGCTTTATCCAGTAGACTTCTCTAATCATCTTCATCATTTATCAAATCACGACGGATTCCCATGACTTTGTATTGACTTGTCTCCGGCTGGAAAACTAGCTCTCTCATATCGACTGTATCATATATGCACTACCTTGATTGAATGAAAAATTATGACAGAATCATATCTCATAAATCCGACAAGGGGTTTAACCCCAACAAATCCAGACAATAGAAATGGGCGGAGCGTGGGCAAGAAACTGCACAAAAGAGATAAGAGACCTCTCGATCTGCCTATCAGTATCTGCTTTCTCAAATCAGTGAGTTGACTAGGCTCCGAGAACTACCTCTGCGGAGATGCATCTGAACAGCGACGGACTTCTGAGTGATATCGACGGATACTTGCATCCAGGAGTGGATGGAAGGTACGGTATCAGAGCAATCGTCATGCTGAATTCAGCAATCGCCTTCTTGTTCAGGAGATTCATTCATCAATCACCACTTCTTACTCCAATATTCGAATTGTACGAGGAACTACCTCAAAATTTGTCTGCAAGCGGTAATTAAGCGAAAAAGTTTTGACCAAAGCCCATCTCAACAGATTCCTACTTCGATATCCGCTCGGGCTGGCCAATGCGTAATGATCAGGATCGTCCTTTAACACTATCCGATCCACCAACTTCTTCCCAATTTGTAAACAATCGAACGAAGAAATTTGAACAAAATATTTATTCAGGCCCCGAGGAGTGAGCATTTGCACTATGAAGTGGCAGTAAATAATCAATCTGCAAGTCTCTCCGACTATCAAGATACTTCCAACGTTTCCCACTATCGGGATCCCTCGACCTATCCTCGCAATCCCGTTCCTACAAACTTCCTTAGTATGACTGAACTGATGCCGCCGCTGCAAGATCCCTCTTACGAGGACGAGGCTGTTACCCCTCGAGACTACAGTACTGTCTTCAATCCCCAAGCCACCTACAGTAGCACTTTAGGCTACAGTTCTCAACCTCCCTACAGTTCCCCTCCAGACTACAACGCATCTCTTGACCATGGCACTCCGCCTGCCAATAGTGCCACTCCCGACTGGTTTGGAACGTCGTTCACCGATTCTGAAAGATCCTCTCCCGTTCAATCGATAGATGAGAAGGATCACGTCACTACCTCTCCTCGTAAGAAACGGCCGCCTAAACAACCGAGGCTCAAGCGTAATTCTTCGTCAGCGAGGCAAGCCATTCGAATAACGTTATCAGCTGCGCCCGTTAGCTTACCATTATCAGCGCCGAGCGTAACGGCTGTCACTATTCATGTGTGTAATATTGAATTTCATGCTAGTATTATGACTAATACTTGATATTCTAAGCTGGTCCGCTTTCAAAATCACCTTTTTTACACGTGGTAATTTCAGTGAATCGAAATCAGACACGGAGAAGCGATATTATTGTACGTGGCCAAACTGCGATAAAAGGTGATAAATCGATAGTGTAATTCACAACTAATAATTATTACAGCTACGGCAAGTCATCTCATCTCAAACCACACTTGAATATGCACAATGAATTGAAACCGTACAAGTGCGAAAGGCCAGGATGCGATGAAGCTTTCTACAGAAACGACCTACTCCAGAGGTATAATAAATAATATCGAGTAAGCCATTATGCGAGAAAGATATTCAGGCATATCAAAGGGCCTAAGCATGACAATGTCAAAGAGGAAAAATGCCACTTCTGTCCAAGAATGTTCCGCAGGAAAGACAATAGGACCGAGCACGAAAAGAGAGCCCATCCCAATCAGTTCTTTTATGAGTAGTATCCGTTCCCCTTACCCTCGCACACGTATCTCAGCCGAATATTGTACACAATTTATCATAATACGCATAATTGTACAGTAATGCCCTAGGCGTTGCTGGTGGACTCCTCTTTTTTCGGCTCATCCTCGAATCTCGGGAAAACTGGTAGAATCGGGTTGTTGTACGTCGAATTGTTCGCTACCCATCTGAACCACTTGTAATAAAATAAAGTTGTCAAAATCATTGCATGGTACGCTTTGCATCGCACAGGGAAGCAAGAAAGCACGCGGAAAGGAGAGGGTCCGAGAGAATCAAACTGACGTCGTCATGTGGTTTGAGTTGTTCAGCTCGGCGAGCAAGGAGAGACTGCGCTGATCCGTGCATACGGTGGGATCCGCTCGCACAGGCTCCGCTCGAGTACTGCCCCTGCAAATATTTATTAATTATTAAGCGAGTAACACATTTCTGCAACACAGGAATGCACCTCGATGCTAACAGACATAATATCAGATCTTTGATGTCGACGATACTGCCATAAACACACACGAACATGCTTCTATCAAGAAGCCAGAAAAATACAAAAGAACATCTAGGACACTCAAAAAAACTGATGTCTTGCTAAACAATTTAAACTTGCTTGGATGCTCAGTTAACTACGACTAGCTCATTTTCATCTTTATAAAATCAAAAAAATTACACGTTGACTCACGAGTTTTTCAGCATCATCTGCCTTGTCTTGTTCAAATCATCGAGGATCATCTTCAGAAGCTGAAAAATAAATTGGAAATTAAATATAATAGAAAAATGGAACGCAATCACAAATGAAACCCGTGGGGGGCATGTTTTCATCGAATCGTCAAAAATGGAATCACACAGTGAAAATGGATTGAGCTTAGAATAAATTTGAATTTACCGTTTCCCGCAATTTTTGTAGAGCTTTTTAGGGCAAATTGCCAAAAATTCAAAGCAAAAGAACTCTTGCCGCGACAAAAGTACGGTATTGCATTCACTCAGCTCGAATTTTCTCACCGCGTGCTTTTTTCCTTTTCTTTGTTTTCTTTTCTTTTCATGTGCTTAATCCTGTAAAATTTAACTCGTATTGATCGAACCGTCTGTATTTATCGTCGTAATTGCAGGGTCGCTCCGGTATGGGAGTCACCATCCTTCTTGGACACTAAAGAAATACCAGTTGCACACTTATCAGCGACAAGCTCAAAGCTCACTTTTGCTTCCTCAACCGTTCAAACTCAACATCCAACAATGACTGAGTACGGAGTTAACGTGAACAACAAGTTCCTCTTCGCAGGAGACTCCGATGAAGGTATGCATTGATACATTGTATTGATTAATGTAAAGCTCAAATGTGTATAGTGAGAAAATAAGTTAAGTGCTGACCTTATCGAAGTTAATTTCAGAACTGGAGGATCCTAGCGTGCTCCTGCAGATGGCGCAGAAGAAGGACGACAAGACTCCCGCTCAGAAGAGAGCCGACAAGAAGGCTGAGAAGCTGAAGAAGGAGAAGGCTGCTGCCGCAGCTCTTGCCGCCAAGGAGGCCGAAGCCAAGAAGGCTGCTGCTGCCAAGCGTGAGTTTTTAATTCGTTATAAGTTCGTTTTTGCGAGCGCAGAGTCGCTGATCAGCAGGCTGTTCGCTGTTGCTGTTTAGTGCTTCGCTGTCTCGAAGATTATACTTAGTGATCACATATACTGGCGGCACTTGCCATCCACGCTCCGCAGCCTCGTCTCGTAGTTCACACAATACATTTAATTATCGAACATTAATAATGTAATATTTTCGTATTATTTATTGGTTTAAATTTTCAGCCGCTCCTGGCAAGGAAAACTCTCGCCCCGAGGGACGTGGCCGTGGACGCGGCGGACCTCGTGGTGCTGGAGGTGAGCGCCGCCCCCCTCGTGAGAACACCGAGGGCGGTGAGCAGCGTCCTTTCTCCGGAGAGGGACGTGGTCGCGGTGGACCTCGCGGCGGTCGTGGACGCGGAGCCTTGTAAGTATTAACACATGTTCTTCATTTGTTCATAGCAGGGCCCAGCAATTTGCTTGTTCTATACTTGTAGATTTCCTTAAGCTCTGCAAAATATTGGGAACGTGCTTTACAGTGGAATCAGTTGTCTGTTCTTCTGATAAATGTTCATACATTTCAGCCGTGGAGGACGCGGAGGAAACACCTCGGGCGGTGAGGAGCACCACGAGGTTGCCCTCGACGAGACTCCTAAGGATGGCGAGACTCAGGTCTCCGGAGAGCGCCCGGCATTCGCTGGTATGCAATTTAATATCACTTGTTTTTTTTGCAACGCAGAGACCAGCTATTTACATCTGCTTTGGTTGTAAATTTCCTTAATCTCTGCAACATAGCTGTGCATGTTTGACAGGGGGTAGATCTGTTTTACGCCCCTGATTGAAATGTTCGACATTAATTTATTCTCGTTTCAGGACGCGGAGGCCGTGGTGGACGCGGTGGATTCCGTGATGGAGACCGCCCTCCTCGTGGAGACTTCGTTCCCCGCGGAGACCGTCCCCCTCGTGGAGACTTCGCTGGAGGAAGAGGTGGCCGTGGACGTTTCGGAGACCGTCAATCCGGCTCTGACCGTACCGGTGTCAAGTCCGTCGACGCCAAGGGAGGCCACGGAAAGAGCAACTGGGGATCCAACAAGGACGAGATCGAGGCTGGCGCCGAGAACGTTGAGGTCGAGAAGTCCGAGGAGGAGACTCCCGCCGTCGAGGTGGTTCCTCGCGAGAAGACCGCTGAGGAGATCGCCTTCGAGGAAGAGGAGGCCAGAATTGCGGCCCAGAAGACCCTCGCCGAGTTCAGAGCCACGCTGAAGAAGGACGACAAGAAGTTCAACCTGCGTCAGGCCGGAGAAGGTGGAGACGACAAGTCCTTCGGAAAGCTCGTTCCCCTTCAGAAGGAGAGACTCGCCGATGAGACCGTTAGTTTCACCCTCGTTTTAGTAGTATGATTGATATTGATGATATACTTTCAGACCACCGAGGAGGAGGTTGTCGAGATCGTCAAGAAGGAGCCTCGCAACAAGCAAATCATCGTTGACTTCAAGTTCAACGAGCCCAACCGTGGAGAATTCGGAGGACGCGGACGTGGAGGGGACCGCGGTGGAAGAGGAAGAGGCGGTGCTGGAGGTAATAATTTACTTTTCTGTTAATCATTGCGCTTGTTTTAACTAATCGAGGAATTTTGCAGGACGTGGAGCACGCACTGGACGTGGTGGAGCCGGATCCGGATCCGCTGGCCACAAGGAGCCTTTCCGTGTGGCGGAGGATGCGTTCCCCGCTCTCGGAAAAGCCTAATTCTCCAGTTTCCACAAAATCTACGTATCCATGTTAACATCAAGTACTCATGCCACCCTTTACGTTCGCGTTCTCTTCCTCTTCGGTTCTCAGTTCGAATCTGTGCTGCCTGGACCCATTTTTGTTTTGAGTGCGCTAAAAAGACCGCGCTTCGTTTGTTATCTGCGACGGGGCACTTTAGTGCTCAGCTAGTGATCGCTTAGTTTGTTATGTTTTCCTTTCAAGCTTCCTGTTATCACACCGCTATGGTAGATGATCCTCGATTGTTGAGCCCATCGATCTCGATCTAGCGAGTACTCGCTTCTCGTATACCCCACCAACTTTTGGATCTGATGAATATCTCACCAGCGGTTCACCTCGTTTGTATCACCACAAACTGAAGTTTCTGAAATAGCATCCTTTTGTAGATAGGCGATTCTAGAGTGCATGTTTGCACCTGGATAACCACCCTCCATTGCCTCCCCGTGTTTCCTCACCATGGCCTTAGACCCTTCATTGATCTTGCTGTTTATCCCCGTTAAGGAAGAGGTTCGCTAAACGCCCCCCCCCTAACCCCCTCACCATCGCAATTGAAATGAATTTCGAATAAATGATGTTTGTTAAATGTTGTGCACTCTTCAATGATTCACTGAGCTTCACTAAGTACCTTACCGTCGGACAGGATAGTGGCGGTGCGATAGGTACTGAGTCTTAAGCTATGGGGGAGTTGGATAGCGAGGGCGATACCAAGGCTCTGAGGGGTGGTGTGATCAATGGCTCCGAAGGGGTAGAGACATGAGGGAGGGTAGATCAATGACTCTAGGGAGAGGGATGGGAGGGAGGGTATATCAGTGACCCTAGGGAGAGGGACAGGGGGGGGGAGGGTAGATCAATGACCCCTAGGGAGAGGGAGGGTATATCTTAGGAAAGCAAGTCGGGGAGGATAGACCGGTGAGTTCGAGGGCGAAAGTGGGATAAGTGTTTTTAAAGTTATCTGAGATAAAACCGAACGATCTATCAATTGAGTATCTGTTGGTTATCCTTTGCCATTCAATTGTGTTCCCCCCACATCGCATTTCGTCGATCATTTCGTCACCTCTTGCACCGGCTTCTCTGAGGAGGAAGGAAGAAAGGAATTGATCACTCGATTGAAATCGTACTAGGACTCGAATAGGAAAATGAAGACAGCGTGTAAATCAATTAGGGTGTTTTAATAAAATCTTATTTGTGTATCTGACTGCCTTGCAGAGGCTTATGCTAATCATAATTTATTGTGTTTGAAGGAATTAAAAATTTAAGGTTGTTTCGGGATGGGGCGGGGGAACCGTTGCGACAAGCTGAACGAGGAGGAGAAAAAGAAGTGAGACAGTCGTGAGACAGTATTAATGTGTATAGGCGGCGTCTTAATGTTAGCAATGTTCCAATAGGGAATTTTCACACGATAACGAGATTGATAAATTATTGGATAAGAAGCGATTAGATGATAACTTATTATCCATGAGCGCCTAGTGTCAAAAATTTAAAAATGTCTAGGATGAGAATTTTTCAGCCATTCTGTGTGAAATTTCAACGATATCACGGCCACGACCTCCCATTTTCGGCAATGTCTCGGATGAGAATTTTTCAGCCATTCTGTGTGAAATTTCAACGATATCACCGCCACGACCTCCCATTTTCGGCAATGTCTCGGATGAGAATTTTTCAGCCATTCTGTGTGAAATTTCAACGATATCACCGCCACGACCTCCCATTTTCGGCAATGTCTCGGATGAGAATTTTTCAGCCATTCTGTGTGAAAT
>LS557488.1:8780-24694 GCA_900490775.1 Pristionchus maxplancki
CCGCCGATCGCTACCCCACTGAGAGTCATTAACTGAATATCACATTTATATTTTCCCCCGTGTCTCGTTGCGCCTCGAGCGTAGATAAAATATATATATATATATATGATATTTGTAGGGAAGATATGGCAGAATTCCATGCTCGCACATGAAGTTCTTGAGTTTCAATGTTAACACAATTGGTTAGTATGAGCGCTGCGGTGAAAATTTTAGGCTTTGTCAATGGAAACAATTTTATTCGAGAATAAATAGTGCGAAGAAGCATTATGATATGATGTTGTAATTGCAGAGGGCGCAAGGAATGTGTGTACTGTTCGAGTCACTTCAATTGGCTCACAAGTGCATTCTCAATTCATTCTACGGATATGTCATGAGGAAAGGATCGAGATGGTTAGTCTATTGAGTTGAAAGGAGTAATTTTCTCTGGAATTTCGAACGCATGTTGCCTATCACTCTTGTGTTTCTCAGTTCTCTCATATTGTCCGGCCATGTCATTGGTAAACGATTCCTCTGCAGGTTCTCAATGGAGATGGCGGGTATCGTGTGTCACACGGGTGCCAATATCATCACGGAAGCGCGGAAACTCGTGGAACAGATAGGAAGGGCACTCGAATTGGATACTGATGGAATCTGGTAAGTGATCATTGACTTCTATGAAGTCTGTACAATCAGAATCACCTTTTGGCAATACGAAACACAAGGTAAGCTCACAAGGTAGTATACAGTAATCTAAAGAAACCTGATATACGACTCTCTATTTCATTCGAACCTTTTTTTGTGTCAATCACGAAACTGGAGTGTGCTATCTGCATCTCTCGTCAGGTGTCTCCTCCCTGCTTCCTTCCCCGAAAACGTCACCTTCGAACTACAGAACTGTGCCAAGAAGAGGGTAATCATACACAAGTATTTTAATTGTTTTTCATTTATTATAATACGTTATATTGGCAAATTTCGAATACTGAAACTGCCTGTAGAGTGCAGTTCGACATAGATGAACGTAGTGGAACCCTCTCCTCGCAGGTGACAATCTCCTATCCAGCTGCTATGCTCAATGCTCCCGTCCAGGGATTATTCACTAATGATCAGGTCAGATTATTTTTATCTTTATTTATGGATTTATGGATATCGGATTAATTGATTAAAGGATGACTTTTTTTAAAGGAAGTACTGATTTTTCCAGTACCACAACTTGGAAGCGGATGGGAGCTATTCGGTATCGAAGGAGAATTCGATCTACTTTGAAGTGAATAATCTTTGATCTTGCATTCAATTTTTTTTCAAATAATTAAAGTTTGAGTGGGAAATAAGGGATCCGTGGGCATTGCATAACCTTCATGAACCTATGATGATTGATATTCGCCCGTGACTTTTTGCCATCTAACATTAGTTCAACATTTTTGCTACATGGTTGAATGAGGTTTCAATGAGAATGCTTATGGACGAAAGAACTGTAATTTCAATGGAATTCGCCTGGGCAATTAATATGCAATAATAGTATTCTAATTTAAACTGAAGGATCGTTAAGGTGGACGGTCCGTACCAGGCGATTATCCTTCCTGCATCGAAGGAAGAAGGAAAGAAGTTGAAGAAAAGATATGCAGTATTCAATCTCGATGGATCTCTTGCTGAATTGAAAGGATTCGAATTGAAGAGAAGAGGAGAACTCAATGTGATCAAGCAGTTCCAGTCTGGTGTCTTCAAGAGTTTCCTTCGAGGATCCACTCTCGAGGAGGTACGGTACTATTGATTGATTATGGATCGCCAAATCAAATGAAACTATGGAGTTGCCTACAGAATATGTAGAGAGCATTCTTTTCGGAGTAAGGAAGTTTCGAAGTCTGAAACTTCCTACGATGGCTTATTTTTTCTTTCAATTGGTTCTTTTCAGGCATACGAATCTGTGGCGAGAGAGGCAAACTACTGGTTGGATGTCCTATTCTCACGAGGAGTCGATCTGGTAGGTCATGGGGAAAAATTACGGTTGTAGAGAGTATGACTGAAACAGCGTTAAACGACTGTCAAATCTCTGTTTCTTAAGAAATCTAAGTTGGCTGGGGTTTCGTGTGGTACATTAGTACTTTGGATTTCTATGAATTAATTAGACGATCGTTGAGACGAAAAATGAAAGTGTTATTTTTCAGAACGACGCGGAGCTTTTCGAATTGATTGGAGAAAATCGATCGATGAGCAGAAAATTGGAAGAGTATGGAGAGCAGAAGAGCACTTCCATTTCTACCGCGAAGAGATTGGCTGAATTCCTTGGAGATGATGTAGTCAAGGTACGGTACGAAGAACGGTTAAAGGAGATGCTGTGGGCATGTTACGGTATTGGGGTGCCATAATAGTACGGTAATTGCAGGAGGCGGGAATCGCTTGTCACTTCATTATCTGCAAATTTCCTCTGGATGCGCCAGTCACAGAGAGGACCATTCCATTGGCAATCTTCCAGGTGAATTGGGGTTTTCATATGCTTAGAAGATGTGAGTAGGTTCTGATTGTTCGATGATCAGTATATGATAATATTGTGTGTCTACAGGCTGAACCAGACGTGCGGGCTCATTTCCTTCGTAAGTGGACGAAAATCCATTCGATCGCAAAGGATAATGTCAACGTGCGAGATGTCAGTTTCGTCTCTTCTTCTTATTTGGGCTCTCTCGCCATCTTTTGATTGGTTGTTACCTCTCTTTTCTCTTCAGCTCATCGACTGGGCGTACTACATCGAACGAACGGGAGGTTGCATCCAGAAGATCATCACGATTCCCGCCGCGCTCCAAGGTACGGTACATTATCGATTGGTCAAGTGTTGTACTTCTACCTCCTATCACATTGGCCATTCAACATTAACACTTCACCGTTGCGTAATATTTGAACATTTATAATTCAGTATCATTCATCAAAATGCATCCACTCAGGTGTCTCTAACCCTGTGCCTCGCATCGCTCATCCTGATTGGTTGGACAACAAGTTGAGGAAGAAGGTCAATGCTGCACTGCAACCGAGAGTCACCGACCACTTCACCATTCTTAGCAAGGCAGAGAAGAGGAAACAGATGGTTAGTTGGGGGTTGTTTTTAATATTTTGAACCCGGCGGAATAATTATTTGTTAGAAGAGTGGAGTAATTTGATGTAAGACAAATTGACACTTTGTGAAGTACTGGCTGAAATGAAAATTTAGTCCAGAAGTGTTGAGATATTATTTCAGATTTTATTTTTATTTGCTCTCGATACGAAGTCATTAATTTCTTTACAGGAGGAAGCAGATGAGAGTGCGAAGAGAAGACGAGAAGAAGAAGAAGAAGAAGAAGATGGAGAAGAGGGAGATAAGGAGAATCGAGGAGGAGGGAAAAGAAAGAAAGGAGGAGATGTCGAAGAGATTTTGGATGAGAATGTTAAGGTACGTGGATGTGGGAGGTTGGAGTTTCAGTGTTGATACATTAAATGTTGGAAGGATCTAGAAGCACAATAGTTCTTCTGATTTAAAACCGTTGCGGTGTCAACTGTAGTGTGATGAGAGGAAGTCTTGAGTCACTCTCAGTCTTGAGTTCCATTTGCAGATCGTCTCGATGGCTGAAGAGGGAGTTCTTCCCTGGCTGCGATCTCTCCAGAAGCAGTGGAGATTGCAGAGGAAACAGGCGAAATTGAGGAAGCAACGGGCAGAGGCCGCGGAGAGGGAAGGAGGAGGGAATGGAACACTGATGGGAAGAGGAACCGCTGCTGCTGGATCACTACTCAACCATATGAGGATCAACCAGACAACTGTCTGGCAGGTAGGAGAGGAGGATTGGGGTTGCAGGGGTGGTAGATGGGCTGTGATGAGTGGAGGAAAGGGATACCTTCAGCATGTGGTTTAGAGGCATCAACGGTGGCTGAATCTCGATTATGTGCTCATTAATTAACCTTGACTTGCCAGATGAAAATGGTTTATTTAATATCGTAACTAATTTGTATTCAGGTGATATCTCTGGAGGAGTCTCGTCAGGCGGGAGTATGGTATGCATGGGTGACGAATGGAGGAAAAGGAGGTGGAAGATGTGAGAGAGTGAGTGTACGACTACTCAGAAGTCTTCTCGTCAATAGGAGAGACAAGAGAAATGGAGAAGATCCTATCAGGAGGTACGGTATCTATGGAGAACTGACGATTACAGTAGTATTTGATTACTGTACATGACTGCGATCTATGCAGGATCCTCCCTCGCGGCCATCCCATCCACTTCCTCTATCAACACAAAGTGGAAGAGACAAGACTGCAGGAGTTGAAGGGAAAACTACAAAGGGAAGCGTGCACTCCCACCATCGAAGGTACGGGAGGGGTACGGTAGGGTTAAAGGAGGATACGGTGGGCTACGGTAGGGAAGCGTGGAAGTATAATTGCATGGAGTACGGTAGGGAGCGAAAGTATAGTACGAAAGGAATAGAACCTGGTATTGCACGGGGAAGTCATATTAAAGGTGTGAGATAAACTCGCGGTGCCAGGAGGTTTCGTGCCACTAGGATCATTTTATATTTGAAAGTTCGGACAACGCTAATTTTGTGGTGCTCCTTTGGGAAAAATAATGTGGAGTATTATGATGACTCTGGATGTGCAGGTATCTATGAATCGGAGGTCCCTCCTCTTCTTCGTCTCCTCTCTTCGATGGGATGTGCTGTTGAAGCGAAATTGGAAGGGGGAAGTCTGAATCCAGACACTGCGAGGAGGTAGGAGAAGAGGGGTGCAGGGCATTGAGTAGTGACTGGTTTGGTTGATGACATCCTGATGTTGAAGTTAGTCTTTTCCTACAGGTTGGCACACTGGTGTATTTACGTTTCTAAATAACTACATGAAAAATACAACATTGATGCTATAATTTCAGAATAACGGTACCTGAGTACCTCGGTGAGGGTCAGAAGATCAGTTCCGTCTTCTATTACAAGTACACACAGGTGAGGGACAAGCTCCGCCCACTGTATGTATCCATCGTCAATTTATGATAGAATACAATGATTTCCTCGAGCAGGATGCGCGCGGCATCGTGGCGGTGTTGTGTGCGGCAACAGCGGAAGGCGTGGTCATCTCAGTTGGAGCAGGCGGAATGCCAAATATGGCGAATATGTACTCTTCCGTGTTTGGAGAGATGTGAGTGAAGTTGGATGCATACCAAGATTTGAATTGGCGGCGTGGTGCCAAGAATGGAATTATCGATTTGATTCAGGGATTCGCTTCCTCCGGATGTCGAGGCGGCAATGCAGATTACGATGAAGACGAGTAAATCGATCGAAGAAGCGGATAAGGAGATCGAGAAGGTACGGTAGGGGAGGGAAGGGACAGAAGGGTATGGTAGGGGAAGCGGAGAGGGTACGGTAGAAGGGAGTTACAGTACACTCGTCGTTCAGTGGCTTCGCAAGCGTGTTTCTTCGTCCTCTCGAGTGACCATTCTGTGCTGCATCGCCGATCCTCCTGCACTGAATACGATGAGGCAATTGGCATTGATGCCTGGTGAGAGAGGGGAGGAGTGAGGAGATGAGACTGATTGGGAGAAGAATTAGCCCATGGCATTTGTGTGTTGTAGGAAACATTTAAACACGGTCTCTGTAAGAATGCAGGCAAGGCTGCACAACCTTAAAAGGATGTCACAATTGTTAGTGATTTTTTTATTGTTAGTGATGTTAGGATTTAGACGCTGGTGCTGTTGCGAAATGCTCTGCTATGTTAAACCCCCAATATCTTTCAGTGATTCCTCTGAACCAGAAAGAGCCTCGTGGTCTCCTCTCGACGGTAGACTACCAGAGGATTGTAGCCAGGAGAATCCTCAAGCACTTCTTCTACCACTTTCAGTACCTCGAGGTATTTCATCGCAATCTTTGCCACATCCAGTGTTGATGCTATAGTAGCTAGTTGAAACTGTATACTGTCAAGATGAAGCGTGCGGCTGAATCCCCTCACTAATTCGATGCTTGTCTTCAGGACTTCATCAATTGGGCTCGATTCCTTGCCATTCCAATCGGAAATATCCCTTCGGATACAGTGCAGACTGGATTGGATGTTCTCCTCGCTCGTCATCTCGATAGGGCGGGTCACGTCAGTTGGGCGAGTGCTGCTGCCAGACCTGATCTGGGAGGAAAGGAGGTGGGTGGGATGGAAAAGGGGGGTTTGGAAAATTATTGGGGATGCTGGCGTATCGTTTTATGAGGGATTCGTGAAACCAGAATTTGGGTGTATTTTTAACATACATTTTCAATTTGTCTCCTGGGTACAGGCAGTAGAAAAATGTTTATGAGTGGTTTCCCCACAGTTGAAAAGGGTGCCGAAAACCAAGGCATGGAGCCGTGGCCGAGTGGTCTAAGGCGCACCTAAGGTATGATCGCGAGGTCGCTGGTTCGAATCCTACCATCCGCCAACTTTTTGCCAAGTTTTGCCCAATTTTTCCAAGAATTTTCTGAATTCCTAAAATCTTGGCAAAGCTTGGCAAAAGAGTTTGCAAGGGCCGGGATTCGAACCAGCGACCTCGCGATCATACCTTAGGTGCGCCTTAGACCACTCGGCCACGGCTCCATGCCTTGGTTTTCGGCACCCTTTTCAACTGTGGGTTTCCCGTTTGTGGGTTTATATCGTGAAAATTCCAAGAAATTAAGCAGGCGCATTGAGGTTACGCTGGTTTTGCATTAACTTGGTAAATTGCAATCAGCGATGTTCCGAACATCCTCCTTACAATAAACATATCCCTTCCACTCTTCAGTCCGAGGACGTCCGTCTGGCATACGAATGGCGTCCTCTCGATAAGGATCTGGCTACTCTCATCTGCAAACCAACCATGTGCACCGACTACTGTGTGGATATGCAGGTACGGTAGGGCGGAGGGCAGAGGGGTACGGTAGATGGTGGATGGAGTAGACTGATTTATATTTGTTTTTATGGATGGGTTGACAACTTATCAAATTTAGTGGCAGGTGGTTGGTACATAGTGGGACTGAAACCGTAAAGGTTCAAGTTGTCAATCAGAACTTTACCTAAATTGTTAATTCTGATCCACTGTTATCAATTGACTCTTACTGTACTCTACAGTATCCCACACCTACCCTTACAGGTGGATGCATTGGCAGTGAATGCAGTGGTGCAGAGAGGAAGTCTGATGGAGGCGGAAGGGTCGGATGAGGTACTCCATCTGGAAGGAGGAGAGGGCACCAGTGTCGATGATAGTGTACGCATACTCAGGTGAGGAGAGGGGGTTGTCTGGTTATCATGTTATCTCTAATTATGCATTCGTTTATGAGCGCATTATTATTCCTTGTGCGGTTCGCGTAAGATAGGTTACTGATGAAACACAGCTGTCGCTAGTGGTTCTTCTTTAATACATTTTGTGTTCATCCATCAATAAAATATCTTCATAATTTCCCTTGAGGCAAATGCTATCCGAACTCGTGCGAGAGATTGCAGTGAATAAGAGTCATCGAGCGGATGAATTGGTCATCGGATTGAGACGGTCAGTTGGGGTTTCACCAATTCAAAATGGACGAATAATGTGCATGTTGCTTTCGCTTCAATTGTGATCTATTTTTCATTTACAAAATAACATTGTATTACCTAAACTATAATAACATATTTTAGATGGTTGACTACTCCTTCCTCCCTCTTCTTCGACCCTCTCCTCGCTCGATACGTTGCGACTCTCGAAAAGAAATTGGCCCTCCTTCTATCGACCGAATTCAGTCGATTGGGAGCAAAGATCATCTACGCTTCTCCTTCGAGGTGAGATAGAGGAAGTGCAGTCGATTAGAAGTAAATGTAGTGCTGTATCTCGGCGATTGCAAGCGTAATATCTTTCGGGGGAAAACGTTGTGAAGGCACATTCGCATTTGAGTTTCAGAGGTAGCGTATGTTCTAGTAGTTTTTAATCCCACAATTCCATATTGAATGAGAATAAATGAGAAAGCGTAGCAATAATCTTTGCAGATTTGTGTTTTCAACGGGGAAGAAGAATCTGCCGGAAGCAGAGGCTTTCATGGCACTGCTCAAGAGTGTACGTTTGTCGTATTCTTTACTGGAATTTGTAGGTTACATAGATTCGTTAAAGATATCCCATTCAATGGTAGTTTTAATCTAGCTGTGAACTCTGTCAAATATCTCTCCTCGTTGTCCATTGATATCTTCCCTTGCAGTCTCTCTCCTCCACTCCTCTTTTCGCTGCTGTTCACATGCACGTCACTCGAATGTATTCCACCCTTCTCTTCAAGGACAACAAGAACTTTGCAGGTGGGTACGGTAGAACAGATGGTATCCTACGGGAGTTTTCGTTGTCATTTCTTTAATTGAATTGTATGATTGAGCATGATCGATAACTGGTTGAATTGCAGGAGTTGTGGAGAAGCGACGAGAGGATTACGAACGAGAGGGAGATGAATTTTGTGAGGAAGTGGAAGGAGGTGAGCTAGGAAATTATTTGGAATTAAAACTGGGAAAATGTGAAAGGGTATGGTAAATCCATGTTTGATTCTCGTTGCAGTGTAGTTTCACAATTGTTGTAAATCTCTTGATCTTTAGCTGTCTTTTATCCTCTTCTCAGCTACATTACTATAAAATTTGGAATGCAATTCTTTAAAAGATATTTGCTCACAATTTTCCTGTTAGCACGTTTGTGTTTCATGGATGTTTCATAGTTTTTAGATTATCGAACTATCCAATTGAAAGTGAACTGTATTGGCTAATAATTGATAATGCTGGGAGACTGAGACCAGGGGCGGTATTCTTTCGTCAATTTCGGCACTGCCGAAATTTTTGGAATGTCGAAAATAATTTCGGCACGTGCCGAAATTTGGGAAAGAATACCGCCCCTGAGTAAGCATCTAATTTTATTTTTTTCCAGATGACGGAACTGGAAGTCCTAAAGTGGAAGCTCGATGGAGAATGGCGGAGGAATTGGGAGAAATGGGAGAGAGAGTGGGTGATGAATACGAGAATGTCGTCAGTGGATACGTACTCATCACTCAACAGAAGATGGTTGAGGTAAAAGGAGTATCAATTGCACTTTTTGAAACATTCTCAAGTTTAGTATTTTCATTCTTCTCCTTTGCAGAACCCCGACCCCGAGTGGTTGGTTGAGCAGCGACAGCGAATCATCCGCAACGATCTTCTCACGCGTCTGCTGCGTGTGACGGAACGACTGCTCCGCAAGGGCGCGGATGGCGCTCGAGCCGCGGGCGCTCTCACGCGTGCGGTCTGCGATGCGGTCGCCGTGGATGCAGATGTGGCAGACGACGTCGCGTCGATCAGAGAACAATTGCAGAAAGTGGTGGCTGCGCAACCACAGAGAGTGCATCGTGAGTGATGGGATAGATTGATTGATGGGGGAAGGGTGAGATAGGTTTCACGAGTTAATGGTAACGAAGAGATGTTCCTTTCATACAGTGATTAACCAATAATTTAGTTAGTACCTAGATAGTTTCGCATCTAGTGTATGTTCGTCATCTCCACTCAGGTCTAATCAGACTGTCCTTTGCGAGTAAATATATTCTATTTGCAGCCCTATACATCTCTGACATCGTGTGCGCATGCGGACAACCCATGGACGAGGTATGTAGTACATTTTCGAAATGTTATTAATATTGCCAGGTATGATTGTGCTCTACTTGTATCAAGTATTGTACATAGACTCGCCCCCAATCCTCCTCCCTCCCTCACAAGCACTCCTTCTACTCTGCAGATTGACGTCTCGGAGCCGTCGACGTGGTCGTGTGGTGGATGCAGCAAGACAGTTCCCCTTCCCGAGATGGAAGAGAGAGTGGTCACTCAATTACAAGAGACTCTCGCTCTCTACCTCGTCCAGGACCATCGATGCACCAAGTGTGGACAGGTATGGAGGATCACGAATTGAGGCGGTTAAAAGGGTTATTCGCTCTTCCTGATATAGTTTGTCGTCGGGTTCATTGATTTTCTCTCGTGTTCTTCATTTCTCAAAAAAAGATAGTTAAATGACTGGAATATTCAGCTTAGTAATTCAAAATCCCATATCATAACCCTTGCTCTCTTTCAGATTCGTCGTGAGAATCTGTCGATGTTGTGTGATTGCTCTGGTCAATTCACGAATACTCTCGATGCGATCTCCTTCTCTTCTCTCCTCTCGCGAGTCGCCATCGTAGCTGCAGAGAGAGACATGGAACAGACTGCCACTGCCGTCCATTGGATTCAATCTGTGATGGGAGTGGGCGAGAAACTGGAATGAGCCCCCCCCCCCCTCTCTCTCTCTCTCTAGGGGGATTATGGGATGAGAATATCGTGTAAGATTGTGATCATATAATACTCTTTACATTTATCTTTCCTTTTCTAAATTGTTCTATCTGCCAATTAGTCCTTTAACATTCCCAATCGGTGATCTCACTTGAAAATCTTGTTTTGTATCTGTGAATGCATTCTGATGCTACTAAATTGTATGTTGTTTCAAATTGCGAATACTTGTTTGAAAGCGGATAAATTTTTATTTTAAATTATTCTGATGTACTGCAGAACAACCATTGGAGAAGAGGGATAGAGGAGAGACAAAGATTTTTTTTGACAAAGATTCAAATTTTTAAACTAAACGTGACGATTCTTCATTGAAGAATGCGGCAAAATAAATCAGTTCACGATTCCCCAACCGATTTCCCAACAACCGACAGTTCCTTGTTGTTTCATATTGACTATCGCTTCCATTTCTATCTTTGCTTCTCTTTCGATGTTTTGGGATGAAGAGAGTGGGAGAAATAGAAGTTGTTCAGAATAAGCGAGTGTCTTCTCTCGTTTCTCTCCTTTCTCTCTTCTTCCCTATGGCAAGTATTGATCTCTAGTGTGCGCCTCAAGACTCGCGGGAGAATTGCTCTCTCTTTTCCCCTTCTTCCTTCCCTTTTCAGTGCATTTTGAGTTGTCGCGAATTAAAGTGATTTATAGTAAATAGAATTAAACAGTTTCTTGTGATTCAGTGTGAGCAGCTGACTTCCATTTCACTATTTGCCATCGTTCTTTAGCAAAGATGAAAGAATGGAAAGAGAGAGACAGAAGCTGTTCCTCAGTTGTAGTCATTCTCTTCTTCTCTCATTTCTGTCACATTCTGTTGATATCCACTGTTCTTCACTCAACGTCTGACTCATTTGTTTATTTTCTCGTGTTCTCACTCAAATACGAGTACGAGCGCTAAAACTCGCCGAGATAACGCTATCAATATCCTCTTTATTTATTGCTTTGAGAACTTTCCTAACGATAAGAAGAGATATAGGAGTGAGTCGGATTCATTTTCACGATTATCTCAAATTCCCATCCAATTACTAATGCTCAAATCGTGATCTCTTCGATCTCATTTCTCTCGCGTGAATGATTTGTGGAATTTCCAAATAAGGAATGAATCAGAATTCTCTCTCGACATCTGCCATTCTTTCGAAATTGTTCCATTTCAGTGAACATCAGAAGGAAGATTCGCTCGAGAGACGATGAGTCTCAAACAGATTGTCGGCCAGAGTGAGTACTGTAGTATCGATTGATCGGGACTTATTTTTATCAGTCCTTCTTGCTATTCATTCGATGTTGGGGTAATTGAAAAGAGTTATTAGACTTGCGACTACCGTTCATTATCAGGAATTGATCTTTGATCTTTCAGAGCTCTTCAAGGAAGTAATTCAACCACTGAAGAAACCCGGGAAGGCGGGAAGTTGGAATGTACTCGTTGTGGATAGACAAGCAATGAAGATGCTCAGTTAGTTTTGTTCAAGAAATTTATTATTTTTGATTGTTGAACTCAACACAGCTATTCATCATTTAATTTTCCTTCTCTTTAAATGAATGGCTGAAACTTATTTCGTTTTCCTCCAAACGACCAGGGCAAGGAAAACGCCTCTTTAGATAGCTAAAATTATTTCAACATAACGAAATGTACTTTCGTAGCTGTCCTCGAAACTATAGTCCAGTCTCGATAATCCACAGGTGCATGCTGCAAGATGCACGATATCCTGGAGGAGGGAATCACCATCGTGGAAGATCTCGCAAAGAGCAGAGAGCCACTCCCTTCACTCGAGGCTATCTATCTACTCACTCCCACCAAGGATTCTGTGAGTTGATGAGAGCTTTTTCAAAGAAGTTGAAGAAGATCGAGTGTGAGAGTGAAAAATAAGCAAGCACAAAAAATGATAATGATACAGAAATGAATGGTAAATTGTTCAGATTCAACGAATGGTCGACGATTTCACCATCCGTCGTCAGTATAAGGTACCTGCTCTTCATTCCTTTCCATCTCGTCTTTTAAATGGAAAGTGGTTCCTCATCATCTTCTCCTTCAGTGTGCGCACATCTTCTTCACTGAGGCGTGTCCCGATGATCTATTCAAGATGCTCGGAAAGATCTCCTCCAAGTACCTCAAAACTTGCAAGGAGATCAACATAGCCTTCACTCCTTATGAGAGTCAGGTACGGTAGGAAGTGCGATGGGGCAGATTCGTGATCGACCACTCTTCAGGTCTACACTCTCGACTCGCCCGACACTTTCTTCCTCTACTTCAACGCGTCCAGTCAGGGAGGTACGGTAGAGGATACTGTAGAGTTACTGTAGTCGATTAATCACAGGTCTGGCAGTGAATCTGGAGAGAATCGCTGAACAGATTGCGACTATCTGTGCGACTCTCGGAGAGTATCCGGCACTCAGGTTCGTCGTTTTGAACGGGAATCCCTACAGATTCCCTCTTTCAGATACCGCAGCGATTTCGATCGTAATCAGGAGTTGGTGCAGTTGGTGAACCAGAAGTTGGATAAGTACAAGGTATGGTAGGAATGAACTATTGATTAGTCCGGATGATCTATTACGGCCGTCGGGTACACACAGTCAAAATTGATCTTTGATCTCTGCAGGCTGACGATCCTTCGATGGGCGAAGGAGCTGAGAAGGCTCGATCCCAGCTCATTATCATGGGTAAGTTGGTGGATTTGATCTTTGATCTCTGGATTGATCTTTGATCTTTCAGATCGAGGTTTCGATGCAGTGACTCCGTTGCTGCACGAATGCACTCTACAGGTGAGCGATGTTATAGAATAATCGTAACTGTATAGGGTTCCATGAAGACAACTTTTGCGTATACAAATCTGAAAATGCAGATTTCCATTAGTAGAATTTCTGAAACATATCTTATCTGAGAGTATCAACAACACTAATCCATCTCTTCTAAGGCGATGTGCCACGATCTTCTCGGGATCGAGAATGACATCTACAGATATGAAACGGGAGGAGGAGAGAGTGTGGACAAGGAGGTACGGTAGGGGAGGGATACGGTAGACAGGGGGGGAGTATGGTAACTATCGATTGGCAGGTTCTTCTGGACGAGAACGATGAATTGTGGGTGGAGAATAGACACAAACACATCGCAGTCGTCTCCCATGATGTGAGTGAGGAGGAATGAGAGGAATGAGACCTTATCAGTCAATCCTGTCTGGGATTATGAAGCCGCTTGACGTTGGTTCATCCAAACACTTTGATTGAAATCAAGGGGGCGTAGTGTTGTTATTTTTACTGCTTTGAGGAAAAAAAGAAACAAATGCATTAAGAAGTTGATTGAGGTGTCGAAGAGCATGAAGAAATTCTCGGATGCAAAAGGAGTGAAGGCAGACAGTAACAGCATCAAGGTACGGTCTCTCGAACAATTACTGTACTATCGATTTTCGAAGCACGAAATGACTATTTTCGTTGCAGGACCTGTCGATGATGATCAAGAAGATGCCACAGTTCCAGAAGGAACTGAACAATATCAGGTTAGAGATCTGAATCCGATTGGATACGGTAGTTATCGATCGATTACAGTACCCATCTTCATCTGGCGGGAGAGTGCATGAAGCAGTACCAGCAGGGAGTCGATAAGCTCTGCAAGGTCGAGCAGGTACGGTGCATTATTGATTGATCGATTACCGTAATCTCTCCGTTCAGGACCTAGCGATGCAAGTGGACGCCGAGGGAGAGAGAGTGAAGGATGCGATGAAGTTGATGGTTCCTCTCCTCATCGACCCCGCTGTGAGACAGGAGGACAGACTCAGACTAATCCTACTGTATATCCTCACCAAGAATGGTTTGTGGTCTATCGCGAACTGGTTTTATTCACTTCAAATGTTCTTCTTCAGGAATCACCGACGAGAATCTGAACAAACTGCTGCAGCACGCGAATATTCCGATGGCCGAGAAGGAATCGATCACGAATGCCGGATTCCTCGGACTGAATATCACCACCGATGTGAGTACGGTAGTTCGATGGAGCGAGGAGATGAACGATGATTCAATGATTCATTTCAGTCCGGTCGCAAGAAGGTGTGGGTGCCAACGAGGAAGGAGAGAGCAAATGAGCAGGTGAGAGGATGGTCTTTCATTCTTTGATCTTTATTCTGCGATTACGTCGTCTCTCCACACTCAATGGGCCTACGCATGCATTTTTGAGAAGGGTAGGGGATTTGATGGATGCATGTCTCCTTTCAGTCTCTTCTCGTTAAATTCTTCATTCTTTTTTCTGTTTTCTGGTGAATCGAGCTAAAAAATAAATCTCGATCTGTTCTTCAGGTGTACCAATCATCCCGTTGGGTTCCCGTGATCAAGGATATAGTGGAGGATGCGTGTGATGATAAACTCGACCCCAAACACTTCCCATTCCTCAATGGAAAGCCTTCCAGTCAGGCTGCCAGGTACGGTATAAATAAATACGATAGAGATGATGTCATTGATTGCAGGGCTCCGACCTCTGCTCGATACGGTCAATGGCACAAGGAGAGAGGACAACAGACTGCATTCAGGTACTAGGAATCTCCATTCGACAAGAGTCCCTTCATTCATTCTCAGATCGGGTCCTCGTCTCATCATCTTCATCGTTGGAGGAGTGACCTACTCCGAGATGCGCGTCGCCTACGAGGTCTCGAAGGACAAGAAGCCATGGGAGGTCGTCATCGGTGAGGATACTGTAGTCTCACGGGGTCATCTTCATAACTTCTTCTTGTAGGATCCGACCAGATCGTCACTCCGGATCAGTTCGTGTCCAACATGCGTGAACTGAATAAGCCTCGTGATTGACTGGCGGGGCCCGGAGGTTGTCAAGTGTCTGTGGTAGACGAGACTGCACGATTCGTGCGGACTTGATACCGTATCCACCGGCAACTACCGTATCTCTCTCGATTGATACGGTAGCAGCAACTTCCGAGCAGACGTTCACAATGTCTAGATACCGATTTCCCTTCATTTTCACTCCCGTTTATAGTTTGTACGCTTAGATATGTGCATGGTCTCCGGTAACGCATAGAAGCTAGTGTGAGTGATACGATAATAATATATTTCTTTGTACGACTTTGTAAGATAGCCACTGATAGTCATTTTCTTGTGCCCTATAACTTTCTCTTCTGCTCTGTACCAAAGTACTTCTTCATTATAGTCAATTTTTCTTTGATACCTAATCAATTATTTGAATGCTTTGCTCTTTGAACAGTGAAAATAACCTTTCATTCCTCAATTCACTCGATCTCACTTGACAGATTTCTGTATCCGTGAATGCTTGTTGATGCAAAATAAATAATTTTAGAAAAGCAGATTTGTAATCGTTCTACTTTTAAAAATTGTCTGCCTTTTCAGGGAAAGGAATTTGAAACAAAAATATGTTTTGAAATATTTTTTTTAATAATGAAAAGACTCCCAGAAAATCAAGTCAGTTCGTGATAGGCTGGAGGACGATTTTCCTTACAGTAGCCCAGCGAGTTTCTTGAACCAGAATCAATGGGTGGCCGTTTGGGGTCACTCCATGTGGTCAGCAAGTTGTTTCTGTGATTCCTAGAGGAGTATGGCTTCGGGACTGCTGATTCTCGATGGAATCTCCCTTCTTTACATCTTATCAGTCCTTGTTATGGTGAGCCTCAGGTCTTGTTATTGAGTTAATTTTTTTCAACTTGCGATTCTTGTTTTGCCATTC
>LS557488.1:105542-133814 GCA_900490775.1 Pristionchus maxplancki
GAAAGAGCGCTGCATAACTACGCTGTAGCGACAAAAGTACAGCTAAAAATGAAAACAACATGAAAAGTATATATAATAGTATAAAGTGAACGAAAAATATCAGATCAATCTCAAAGAGAAACCTCATGATGCGTAGGACGAAATATTGAACGATAAAAAAGCTTATTAACACTGCAAACGGGAAACTACAAACTGCACCACCAGGTGGTGAGGAGGAAGGGGACTACGGTACTCATACAACACACAATTGATCGATCCATTGCTCTAGATGGCTTTTCCCCTCCACGAGGGAAATCGAACTATCCTCCTTCCGTCCTTTAGATCGCTTCTTCTTCGTTAGTCTCTTCCGCCTCGTTATCGACAGTCCGGAATCATCTGATTCACTCGGACTGAATAAATCGGAGAGGGACGAGTCGGAGGGAGAGGCGGATGAATAGACAGTCTTCGATTTGGATGAGGATCGAGAGGAAGCTGCGACTGCTGCAGCCAATCCAGCAGTGGCTGCAGAGGGAAGTGATGATGAGAGGACGATCTGCAAGGAATACTCATGGACCACCGAACCCACCATCTACCGTACCCTCCCCCTTCTCACCTCTTCCTCTCTCTGTTCCCTCCTTCTCGCATCTTCCACACTCCTCGTTCTCATAATAGATCGTAACCACGCGGTCGTCTCCAGCCCCTTTCCTTCTCTGGCAGCTCCGACCATCGATGCAGCCCCTGCAGCAAGTGCAACAGCAGCAGGTTGCTGCAGGACGACGCCGGCTGTGGCCCACTCGGCCACCACTCGCTCGGCTGTGGCTGATCTGCAAGAGGAACACATTGCTCTTGGCTTCCCTTGGGTTTGACGAAAACTATTCCCAAAATACGAGGTCGCTCAATTCATTGTATTCAATTTTTTTTAAACAATAAATCTTAGGGAAAAAAATCAATTTCAAAATATTGATCAGTTTCAAATCGAAAGAAAGCAGAGCTCACCGATACAACAATCGTGCCCTCCTCCTTCCTTGCTTATCTGCATGCAATTGAGTCATCTCGGGGATGGGATGGAGAGGAGTGAGAGGAGAAGAGAGCATCTCGCATGAAGAACGAATACTGCAAGAGAAGAAGTGATTGGAGAGATGAACACTTCCGATTATAAATATGGGCTTACTCCGACATAGATTCTCACCTTTCACAAGTTGTACCTCCAGCCTTCTTACTCCTTCCTTCTCCTCCACCCTCTCTTTTCTCCACCCCATCCTTCCTCTCCCCTCCTCCTCCTCTCATTGGATTCACTCCTACATCGCCTGCTGAGCCATTGCCAGTCAGGCCACCTGCAATCCATCATATACCATCTCCCTATTATATTGTTAGGCCATTTTTCAATATGAAAGTCACCTTGTGACCTTTGCCCATATCCCACTATCCTTCCCCTCCCCTCTCTCACCTCCATTCCCTCCTCCTCCTCCCTCATCATCCTTCTTCTCATCTCCTCCTCTCTTGCATCTACTCGTCGACAACATCGTCAATCGTCGTTCCTCGTCGTCGGAAGTCTCAGATGACGAACAACTGTAATTATTCAAATATGAACATCCTAGTTTAAAATAAAACATGCAAAAAACTTCCCGATTCACATCAGGGCTGTGCGTAAAATAAATTTCGTAACATTTTCGTAAAACGTAATTTACCGAAATATAAAGTCGTAAAATTCGTAAAATTTAGGATAATTTTCGTTTCAACAATCAAAAGTCAACAATCAAAAAAGGCTTTATTTATTTAGGAATAGTTGATAATAGTTTCCAAAAAAGGAATACAATTTTTTTGAAGATGAATTCCGTACAAAATGTGTGCCATGATTGAATAATTCTTTTCGAGGAACATCTTCAAAAAATTTTGAAGAAAAAATAAATAAATTCGATCAATTTTGAACTCTTATATGTGGATAAAAATCAAGTTGGTATTGAAAAAAAGCAATAAATTCGGCCAAAACTGCTCATTTCAATCAAAATGAAGTTTTCGTAAAATCTCTATAAATTCGTAAAATTTTACGAGGGCAAAGTTTTACGAAAAAGTCGGTAAATCGTAAAATTCGTAAAATCGCAAAACGAAAAATGCACAGCCCTGATTCACATATATGTATATATCATTAAACCTTCGAATTTCAATCAACAAACCCGTCCATATACAGAACCCCCTACCGTACCTCGTACTCCTCCTACTCCTCGTGACGAATCTCGCATGCTGTTCGTATCTTCTGCACACATCGGGCGAGACAACTGCCTGTCGGGGACGGATCATTCGAACTGCGCTGAAGAGAGAAGAGTGTGATTTATCGATTGATAAGTCATTGCACTAGCTATAATCATGGTTCCTTAGTACAGCCATTAGCATCAATGTAACTCAAACATATTCGTGATTAACTGCGCTCGATGCACATGCATAGCTCTTGGACAATTAGTGATTCTTCCCCTACTGAAGCCTCGTCTCTCTCTCTCTCCTCACCTGTACGTCGTGAGAGTGGACGTCTTCGACTCCTTCGTCATCATCATCTTCGTCGTCGTCGTTGGGGGCGACATCGACGGCGTCACGATCGTCGTCGGACGGACGGGAGTCGAACGAAGGGGCGACAGTGGATTGGATGATGCAGCTGCTGCAGTCGACTGCCCTCCTCCTCCTTCCTCTCTACTACTCGTGCGAAGGAGAGATCGTTGATGATGATGGTGAGATCCATGACCAGAGGAAGATCGATGATGATGGGGATGACGATGCGATGAGGAGGAGGAATCAGATGAATCACGACGTTGAAGGAGGAGAGAAGAGCAGTCGCCACTGCCTCCGAAGACAGTGACGCCAGTGGTGGAAGCAGAACTGAATGGAGGAAGGGATGGGAGGGTTAGAGTTAGAGAGGAGAGGAGATGAAGGCACTCCATCATAGATCCCAATCTTTGTCAAAACAGAAAGGACATGTGTGAATGTGTTGATTAGTTGCAGTAATTCTCTTCAACGAAATCAGGCTACAGTATTCTACCCATATTAATCACTACGGTAATCTACTCACCGATTCTGTCTCGCGTGTCCTTCTGTGAGCAGTGTGTCACCATGTGAACCTGAGATTGGAAAACAAAAGATAAGAGAAACATCGCGAATGATTCTTTCCTATTCGGTCGAGATGGGTAAAGTTCATTTGCATTGGCCACAACACTAAAATGGCAATGTGTTTTTCGAAAACAGTGTTTCGTTAAAATATAAATATCCCTCACCACTTTCCTCTTCTCCTTCCTCGCAGATTCCCAATAGATGGGGTGAACTACTCAATTTCCTCATTCCTCCACTACTTCCACTTCCACCACTGCCGGGTGTTCCTACTCCTCCTCCTCCCAATACCACAGAGGGAGTCTTCAGACGGGTCAACATTGATGTCGCTGTAAAAAAAACAATGAAGTAGAGAATATGCCAGAGAACAGCGTAGTTTAAAAAGAGCAAGGTTTAGCTTACTCGTCGTCTTCGAAAAATCTACAAACGTATCCCAATTATTTCCCTCCTCCTATCATCATCTTTCATACCAGGAGAGGTCCTTCCGGAGGCACTACTTCCAGGGGGCGAGGGAGAGCGAGAGGAACGAATGGAATCGGGGGAAGCTGCACGACGACCACTCAATCTGCAAGAGAGGAATTTAAGACTCCATTTATAGCATTTTTTTAGTTTTTTTTAGACGAAACCGGGCTTTCATCATAGTAGCTTTTAAACAAAAAAAAATACCGCCATTCTGAAGCGCGCTTCTCACTGGTCCACACATAAGAATTTAGTTCACAGAAATATAAAAAATACCATGGTTGACAATTCGTCAAAACTTTATTTTTTCCCGCTGCATCTATCTTCTTCCTTCCCATTTCCTCCACCTCACCTGGTCAATTCCAGCAGCTCCTGCAATGCCTGGGGCGACACTCTATCTCTCGAACTAGCTCCGCCCCCTCCAAACATCGAGACGGATGGAGAGGAATTCCTGCAATGCAATAGACCCTTCCCAACTCTCATGACATAATTGTCTACCAATCGATAATTCAGCACTCACTACCGTTATCTAGCAATAGTTGACCACTCAAAAATGTGAATTACTTAAACAGAGAGCTCGTCGAAAAATTCTATATGCCATTCTAAATCGTTTGTTAGATTCTACCGATAAGAATACATTCCATTGCACAGTCCATGCCTTCCTCACTGTCCATTCACCACAACACGTACACTACAGTACTTCTACAACATTCTCAACATGCTCTTCTCTACTCCTCTCAATCAATCACATGCATTCACCTCCGAATGAGTTTGGCAGCAGCAGCAGCTCCCTTCGGTCTTCTTCCACTTCCAACTCTTCCGAATGGAACTGCCGATCCACTCCTCAATTCCCTCCATTTCGATTCCTCCCCATCATCTCCTTCTTCTTCACCGTCTACTCCATTCCTTCCCTCTTCCTTTTCTTCAACTCGTTCCATTCCGATCTCTTCCCTTCTCTCCACTCCTTCCGCAATGGGTGATAGATCTTCCCAATAGAAAGACGAGCCAGATCCTCTCGTTCCTCCTCCGATTCCTCCCGATGGACCCAATCCTCGTGGACTCGATGGAACAGTGAGATGTTCCGTGCTGGTGGGACGGGAAAGAGGAAGCACGTTAGAACCGACTGTAGTGGTGTGGGCGTGGTGCGTAGAGTGCGGGCCAATCGCCGACGAATCATCTCTCTCATCCGCCAATGAGGACGCAGAACTGTTGTCGCGAGAGAGGTAGAACCTGTGGGGAGAACAAGATACGGTAATTGATTGATTGATCAATCAATAAACATTTCACAATCATCGTACACCATTGATCTACGACAAGCTTACGATATCGATCAAATTATGAGGGGTGGGACTTGCGACTACCGTAGTCTGGCAGGAAGTACCGTAGTACCATAGGATGCTCGTGCGTGGGTGGAGGGGTTACTGTAGCCAGGCCAAGAGGGGGTACGGTACCTCGATGATTGTCGACTGCTTCGGAGATACGATGAGAGTTCCTCCTCGCTCTCCTCTTTGAGGATCGAACAAGGGCGACGAACCTGACAAGAGGAATGGATGAGTGACTAGGAGAGTTCCACTTTCTAGAGTCTATCGCTGTCTCAATGTCAAAATAGGCTTGGCATTCGGTGAACCCTATACGAATGATAGACCTACCCAGTGTAAAAAACGTCAACAATTGTATGTTACTAGGATTCTACGAGTTTCAAGGATCTTACATATTTTAAATAGGCCTCAACATAGCGATTCGATCGTGATTCAAAATGGGAAACGATAAGCCCAACTGACTGAAGCTCTAAAGGAGTTGCTTCTGGATCTGCACTTCTGTCCTCCTCCTCCTCTTCCACTATCTCCCGCCCCTCTCTCTCCTCCATCACTCGATGGCCCTTCCTCAGCCAATGCAGATGCAGCCTCCTTCTCTGCCAATTCACGAGCTGCTTGCTCACTGAAATCACGACGGCATCACAATGATGGAAATGAAATTTAACGAAAAAGTCTCCAGTAGCTTTCGTGCTTCACTCGTCCCGGCAGACCAAGTCTCTGCAGTGTATAAATTAATCAAAAGAGAAGAACAAACCGATAAGATGAGAGCACTCGTTCGGCCAGCAAATAATACGTAGCGGAGAGGTAGTTGTATTCGCCATTCTCCAGAGATCTGAGAAGAATGGAAGGATCAATCCATATAGGATAATGAGGAATACGTAGACAATGAGGCGTAAAAAAGAAGTAAATAAACATACGACACAATTTCGTCTTCACTGCCGATCCTTCCATTGACCATCTGTTCGATAATCGTCGTATGGGCTGAATCAGGAAGATGGTGACGGACAACCAGAGGAAGAACCTGAAGAGAGGCAAGTGAGGAATAGACAATCCATTATATTCACAGCCCTCGACCTAGTACCATCGCACATAAAATGTTGATCTGACAACTAGGGGAAATGTAGATTCAATTTCCCAAATTCAATGTGCCTCTCAATCAGGTTAAAAGACACAGACACTAGCGAACATTCACTAAATTACGCCATTCTCTCTGACGTCAGCTTCCAATCACCCCTCCCCCCTCACATCAGCATGTCCCCTCTCTCCGGCGATGACCCATGGAGATGCGGCAATCTCCTCGAGAGTGCATCGCTTCGCCGGATCACGAACGAGCATACGAGAGATCAGACTGAACAATTTAGTGATTGAGGTAGGAAATGGAATGGAAGTGACTTGATTAAACCATGATAAAGAGAAGAGTAAGCACAAACTTCTTGCATGGATTGCTCAATCCGTCAGGGAGGGAGAAACGGCAATCGAGGATCTTCGTCAACGTCTCAGAATCATTCGTTTCCTGCACAAATTTTCAATATGTAAACAGAAATTAAAAGTGCAATATTTTAGAATTTTTTTAAATACTAAAATGGATTAGAAGTCAATTTTTTTCATTCGCAAGTGAGTAATCCGCACCTGAAACGGCAATCTGCCAGTGACCAGCATGAAGAGAATCACGCCCAATGACCACACATCTGCAATTAACAAATAACATTTAATTTGAAATCCTGAACTGTATTTTTAATGTACATTCCATGAAAACAACAATTCCTCTTTCTCACTCACCGACAGCAGGTGCATCATACGCGTCTCCCAGTAATATCTCGGGTGCGGAATAGGCCAGACTGCCACAACTCGTACGAAGCTGCTCCCCCGGCTCGTATCTGATTGAGAGATACTGATGAAGAAGGAATTACCATCAGCAACCATTTTGGAACTGTATCCTCTCGAATGTTCGTGTATTATTGTGATGAAGAGTGTAACTCACAGATTGGAGAATCCGAAGTCGGTCAGCTTGACCATTCCCAACTTCTCGAAGAAAACAACGTTCTCGGGCTGAAATTGGCAATGTCACTTTCAGATTTCTCCTATTTGCAAAACAAGGAAGTAAATACTCCTTTTAGATACCGCACCCCCAACCGTGCTCCCCATCCCCTTTCCGTACCTTGAGATCTCTATGGACGACGTGTAGTTTGTGGCAGTAATTGATTGCAGTGATAATCTGTGAGAAGAACTGCTGGGCGATCGGCTCGGGACAACCCTGGATAATAAAAAATCACTCTTCATAGGCTCAACAATTCATATGCCCCTCAACACTTTGTCAGCATCTGTCCATACTGCCTTGGTGAACCCCAAGCGTTTCTCGTATTCTCGTACACTGTTGCATCTTTCAGCCGTCAATTCCCAATGCGGAATATATCTCACGTTCTCTAATAGTATGCAATTTTCTTTAGAGAAGCTCAGGCGTGCGTGAGAATGGGAATTTCAGAATAGTAAAGCTATTTCATTTCTTCCGACCTCAATTAACGCTCACCTTCTCATGCTTGGCAATGAAATCATGCATATCGTAGTCTCCCAATTCAAGAATGAGGAACAATTTCGTCGCTGTATCGATTACCTGAAAGAAGAAAGAAGAGTGGAGGGAAAGGATGGAGGAATGATCAAAGGAATAATTTGGGAAAGAAACATACAGAAGTAGTTATAAGTAATAGATCAGTAATAGTAACTGTTTTTGCACAAAATATACTACTATTAAAAAAGGAGGACGATACCTCATATAGCCTAACAATGTTCGGATGCTGAACGAGTTTCATGCAACGCACCTGTAACATTATTCATTATTTAAACGTTTTAAAGATCAACGCTTTATTTTACTCAAATCAGGTACAGGATAACTCAAACATCGAGAATCAGCTGCCATCGAAATTCACAAGTTCTTTCTCTTTATCTCTCCATTTTACCATCTGGTCCCCTCCTCAATTTCCGATCGATATCCCATCGTCTCTCCCCCTCTCTTCTCACCTCCTGCATGAGATGAGTCGTCGAGACGGGATCCAGATTCGTCTTATCGATCACTTTCACAGCCACCTACAATTTTTAAAATATAATTTTTTTTAAATCCACGTAACCTCTCAACTAACAACCTTTCCGTGATCCAACTACACAATAGCATGAAACCTATCTGCGCCTTCTCATCGTCCCACGTCCTCCCTCCTCTTTCTCACCTGCTCTCCCGTGAATACATGTCTTGCCAATTTGACGACAGCGAAGTGTCCCTGTCCTATCGTCCTCTCGAGATCGTAGAGACCCGCGATGCGAGGAGCATTCAACGATCTGAAAGCACAAAATATTAATAAAAATAATATCTTCACGCCCCTTATTCTTCCTAATTAAACTCAAACTTAAGTCCTCCATCTATATTTATCCTAGTGCATCCAATTAGGGAAGTCGCTTCATCGTTCTTCTTCTCCTCCTTTTCTAGTCTCTCGAGACGATTGAGGACAGGCGAATGAGAGAGAAAAGTGGAAATAGGAAAAGAAGAGCGGAAACGAATTCAGTGCCTCTCCCTTGTTCCCTTGTCAGTGTGTAAGCAGACTGACGGATGATGAGCAGTCATCACAAAAACGGAACCACGACTCGAGAATGCTCTCGGCCAAGGACTCGATGGAATAGGTTGAACATGTTAGCATACTTCCGTCGTTGTAGTTGGCTGGCTGCAGCCGGTTTGAGGGGTGCTGCTGCACCGGTCGCGTCGCCCGATGACATCACTGCTGCATGGTCGGAGTTGTCGGACTGGAATCAAGAGAATGAATCAGAACCGGGAGAAGGAATCACTTGAGGGGACGGCGAAAACACGCAAAGCCCACGGGAGAAGAAATGAGAAATATAGGACGGAGGGAATGAGAAAAGGAGGAGGAGAAGGCATTCCAGTGTGAGGGAGTGGCGTGCGCCCCCATTGAGATGAAGAGATAGAGAAGAAGTGAAGGTGGGGGAGGAATGAAGAGGGGAGAAGAGGGGAGAAGAGGGGAGAAGAGAGGTGGACAGATAGCGAACACTCCAACAACTGACGAGAAGTTGCTGTGAAATAACAAGAAGCGCGAAATGAATTACGATCGAATGGACTCAAGTGAGGATTAGAAGGAGAACACATGCTTCACTGGGAGATGTCGATTTAAGGAAATGGAAACAAGTGGATTCGCAAACTGAGGAGGGAAAAGGGAGAGCAAACGAAGAATCAGTGCACTCGAGAAGAGAAGAGAGAAGCCCGTCTTTGAGAACGGAATGCGCCAGCAACACTTCGTATGCGCTAACACATTTGCGCTATTGCTGTGCATTAGGTCTGAACCTTCACGATTCCAACCTAAATTATGCAAAATTTAAAATGGAAAATATCCAAATATAGAACAAAGAGTAATAATGCGAATTTGCATTTCACATTTTTGCATTCAATGGGAGGGATCTCCCTCTCCTTTAGCCTTCTTCATTTCATTCGCATTCGTCTCTTCATTCGAGCATCACTTTCTACTTTCCGCTCTCAGATGAGTGGTTGATATTCAATCTCAACTTTACGACTTGAAAGAATCTACCATGGTGAGGTTTTGAACAAATCAGTGATGAACGCCCTTCCCTAACTTTAGGATTTGCGCGGGTTCCATTTCTAGCATCCACTGTTGTAAAATCAGTTTTCGCGGGTTCGGCTCTACAGAAATGGTTCTCGTTCGCGCGGGTACAGCCCAACGTTGAGAAGGTCGCTCATCACTGGAACAAATACAATAATCTTAATCTGGATGGTTTATTTTGCGTTGCTCCAATCGTTGTTAAACTAAATTGCACCTAAATTATGCATCATTTCTCTTTCCATATGTCGCATATCACATCTGTCGCATTATTTTAACACAGCCCTAATTTACAGGTATGACCATATAACAGTAACCTACGCACAGCAAGCTATCCGTTGAGAATGACATGCCAATAAATTAATCTCACCTTTTCGTACACGCTCTCGCTCTTACAGACAACCGTCTGTAAGAGCGTCGAGATCAGAATTAAGGAAAACAATTGGCCACAAAATGTGATCTTTGAGATCGAAAGATTTAATTTTCATGTCAACCCCACATGTCATTTACCATTCCAAAGGGCATCAAAAGTTATGACTAGGGGATATCACAGGTTCAGCATAGCGATTAAAATTTCCGATCTCAAAGATCAAAGATCAACTTTTGTGGCCGATTTTTTCCTTCTTTCTGATCTCGACGCTCTTGCAGACATCCAGAGACCGTGTAAGAAAAGGCGAGGTTAATTTATTGGCATGTCCTTCTCAAGGGATAGCTTGCTGTGCGTAGGTTAATGTTATGGTCATACCTGTAGATTAGGGCTGTGTACTAGAGAATTAAAAAATAATGCGACATAGGGAAAGAGCGAGGATGCATCATTTAGATGCAATTTAGTTTAACGACGATTGGAGCAACGCAAAATAAACCACACAGATTAAGGTTATTGTATTTGTTCATAATGATGAAATTTGTCCAATGAAATTTGAAATCGGCCTCGCATATATTCTCTGCTAAAAAGAATATGCATAAGAATAGTTTATGCGACATTAATCAATAAATAAATCAAAACCACTCAGGAGAAATTTGGATCCGTGAAAATATCCATATCTCTGTTTCTCTTTATTTACGGTTTTGCTATATGCAATGCAAAAATGGACACAGAAATCGATTGGAGCAGATGCGACATACTCGCTGATATCCAAGTGGTAATGTCATTCTCTGGAATAAAAATCTCAATTACCTCATAAGTCTTATTTTTGTTAATAGAGCGTTTTTCAGTTTTGCTTAGCAGCAGATACTTGCACAGAAAGAACTCCTGATCCAACACAACCAACAATGTCCCAATTCAAAAAAAACCCCACAAAATCATTCCCTGGTGGTAGATGCGGAACAGGCATTCAGATCATGTGAGCGCTGTAATATTTTCTGAAATAAATAGTATTTCAGACCTTATAACAATGCCAAATGGTTGGTGTACATGCAAGTTGAGCAACCGAAAGATCCAAATGATCCAACGAAATCAATTGAACTGGTCCCCGAAAATGGAGTAGCGTTGTCTACACAAACAGGCGTAAAGCTTTTTGGATGCTCGAATAATACGGATATAAAATACGAGGGACACGAACTATCTACAGGTAAACCAATATATGAGGGTGTTCGCGAGAGAGTCGAGCAAGGGTTGGCACAGCTCAAAAAGGTCGATTCTCTGAATCTCTGGGTTTTGCGGTTCTGGAGGGTGCTGATGACGATGGGCATACTCATTTTCCATATTGAACCTCCGTTGGCTCCAGATGACGTCACGTCGAAAACGGGTTTTCATTAATTTCTCCTTCACAAGTGCGCTAAAATTAAAATTATAAGTAAATGTTTTCCGGGGCAGAATTTGATGCTGTTCACGTCTGAACAATTCATTTTTCATAAATTTTGTTCATATTTTTTTTAATGACAACTTTTCGCTCTTTGATCGGTGTGATAAACCACGTACATAGATCGGACCCGCGTGACGAGAGGATTCCAAAATTTTTATCGAGATACGATATGGGGTCTACGAGAAATTCGACTTGCAGTGCAGCCACCTTAGATGAGAGAGCAGGACAAAAGTGGAGAGCGCAGAGAGGGCAGAGAGAGACGCGAGGTGCTGTCGTCACCCTATTCCCTTCTCTACGCCCTTTCGTTTTCGCATGCTCTCTCGCCTCTTCCCTTGATTCCCCTCTGGCTTAGGGGAGAAGAGCTTGTTTTACCTACAAGCTGGGTGCACTGTAAGTCGATTTTTTTCGCAGAACCCATATCGGATCTCGACAAACTATATAGATTAGGAATCCTCTCATCACGCCGGTCCGATCTGTATACGTGGTTTATCCACCGATCAAAGAGCGAAACGTTGCCATATAAAAAATTCCGAATATAATTTATGGAAAATGAATTAGACAGCCGTGATCAGCATCAAATTCTACCCCGGAAAACATTTAATTTTAATTTTAGCGCTCTTGTGAAGCAGAATGAAAACCCGTTTTCGACGTGACGTCATCTGGAGCCAACGGAGGTTCAATATTGAAAATGAGTATGCCCATCGTCATCAGCACCCTCGAGAACCAGACCCAGACGGATCTGCTCGACTCTCTCGCGAACGCCCTCATATGAGCCCGTATGATTAAGGATCGGAAAAGGTCGGCACAGTGAAAAACATCGTTTGCCTCAAAATTTGGGTTCGGGGTTTCTCGAGGGTGCTGAAGGCTATGGGTACTATCATTTTGCATATGGACCCTCCGTTGGCTTCAGACGACGTCACGTCGAAAATGTTTTTGTGGGAAAAATAAAAATGTGTGAAAATTTCATCCCTTGATTCCCTCCTTTGACCCCTCCGGTCTTCACTTCTCTTTGACCTATCCCTTTCCTCGGCCTCTGCTTCTTCTGTCTGTCTGTGCTCTCTCGAAATCAGATACACTCTCACCCTAGACGGGGAAAGATCATAAACAAGCGAAGGCCCAAGAGATAAAGGAAGGGAATCAACGAATTCGCGAAGAAATTTTCACACATTTTGATTTTTCCTCAAAAACATGTATTTCAAAAAAATTTCAAAAAATATATTTATATATATATATATATATAATAAGTGAAAATAAATATATGTCAATCCAATATTCATGCCGGATTTTTCTATATTTTTCTATATATTTTCTAATTAACTAACTTTTGTTATTGGAAAAACATGCAGGCGTGACCACCAGCGAAATCTACTCCTATAGCCATTTTCTTGAATTTTTAGTGACATCGGGTAGGGCTTAATAAATCAAAGGCATTTCTTTACTTTAGGCGCAACGGAAAGAGTGAGAGATTTTTAGGCTTGCTATCTCTCATTACTCGCGATCCTTTAATTAAATTTAAAACGCGATCCGCCTAAGAACGTCGAAGGGGGTGGCACAGTAGCTCAAAATGGTCTCCGGAGGTTCAAACTTGGTGGTTAGACTCCCTAGGGGTGGGATACACTTCAGCCAAAAATTTGGACCCAAAAGTTGATCTTTGATCTTTAAGATCGAAAATTTTTATCGTCATTTTACCCCCACAATTTATATACCATTCGATAGAGCATCAAAAGTTATGTCTAGGCTTTTCAATGGATTTCAACTTCAACTTTTCGAGAAAATCGAGAAATTGTCGAAAAATGTCGATTCGATTTTTTCAAAAAAATAGCTCACAATGTTTTAACGATTTGCTCCTCCTAGAAAATTGATATTATATGTAAAAATGTATGAGGAATTTAGAAAAAAATATCTCGAGGTGGTTAGACATGCCACGCCATGACTTTTTCTCGAAAATCTAGCACGCAATCGTCGACGCAGGTTCGAATCCGCCTCCCTACATCAATCGTTTGCCAGCCTTTTTCATGCTCCAAATGATGATTTTTCGACATGGAGTCACTTTGAACGTCATTACACGTTGTTTCACGCAAAGTAGGAAAAGGTCGTCAAAAACGTACCCGGTTGTCAAGGGTTCGGTTAACGTGGAGAAGTACCTATCAGTCTAAAACGAACCCGGTTTTTCGAAAATATAGCCGATTTTCGAGGTTTTTGCACAAACATAGCCGGGGTTCTGACGATTTTATCACCTGATTTTTCCATCTATGGTTTCACGATGCGTTGGCTTCTTTTCCGACCTAAAATCGAACATGACCAAAGCCAAATTTTTCACATAAGGGTCCCCCTTATGTGAAAAAATATTTGCGCAACCAAAGGGGGGACCCTTATGTGAAAAATGAGGTTGGGGTCATATCGGCTTTTACTTTTGAAAAGTGGTTCACACATTGTCGAAACAATGTGAAAACCGATGTGGAGTGACTCCATTTCGAAAAATCATGATTTGGTGCATGAAAAAGACTGGCAAAAGATTGATGTAGGGAGGCGGATTCGAACCTGCGTCGACGATTGCGTGCTAGATTTTCGAGAAAAAGTCATGGCGTGGCATGTCTAACCACCTCGAGATATTTTTTTCTAAATTTCTCGTAGAGGAGCAAATCGTAGGAACATTGTGAGCTATATTTTTGAAAAAAATCGAATCGACATTTTTCGACAATTTCTCGATTTTCTCGGTAAGTTGTAGTTGAAAACCTTTGAAAATTGGAGCCTGGACATAACTTTTGATGCTGGGGGTAAAATGACGATGAAAATTTTCGATCTCAAAGATCAAAGATCAACTTTTGGGTCCAAATTTTGGATGAAGTGTATCCCACCCCTAGGGAGCCTAACCACCAAGTTTGAACCTCCGGAGACCATTTTGAGCTACTGTGCCACTTGACCTCCTGATTTCGACGTTCTTAGGCGGACCGCGTTTTAACAAGAGCGCGTTCAGTTTTTTTTTGCTGTGGCGCCTACAATATAGAAGTGCTAAATCAAAAACTGCTTTCGACGTGACGTCGTCTGATGCCAGCGGAGAGAAAATCAAATCGTCCATAGTATTCAGCGCCTTCGAGAACCCCCGAACCCAGAGTTTGAGGAAATCGATGTTTTTTCATCATGCCAGATGTCTGGATATTTGTCCGATTCTTACGCGAACGGGCTCATATAAATGCTCATGTTACTAGAACTGTAATTTACTTCAGAGAGATATCTGTTAGCGGAGCAAGTAATGAACACAGACCGAATATTCTGCGCATTTGTTATCGGGAATAAAGGAGGAGATGTGAGAAGCATTAATAAACGCTAATGAAATAATTACTTATTCAGCTGGCAGGAAGCTTGAAAGCGGTACAGGACTCACAAAAAGACATTGCACATTTCACATTTACAAGCAAAAAAAATGAGATGCCACAAATAGTTGCTACTGTTGATTTCAATGATGTATCGAAGTTCATTGCTTGCAATCCTGAATTATTCGTGTTCTATACGTCTGAAAAAGATCCAGAGATGTTCTTTCACGAGGTACTTAATTCACATTTCCTATATATATATATATATATATATGTGTGTGTGTGTGTGTGTGTGTGTGTGTGCGTGTGTGTATATGAGGCCGTTCGCCTAAGGTTCAACAAATGGCTGGGGCGGGTAAAAAATCGAAATGTCTGAAAAGTTGGCCCTAGGGGTTATTTTTAACCGGGAACACGCTGGTGAGGTCGATTTTTTTGTTGCAATGTGTCCCCTCCGCGCTCCAGGGGGGGCACCCCCCATTTTGGCCAAAAAAACACGTTTATCGATGTTTTTTCTTCGGGGAGTGGTCAAAATGGCCAGTAATTTCGATCCTTTGATCAAAATTTTGCGCCTGATGATATTGACATGTGATGAAAAAATTCGTTTTCGAAAAATGGCGAATTTTTGATCCAAGAGATATCCCCGGAAATCCCGTCAACCACGCCCCTCTGAAAAGTCGCTTCAAAAACGGCATGCTGCGAGGCATCCCACATATGCAGGGATGCCGCAAACTAATTACCGCGAAACAAATTTATTCAAAAATATTCCATGCGTATCAGGCGCAACTATCTTAGAAAGAGCTGATCTATCGTAGTTAACCACACATTTTGTATACATTTCGACTGCTAAATTTGATTGAGGTTCTTGTACGGAAAGCGTTACGAAACTTTGTCACTCGTTGGCGCTTTGCCAAGTGGGATACTGTGGGCCGCGCTTTGGGGAGGATGGAGGCGACTAAATTTCAGGCGTTAGAAGGCCGTGGTCAACAGTAGATAGAGCATGTTCCGCTATTTTGTAGAGCTCGTCAAACTGATCATTTTTTATACAGTAGCGTCGGAAAGTCATTGGTCACTTTTTCAATCTGCTGTAACTTTTTAGCCAGTGAATGAATCGAGCTGAAATTTTGAGAGGGTATAGGAAATGTATCGAAGTTTATAGTGCTTATGAAATGGGATCGAGAAAAATCGATATTATTGCATAGTGATGATGTAATCAGACCCTACTTTTTCGAAAATTCATAATTCTTTGGTAGATTTTTTCGTGCGCTCCAAACTTTCTGTGCATGGAGGTACGGACCAGGTCTACCTGTGAAAAAAATTTGGAGTTGCTAGGACTTGCTGCAGGGGCTGCAGGGTTGCTGCAAGTTCTAAGTCGCAATTTTATAACTCGCCTTCTAGACGCGCTCGAGACCCGTTCTAAGCGTCAAAATGATTCTTACAATGAGTATTGATGATCCTGAGAATATGGTAAAGATTGCTCATCATTTGGATTTGGGACGCCAAAAAGTCACTTTTTCAGATGACCCGATTTTGACAGGGGTGATTTTTGTAAAATCGTAATTTCTGTGTTGGAATGTTGCACAACCATGGGAGAGCCGTGCGTCAAATTTTCAGAGCATTTGCACTACTCTCCATCTTGTGGTGATCGATTTTTGGAGGCACATTTCGATCAAAAATGATCGCCCCGCCCCCTATGAACATACTTCTATTCGCATATTTTTCCTTGCGGTAAAGATACAGGTCTCAAACTTGGTAGAGCTAATTAGGAAGGTATTAGCAACTAATAGGCGAAGTATGAGCCCGATTGAAGGCGTTTGAAAAAATCGATAGTGGGCGGGGCGAGCATTTTTGATCGAAATGTGCCTCCGAAAATCGATCACCACAAGATGGCGAGTTGTGCAAATGCTCTGAAAATTTGAGGCATGGCTCTCCCATGGTTATGCAGCATTCCTACACAGAAATTGCGATTTCACAAAAATCACCCTTGGAATAATAACCTGTCAAAATCGGGTCATCTGAAAAAGTGACTTTTTGGCGTCCCAAATCCAAATGATGAGCAATCTTTACCATATTCTCAGGATCATCAATACTCATTGTAAGAATCATTTTGACGCTTAGAACGGGTCTCTAGCGAGTCTAGAAGGCGAGTTATAAAATTGCGACCCAGAACTTGCAGCAAACCTGCAGCCCCTGCAGCAAGTCCTAGCAACTCCAAAAAATTTTCACAGGTAGACCTGGTCCGTACCTCCATGCACAGAAAGTTTGGAGCGCACGAAAAAATCTACCAAAGAATTATGAATTTTCGAAAAAGTAGGGTCTGATTGCATCATCACTATGCAATAATATCGATTTTTCTCGATCCCATTTCATAAGCACCATAAACTTCGATACATTTCCTATACCCTCTCAAAATTTCAGCTCGATTCATTCACTGGCTAAAAAGTTACAGCAGATTGAAAAAGTGACCAATGACTTTCCGGCGCTACTGTATTGAACTTTTACCCTGAAAACCTCTCTATCAAAAGTTATGATCGATGAAAGTTGGTATTTTCACTAAATGGCAACGGAGCGTTTTTTTCGAAAGCTGTAACTTTTAATAGAGGTTTTCAGGGAAAAAGTCCAATATGAGAAATTATCAGTTCGACGAGCTCAACAAAATGAGCACCATTACGAGGGTAATCGGAAAATTTTATTTTTCGAATTTTTTTGAAAAATCGATGGAAAACCTCAAATGTCAACGGTATTTTTTCGTCCAATATTCCAAAATGCTCGGCGGAACATGCTCTATCTACTGTTGACGGGATTTCCGGGGATATCTCTTGGGTCAAAAATTCGCTATTTCTCGAAAACGAAATTTTTTCATCACATGTCAATATCATCATTCGAAAGAGCGCAAAATTCTGCTACAGGGGTCGAAATTTCGGGCCATTTTGATCACTCCGTGACGAAAAAACATCGAAAAACGTGTTTTGCCCAAAACCAGCGGGTGCCCCCCTGGAGCGCGGAGGGGGCATATTGCAAAATCGACCTCACCAGCGTGTAGAGGGTCAAAAATAACCCCTAGGGCCAACTTTTCAGACATTTCGATTTTTTTACCTGTTACCGACCCCCGTTTAACCGTGAACCTTACGCAAACGGCCTTACGCATATATATATATTTGAGGTACTTATAACGCGCGATAAAGGTAATGACTGTGTGGGGACGAATGGAGACTTGTTATAGTAAGTAAATATATAGCATTGACTTGCTTCGAGAGGGAAATACTCGTTTTTGAAGCAAAGTGGAAAAGGGCGACTACGTGCGTATCGAGAATATCGAATGCAGAAAAGATTCCAAATACGTATACAAGACTGTTGAGACGCATCCAGAGGAAAAGGTCATGGGCAAGACGGAGACGTTGAATATATTTTGCGGTACCAAGGGTGAGCGTCTTCACCACCACACTACCTTCAAAGAGAATCACCTTTACAACTTTTTTTATTCAAACAAACGCAACCTCCCCAGCATGCACAACATGCGGAGATCTGCCAGCGATGGAAGGCGAACCATCCGTCCCAACAAAAGGATCTGGTCCAGAGCAGTGCAAAGCAGTCAAGGTATGTAGTACACACATCGCAACAGTGGAGATACGACATCATCGACATGAGTCGACATGAGAAGGGTGAAAGACCTTTGCGTGGAAACATATGTGTTCAGTGCGACGGAGATCGATGGTCGTACAAGGATACGAATAACAAGACAGGACTCGCTATCGCTACTATCACTTGCAAGAAGAACTCTGAGAAGAAAGCGGCGTGGATCATGCATTTTAAAGGGAGAGATGTCGAAGTGACGCAAGCTAGTTGTACAGATAAACGTAAGTTGCAATGAAACTAAACGGAACTCAAATTCACCCGCAATATCCTATCACCACGTGGAACGATTTTGATTATGAAAACTAAAAAAAATGATGATGAGAGTCACATGCTGTGCATAATAGCGATATGTTTCCAGAAGACTGTTCAACGATGAATCCTCTGCAATTCGAATGTCCCACGGACGCAAAGGCATGCAAGAATGTAAGTCACAAGACGATTATTTATGATCTCAAGAAATATTTTTTTAGGTGAACGGGACCAGACCGGAAGAATATGATTGCCCTGATGGAAAATACACGTAAGACGAAGAGGCTCACAATATGAAATAATAAAACAAATTAAGGATCATGAAGAAGGGTGAAAAAGAGAGTATTGTCCCGGATGGTCGTCTTATATGCAATTATGTTTCGGGAGAGTGGTATATCAACGTTTCACAAACAACTGTAAATCAATTATTGCCTAATGGAAGTTACGTGTATTGCGACTGTGAGTTATAAGCCAAGCCAAAGATTTAGAGAGGGAGAGAGAGGGGATTCAAACCCATGATCTTTTTTGAACAGCTGAATAAGATAGTGTCTCGTGAGAAAGAGTGGAAACAGTAGTAGAAAATGCGGCCTATCTGATATGAATACGTGAACGAGACGTTCAGTAACGACGATCGTGAATGAACAGAAAGGTGGAATATCCACGGGGCAGATGACCTGGTATATATTAGGAGGAGTGGTCATTGCTCTTATTATCGCAATTGCCGGAATCGTCGGTGGAATTAAAATTCGAGTGAGTAACACGTACATTAGATATACTTAACTAACAATAAATCATTTTTGCAGAGGCATCGCAAGTACACTCCCTCTGAACGAGAAATGCGAAAACGACCGAAAGGAAAAGGAATTCATAGAATGTTCCCTGAGAAACTTTGCGTTGAAGATGTGAGTTTCGTGCTCATTCACACATACATTGCATCGAGACCTCTCTAACCTTTTCATTGCAGCTTGCTCAAATAAAGGATTGGCCAGACGGTCTCTTCAATCAGATTCTAGCGGTGGGATCGAATTCTCAACGTTTACAGTATCTCAATTCGTCCACTATTTTAGCAATGGCTCAAGTTCTCAGTTTACGAGAGGTCGAAATTCGCGGAACGAATTGGATTCGAGGTTGAGCATGGCAAGAATGTCCTAAACATCATTTCTAATTCAGCTGGGAGTCACATCCAATTGTCAGCACTACTTCAAACTATTCACGAGAATCTTCGAGGTCGAAGTGGACTATCGAGTGTGGCGTAAGTTGAAAAGAATTGGATGAGGAGCACTCATCCCCTAAACTGGAATACGAAGATTCGATTCAGAGAATGTCGTTCCAACGTTCAAACTTCTCCATGCTCAAGCTGCTGATAAGGTATCCAGCCATATCCTTCAGTTGAAACACAAATTGATCTTTGAGGAAAATAATCTGGACACGGACAAACGAATGCGCAAATGGTGTATCGCCCAGTGCAAGCCTATTCTCGAGAGGGTCGGATGGGAAGGATGCAACAATGAGTGTACGTTGACTACTCCCTCCCGGTACAGTACCGTACATCATTACGGTACTGTGCTGAAAGGGCTGGAACAGGACATGGATATATCCGGTGTGTGCAGGGAGAGACACTGCCTACGTGCGCTACCAGATCTTCAACCTTCTCTATTACTGCGAAGACAAGGAATTCACCGATGTGAGGGGATTGTCTATCAGAGGAATATCGATCAACAGATAGGAGCAGAATACAATGGATTAATTACAGAAGCTTCTCGAGTTCTTCGACAAGGGCCAATTCCATGGTCTTCACTCACTCAATCGACAGATTGCATGGGCTGCAGCTGTGAGAGAGAAGGATCAGGTATCACTCTGATAAACGACTACAGTAATCTACCGTACTCATTTCAGTTCGAAGGCGCCAGGAAATGCGCTGAAGATGCGGTTGTTGACAAGAATGCGGTACAGTAAACCGGCATGCAATCGATAAATGTAAACGCATTACAGAAGAGAGAGATCGCGGCGAGACGAGCGAAGGCTGCAGGGACTTCCTCTGGGGGATGGACTAAGACGAAGACTATGAGTGAAGCCAGTGGACTGAGCAGCAAGAGCAACAAGGGAGGTGCTTCGGGAAAGGTAATTAGAGCAACAACCAGATATATACAAGACTACAGTATCCATGAATTCGTTTGAGGTCAAGAAGGCAGCGGGAGGATCAAAGGAGGCGAAGAGTAGTGCATCGAAAGAAGGAAGCAAGAGCAATAAGAGCAATCGGAGTAACAAGAGTAACAAGAGTAACAAGAGTAGCAAGGAGAAGAAGGATAAGAAGGTACAAGGAGATAATTATGATAAGGAATTCACTGAATGCGATTTGAGGGATCGAAGGAGACTCCGAGTGGAAAAGCGAAGAAGGGAGATTCGAAGGAAGCTAGTAAGAGTGGAAAGAGTGGAAGAAGTGGAAAGGATAAGAAGGAGAAGGTACGGTAATCGAGAAGTTCCAATCTACAGTAGTGAAATGCCTATAGGCATTTCACTACTGTAGATTGGAACTTTGCTTACAGGGTGGATCGAAGGAAGCAGGAAAGAGTAAGGAGAAAGCACGAGAGAAAGCAGGATCAGATGAGAAGGGAGAATCAGGAAAGGAGAAGAAGCAACCACCTAGTAGTGATAATGAGAAGAAGAAGGACAAAAGTGATAAGGATAAGAAAGATAGTATCAAGGACAAGAAAACCACCAGTGGAAAGGACAAGAAAACTACTAGTGGAAAGGATAAAAAGAGTAGTAGAGAGAAGAAAAGTAGTAAAGATAAGAAGAGTAGTAAGGAAAAGAAGAGTGAAAAGGATAAGAAGAGCGAAAAGACGTGTGCAAGCACGAAGAGTGGAAAGAGCAGCAAGGTAGAGTGGGAATATAAGAATTAACCAATTAATATAATTAAGGAGAAGAAGAGCAGTAAGAGTTCGAAGGAACCCAAGACGATGACTGCTGTTGATAAGAGTTCGAAGAGTGCGAAGAGTGGAAAAAGCAAGAAGACCACCACGTCTATGAAGAAGAAGAAGAGAGGAGCGGCGGTGGGTAACACTCGGATCAATCCCCCTATTCTACGACACCATATCGCAGATCGGATACAAGGAACGAAGGGATGCAGATGGAGACAAACTGCATGGAGATCGTGCCCAACACGTATTCTTCGCCATTGGATCATCCAGAAGCAAAGAACAAATCGCCGCATTCCTCGATTGGTACATCGAATGTGTGAGTTATTCAGAATGACAAGGAGACACAATACTCGTCATCCATGATGAATAAGAAATAGAAACAAGGTTAACAAATACATTTAAGAGAGAATACGATCCATCGAATCTCGTGTATCTCTTCGCTGCTACACTTGAATGGGATGACACTCGATGCTACGGACTGGACCTCTTCGTGGTTAGTTTAATCCTATTTAGAAACAAATCCTATTTATTAATTGTTAAGAACATGAACAAGAAGGCATTCATAAAGATGCCACCGGGTGACAGGTACGTGACCGTATCCGACGGACGGGGCCAAATTGCACCGGGTGCAGTTTGGCCCCTTCCGTCGGATAACTACCCGACGGAGAGGGCCAAATTGCACCCGGTCCGGCTAATTCTCACAACTAGTCTACCGATCTTTGCTTACTTCGATAATTATATATTTGAAACATGTCAATGATATATATATCGATATATATCAAAATTGTAGATCAGTTGCTGCTCTACGTCTTACCGACGAAGAGTCATTTACCATACGTATTTATATTTTTCACTTTACATAAAGTGCACAGCACATACTGACTATTAATCTCATACAACGTCACCCGTTTATACATTGTTGTATTTTCTTTCTCTTGAAAAACTTTAGCAACAATTTAAAATTATTTTCACTGCAATGGTATCAAGGAAGGCCGAAGAAAGACCGGAGAAAGAATGTCGAAAGTATATAACTAACGGAGTGGCTTTCCGAAGCGGCCAAAAACTAAGCAGCAGTCGATCACCCTCGCCTTCGGCGAGGGTGAACGGCTGCCATACTCGCCGCTTCGCGGCTCGAATCTTTTGGAATGAAATGCGAATGCGCGCTGTATACAAGAAGCGGGTGTTAGGCGTTCCTGAGTAGCGTTGACGTCGATATTGGAGGATATTCCAGCGAAATTNGGGAATATAAGAATTAACCAATTAATATAATTAAGGAGAAGAAGAGCAGTAAGAGTTCGAAGGAACCCAAGACGATGACTGCTGTTGATAAGAGTTCGAAGAGTGCGAAGAGTGGAAAAAGCAAGAAGACCACCACGTCTATGAAGAAGAAGAAGAGAGGAGCTGCGGTGGGTAACAGTGTTACCGTAACACTCGGATCAATCCCCCTATTCTACGACACCATATCGCAGATCGGATACAAGGAACGAAGGGATGCAGATGGAGACAAACTGCATGGAGATCGTGCCCAACACGTATTCTTCGCCATCGGATCATCCAGAAGCAAAGAACAAATCGCCGCATTCCTCGATTGGTACATCGAATGTGTGAGTTATTCAGGATGACAACGAGACACAATACTCGTCATCCATGATGAATAACAAATAAAAACATTCTTATGATTTCAGAGAGAATACGATCCATCGAATCTCGTGTATCTCTTCGCTGCTACACTTGAATGGGATGACACTCGATGCTACGGACTGGACCTCTTCGTGGTTAGTTTAATCCTATTTAATCTAAATATATAACTATTAATTATTCAGAACATGAACAAGAAGGCATTCATAAAGATGCCACCGGGTGACAGGTATCACATGCGCATTATGAAGAACTTCCGGAAATACGTGATTGGAGAGTTGGATCTGCAGAAGATCCAGGCAAGAAATAGTCATAGATAAGAGAAGGAAATGGAATACTTACAGGATCACCTCGTGAGAGACCCCAACTACTCGGCTAAGCACTTCGGACAGATCAATTCAGAGCTGGTAGCGCATACTAAGATATAATACACTGAAGACCCGCATTTCAGATGCTCAAGCGCATTCACAACAACGTGACGTTCCAGCCGAAATTGATTGATGACCTGGACGAAGCGCTCAAGAAGCTTAACTTCTGAGAGAACTATAGAACAATTATACAGTAGATAAGGCTAATGATTAGTATGTAACACCGTTCGGTATAAAGCCATGTCTATATACGGAACAAATAAAGCTGTCCTAGACTTGCCACATTCGCGAGAACATACACAAAGCGGGGAAACAGAAACAAAGGAGCAAAACAGCGAACATGAAAAATTGAAAAAATAATAAAAAAATGCATCATCATGCATCAAGAGTACTGTAACGATTGAGAATGTGGTCGATACCTTACTTTCGTGCCAGGAGCCTAAAATATGAATTTTGAAGAAAAAATTATATTATTGACTTTTAAGAAAAATTATTGACTTTTTTCCAAAAAATCAAAGGAACTTTTAAAAAATTAAAGTTTTAATATTTTAAAATCTATCTAGCGATCTTCAGATTTAGGCAACACACTTTCCCTTCATCCACAATCTGCTGAAATATTTTCTTTATTCTTTTCTAACAGAGGAAAATTCTTCGAACGCACTTATTAATTAAATTATGTAGCAGCTTCAATTGAAAAAGTCCGGTGAACATAAACGACAGCAAGAGATGCAATACTAATCATCGATTTAGAGTTAGAAAAACCGTTGGGCAGTAAAGAATGCGATACGAACTTCTAAGAGAGGTCAACGGGAAACAGGATAACTACATGAAATACACTAGTTACAATAAGATGGAGAACATCAGTGCTTATTTACAGAACGACAGATAACGAAGAACAAATCACAACCCGCTCATTGGTGCAGATCAGTGGCAGATCGATAGGCTTCCAGAATCTTCGTTCGAATAGCCTTAAAGATCAAAGATCACACTGGAAATCAAAGATATTGTATTACACATACCTGATCATTGCCATTGTTGAAGGTGATAATCTTGCCCTGAGTGCCTCCGATTCCGAGGAATCCCTTCTTCTTCTCTTTCAGCACAATCTAAGAATCGATCAATAGATGATACAGTAATCGTTTGTCTACCGTACCTTGATTCCATTCTCAACGAAGGTCGGCTCGTGAATCTTCCCGTATTCAGTAGACCAATCAGTCGACCACGTTCCCATCATGTCGGTTCGCTGTCAACTCGTAATTTACAGTCATTAACACGCGTAAGATTCTCACCTTGGAGATAATGAGATGTCGATCAGTGACCAACAAGACGCATTTGTCAGAGATGGAAGCATGAGAGAGGAACTGATCTCCCGCCTCCTTCAACGCCCCTCGATCCGTATCCTCAAGAGAATAATCGATAAATACGATATTTAAGAATCGATTGTTTCATTCATTTTGCCACTCACTCACTACCGTAACATCTCTCTCTCTCCTCGTACCTTGAAGATCTTATTTCCGATCCCTTCAGAAGCCGAGTAAGGACGAACGATTCCATCCGATCGGATCAAACGAGGCGCTCTACAATCGATCGATACCGTATCCATCGCAATCCCAGTCTACCGTACCTGAGAGGGTCGGTGCTCCTATCGGCGCCAGCAACAGTCTTTACACTCTGGAGAGTAGAAGAGGCGAGATCGACTGCACCAGAGACCGGTCGAGTCACCACTCCAACCAGACCCTTGCCCAGTCCCTGAAAATTCACACATGAAACACATGTTTAAAGACATCAGTTCAATATAATTCAATTACTCCCCTTTTCAGAGCTTCCTCTGATTTATGACAATAATGAAACACGCCCTTTCATTGGAGCCCTCTAACCAAATTGTCATCTGACCTTGACGAATCCTCCCGCTCCTCCTTGTCTCGCTCCTTCGATTGGTTTCGTAACAACTCCCGTCACTCCATCCACAATTCCCATTCCCAATCCCTTCACTCCTCGAGCCATTCCCTCGATTCCCGACTGCAAATCATTCATATTACTGTGCTCTTCCTTCACCTCTTGTAATATCCTTCTAATGAGTAATCAAAGCACTCACCGCGGGTTTCCTGTTCAGATCCTCCTGTCTCTTCCTTTGGTACTCATCATCGAAAGTGAGTGCAGCGACTCCCTGCAAGAAAGGAGGAATTAAGTCAGTTCCCGATCGCCCTTTCCCTCCATCTACCGTACCTTTCCGACAGTTCCGGCGATTCTTCCGACCGCTCCAGCAGCTCCTCCGATGGTGTGGCCGACGAGTGACTGCACTCCCAGGGCCATTCCAGACACGAACTCCTCCGGACCCTGCAATGAATCATTTATTAGAGATCCAAAGTATCGTTTCCAGCTTAAAACGCGTTATCTGTAAGAACGCAGGTAAGAGTGTACAAAATTTTCAGAAACGTCGCCCAGGGTTCATACTTGGGGGGTATGACTCCTAGGGGTGGTAGACCCTTCGATTTTAGTTTGGACCCAAAATATTGATCTTTGATCTTTGAACTCGCGATTTTCAAACTTCACATTTGGGTATCGTGTAATAGCTCATTCGAAAGAGCATCAAAAGTTATGTTCCTAGCTCACAGGATTTTCAATTTAGTGCATTGGGACAAAAGTTAGAGCTCGAAATGTGATACTTTTTGTCAAAATCGGTAAATATGGATATGCCTACCTATGATCCTATGATTTGCCATTCGCAATTTCGATATATATTGTGTATAATGTACCAGGAAACAAAATTAGAAACTTTAATAGGCACATTTTCACTGCCGTTATACCGAGATCTTAGCTGAAAGTGCTGTACTCTGTATGAGAGTGCAATTTTCAAACGTCGGTTATTATTTTTAATGTTGTTCCAAACACACCGAAAATAATTAGAAAATACCTACAGTACATTTGGAACAAAATCACATTCGATAGAGCCAGGGAATTGATTTGATAAGACGTAAATATAGTCAAAAGCTGAAAATGCGATTTTCCTCATTTTAGAATTTCAGATATTTATAAATAGACGTTTAAGTTATTAACTGTGGCAATTTTCATGAGAAACAACTAAAGTTTGTCAGGACATTCTTTTTTGGAAGTACTGAGCTGATTGCAAAAAAAATTTTTTTCACGAAATTTTTCACTGCCAATTTTCAAGAAATTTTCATCGAAAATTTTTATGTCTGGAAATCGCCCCAAAAGTTCATAATACATTTTCTGTAGTGTTTTAACAGATTTGAGAAAGAAAAATAGGCATTTGAAGTCAAAATAAGTGACTTCTACATTTTTGAAGTGGACCGATTTCCGGAAATTGCGAAGGCAGGGAACCTTTCAGCTAAGACCTCGGTATAACGGCAGTGAAAATGTGCCCATTAAAGTTTCTAATTTTGTTCCCTGGTACATTATGCGCAATATATATCGAAATAGCGAATGGCAAATCATAGGATCATGGTTAGGCATATCAAAAAAATTTGCCGATTTTGACAAAAAGTATCACATCTCGAGCTCTAACTTTTGTTCCAATGCACCAAATTGAAAATCCTTCGAGCTGGAAACATAACTTTTGATGCTCTTTCGAATGAGCTATTACACGATACCAAAATGTGAAGTTTGAAAATCGCGAGTTCAAAGATCAAAGATCAATATTTTGGGTCCAAACTAAAATCGAAGGGTCTACCACCCCTAGGGGTAATGTCCCCCAAATATGAGCTCCTGGCGACGTTTTTGAAAATTTTGTACACTCTTCTGCCCCATTCACTGCAGTCTTACAGAGAATCCGTTTTAAATTCAATATCCAGTGAAACTGTAATTACCTGGATGGCTCCTTGGAATGGTTGGTAGAAGAGATCTTCGACTCCAGACGAGAGATCTCTCACGAGTCCGAATGGGTTTCCGATGATATCCAGACCGAGAACCAGCACATACAACTGCTTGATCGCCTGTGATACAGAGAATATTAGATACCAATGTCAAATCAAATTCATGTTTCATAGGAGCCCGTTTGCGTAAGAGTCGGACAACGATAGGCAGGGGACGGACAGTGAAAAAGTTGAAATCTGAGTAAAGAGTGTTTTCTGACATACTTCGGGGTGCTCTATCCAATAGTCAGTATCTCAAAGTATGGAAATTTATCCTAACCGAATATTTGCATATCGAAAAATGGGCATTTATGGACATTTTTGAATTTATCTCGGGAACGAATGACGGAATCAAAAAAGTTTGAACAGAGACCACCCTTGATTTTCAATGGGAAATTTAATGATTATGTTTTTGGAATCATAATCTAAGCAGTTTTGAAACCCTGAATTGATACAGACGTCAAACAAAAAAGAGGTATTTTTATCCTACCTCGCACTGTAGATACTGGTTATAGTGACCTACTGTTCAAATTTGGAGGCTGTACGTCTCTGCCAACGCGAGTTATGATCTTATGAAGAAAGGAAAAACTGATAGAATCGCTTGAAATCGAGACGAGGGTGCACCATTTGCATACGTTCCCTCTCATTCCGCTCCCTCCTTCCCTCGAAACGGTCTCATTCCAGTGCGATTTGTTCAGATTGATTAAGTTTAAAAAACCATAACTCGCGTTGGCAGAGACGTACAGCCTCCAAATTTGAACAGTAGGTCACTATAACCAGTATCTACAGTGCGAGGTAGGATAAAAATACCCCTTTTTCGTTTGACGTCTGTATCAATTCAGGGTTTCAAAACTGCTTAGATTATGATTCCAAAAACATAATCATTAAATTTCCCATTGAAAATCAAGGGTGGTCTCTGTTCAAACTTTTTTGATTCCGTCATTCGTTCCCGAGATAAATTCAAAAATGTCCATAAATGCCCATTTTTCGATATGCAAATATTCGGTCAGGATAA
>LS557501.1:2831-16183 GCA_900490775.1 Pristionchus maxplancki
ATGAGGCCGTTCGCCTAAGGTTCACAAACGGCTGGAACAGGTAAAAAAATCGAAATGTCTAAAAAGTTGGCCCTAGGGGTTATTTTTGACCCTCTACACGCTGGTGAGGTCGATTTCGCAATATGTCCCCTCCGCGCTCCAGGGGGGCACCCCCCCCATTTTGGCCCAAAACGCTTTTTTGATGTTTTTTCGTCGGGGAGTGGCCAAAATGGCCTGAAAACAACATGTCCGGATCAGAATTTTGAGCTCTATCAAATGAAACCATTGCCACATGATAAAAAATTTTCGTTTTCGAGAAAAGTCAATTTTTGAACCAACACGCATGCAAGCCAAATGTGTTCAGATGTTGTAGAGGGGGTCCCCCTGATCATTTTGAGCTATTGAACAGAAAAATCTACTGTGCATTTTTAGGTTTTTTGCAACTTTCTGTGGATGACCGAAAAATATTTTTTCTGAATACCCTCGTTATGGTGCTCATAGTAGATCTCGTCGAGCTGATCAACCATATGCCTTTAAAACTATTTCCTGAGAAGTTACGACCAATCAAAGCGATCAATTTCGCGAGACTCCATGCGGAAGACCAATGAACAATGTTCTAACAGTTGTAACTCCTCAGGAAATCGTTTTAAAGGCATATGGTCTTCACAAGAGATGATCAGCTCGACGAGCTCTACAACATGAGAACACCTAAAAATGCACAGTAGAATTTTACGTTCAATAGCTCAAAATGATCAGGGTACCCCTCTACAACATCTGAACACATTTGGCTTGCATGCGAATTGATTCAAAAATTGACTTTTTCTCGAAAACGAAAAATTTTTTTATCATGTGGCAATGGTTTCATTTGATAGAGCTCAAAATTATGATCAGGTTGTTTTGTTGTTTTCATGTTGTTTTCAGTCAATTCTGGCTACTCCCCGACGAAAAAACATCAACAAACGCGTTTTGGGCCAAATGGGGGGTGCCCCCCTGGAGCGCGGAGGGGACATATTGCGAAATCGACCTCACCAGCGTGTAGAGGGTCAAAAATAACCCATAGGGCCAACTTTTCAGACATTTCGATTTTTTACCTGTTCCCGACCCCCTTTGAATTTTGTTGAACCTTAGGCGGACGGCCTCATATTTAGAATCCTGTAGTCAAGCCGGTCCGATCTGTGCATGTTGCTAAGCCTGCACGGGCCTCTATGAAAAGTTCCATTTATAAACTTTATTTTAAAATTCATAAAAAAATGAAGTTGACAGGCGTGATCAGCATAAAATTCTGCCCCGGAAAACATTTTTTCTTAATTTTAGCAAACACATGGACGGAGAAATTTCACAAAAACCGTTTTTGACGTGACGTCATCTGGAGCCAACGGAGGGTCAATATGGAAAATGAGTATGCCCATCGTCATTAGGACCCTCGAGTACCCTAAACCACAATATTTCAGAGAAGCAACCTTTTTGAGCTGTGCCAACCTTTTTTTTTTTCGACTCTCTCGCGAACGGCCTCATATTGCGAAATCGACCTCACCAGCGTGTTCCGGGTCAAAAATAACGGAACTTTCCTAGTTGGCAACCAAGCTCCGCCCCTCGGCTTCACCCCTTGCCAAAGGGGTGAAGCCTATTGATGAGAGGTTATCAGTGAGATTACACATTGCCAGATAACACGGGTCTCCTGTAAAAGTGTAGGAACGTCTGCTGCAGAAAAAAATAAATCGTCTTTGATTTCGTTGAAACTTGTTAGACTAGCTAAAGTGATGGTGAAGAGGACGCCTATCCAATCTGTTTCTCGAAATTCGCATGTTGAAGTGGTTTTTTGACCTACCACTTCAGACGGCTGGTTCTCGCTTCGTTTTTGACCTACCGAGATCTAACCTTCATAGATCGTTCCGTAATATAATTATCTTGAAATAACTCAACTAAGGGTATGGTTTAAAACTTCATCTTCCATGTGATTTTGCATGAAAACGGGTTTCTGACCTACAAAATATTGGTTTTCTCGAAACTTTCCTCTAAAGGGTATGAATTTTATTTTTGATATCGATTCCCCAGCCTCAAGTTGTGATGAGCTCATATTTCAATAGCCCCAACTCTGTCCGCGAAGTAGTGCTACTGTACAGGGGATTTCTGACTTCTTTGGACTTGGAATTATTTTCACAAGACCGTTCTATTCATATCTCGGCGCAACCGTATGCAAATGTACAAACTTACCCTATCAGAATCGTTCCTCTCGGCGAGCCCGACAAAAAAGTGTTAGTGGTTGGAAGCCTCAAAGTTAGTGCTTTTCCAGATATATCGCACGAAACATTTCGGCTGGTGTAATTCCCAAACTGTGCCTTAGAATGCTTTCAAGGGTGTAACTCGAAAACCGCTAACTTTGACGCTTCGGACCACTAACACTTTTTTGTCGGGCTCGTCGAGAGGAACGATTTTGATAGGGTGAGTTTGTGCATTTGCATACGGTTGCGCAGAAATATGACCAGAAACGCATTGTGAAAAAACTGTCCAGAGAAGTCAGAATTCCCTTGTACAGTAGCACTATTTCGCGGACAGAGTTGGGGCTATTGAAATATGAGGTCATCACAACTTGAGGGTGGGGAACCGATATCAAAAATAAAATTCATACCCTTTAGAGGAAAGTTTCGAGAAAACCATCATTTTGTAGGTCAAAAACCCGTTTTCATGCAAAATCACATGGAAGAGGAAGTTTTAAACCATACCCTTAGTTGAGTTATTTCAAGGTAAGTATATTACGGAACGATCTATGAAGGTTAGATCTCGGTAGGTCAAAAACAAAGCGAGAACCAGCCGTCTGAAGTGGTAGGTCAAAAAAACCACTTCAACATTCGAATTTCGAGAAACAGATTGGATAGGCGTCCTCTTCACCATCACTTTAGCTAGTCTAACAAGTTTCAACGAAATCAAAGACGATTTATTTTTTTTCTGCAGCAAAAGAGGTTCATTTTCCTACGTTTTTACAGGAGACCCGTGATAAGCTGGAAATTAGTGAAAAATAGTTAAATATTACGAAATTTTCGTTTTACTCGATTATCAGCGTCAGATGAAGTTTCATCGAAAAATTTCTCTAAGCAAAATATCTAAGGATTATCGTGCGTTTCGAATGCTCAGCAAAGTCACTACGGTGTTTAGCAAAAGTTCTGTGTTTAGCAGCAGACTTCGCCCACCTTCCTAGGGGTAGGGGGCGGGGCTTAGCGGTTGCGCAACGTGCGTATCTCCGGAAAGCGATTCGTGCAGACCGGACAGATAACGTAAAATTTCCAAAAGTTGGGAATCAATTCTAGGATGGTTTTGGGTCCTCCCTGCACAGGAAATAGATTTTGAAAAAAATCACCCTTGGAATGGTACACCTCTAAAGACGACCCATGGGAAAAAGTGATTTTTAACACCAAAAAATTAAATGTCCTCCGATCATCACCAATCTTTTAGGGCCTGTTGGGGTCACCGTAAGGATCATTTTGACGCTTTGCACGAGTCTCTAGCACGCCTGAGAGCTGAGATACGAGTTTGCAGCCCATAAATTGCAGCAGGGCTGCAGCTGCGGAAGAAAATCGCAGCAACTTGAAAAATTTTTTCAAAGTTGTCCATACTAAGACCTTTAAGTTCAGGAGTTTTTGTGAGCAACAAAGCACGCTCCTAATTTATACGATTTTTCGAAAAAGTGCTGTTTGATTGCGTCATCACTACGCAATAACCAGAACTTTTCGTAACACCGCAATATCACGGTTGTTTTCCCAGATAGATTAGCTATCTTCACTCCAAAAATTAGCTCAATAGCTATCCTGTTTAAAAAGTTACAACGAAAAAACAAAGTGGGCGAATACTTTCCGGCGCTACTGTAACTTTCTTCACAGAAAATGTTTATCTCGTCGAGATCTACAAAATTCACTATCACATATATAGGTTTGAGAAAAAATTCCCGAGGTACCACGTACCCCTTGGTTCCGGAGTGGGTACCATGGGGTCTGAGTCGGGTTTGATGGTACCACTTCCTAAGGTTAATTTTCGAAAAAAAATTACAAAAAAAATTACCCCTAGGGCACTTTTAAAAACACTAGAAAGTTGAATGGGCTCTAATTCAGAGCACTTTGAAAAAGTAGGTCACCATGGGTCAGAAAATCGATTTTTCTCCCTTTGATGCACCTGTAAAGTGCTCCAATGAATTTTTTGATTTCTAATATTATTCAATCATTTTGAGCACATATCTGATACAATGGAGTGCTTTACGTGATTTTTCCAGAAACCTTTTGAAAAATTTTTGGGCCGCCGGACAAAAGTGCGGGCCCATTTTTTTCCCATCTCAGAATTTTCTGATTTTTGGATATTTTTTAGCCACACGTAGGTGCTTCAAGAAAATCATAGTGGCTAGTTGGGGAAATCGGTATTCCCAGAGCTGCACCATAATGTCGGCCACCCGACCGCTCCGCACCGGCGCATCAGCCAGGAATGAGTTTCAATATTTCGAAATGTTGCCCGATCTTTCCTCTCTCAAACTAGTTTTGGAAAAGTTTCTATCATTATTTTGAACTCATTCTCATTATCATTGAGTTATGATCATTTTCGTATGGCGAATTTCGAGAAAAACTACCGTATCCTCCATCTTTGACCTACCGTAACCCGAAAATGGGACCCGATATCAAAAATCCGAAAGCGCAGTTTGAAAGAGCATCGTTCAAAGTACCTAACATAAACTTGGTGGGCAGGTAGGACATATGTTTTTCCTACCGCCGCGGGGCCTCTCAAATGGGTCATTCTCTCGCGATTCGTCTCTTATGGGTAACTCATCGAGTAAATTAAAAAAAAATTTTATTGCGAAATCATGGCCTAGTGGCTAAGGCGCCAGCCTACCAATACGAAGGTTGGTGGTTCGAGTCCCGATGGTGCCAAACCTTTTTGCAAGGCTTGGCGAGTTTTGGGAAAGCTTCCGGAAGTTGCCGTACCCACCTACCGTAACTTCTGCGGTGGTCACTTTATTTTCGTTGGGGCCCCAACCTTCGTATTGGTAGGCTGGCGCCTTAGCTACTAGGCCATGATTTCGCAATTAAATGTTTTTTTATAAAAATTTGCTCAATGATTTACCCATGAACAACCAAAGAACCAATTTTTTAAACGTTTTTCGAAAAAAAGTTAGTTTGCGATAGCTAAGGTACGGTAGCTAAGATTGCGATAGGTCGGTGGGGTACGGTAAAACACTTTAGCATACCTGGGGTCGTCCTCGGACATTTCCTCGACCATGGCCCCAGGTAATTGCTACAGGTGGCTTAACACAAACGTCATGTTGGGCACCCTGCGATAGCCGGGGTACGGTAGTTTGGGTTGCGGTAGGTAGGTGAAGTACGGTAAAACACTTTGCCATACTTGGGGGTCAACCTACAACACTTTTGGTACCATGGCCCCGGGTAATTGCTGCAGGTTGCCCAACACAAAGATCATGTTGTGCACCCGGCATAAATAATTATGTTGGCCACCCCCGGACACCTATGCTAAGTGATTTTAAATTCTGATATTTTGTCAATCATCTACTCTCATCGAGCACTGCTTATACCCCACCGAAGAAAAGTAATTTTTCCGAATGCCAGAACAATTAAGAGACCCTCCACGAGAGAACGTAAAACTTGGCTGGGGTCCACGGTAGGGTTGGCTTGTCAAGATTGAAACAGCTTTTCAAGATTGGAAAGACGAAGAATGATCTTGCCAAGAACTGGCACAGAGTAAATTGTTTTTCAAGATCTTAAAAATAACCAAGAAATTTTAAGATTTTCAAGATTGACAAGATCATTCCCCGTGCGCGCCGGTCGATCAGACCAACTCTTTCACGAATAGAGATGCAAAATGACCCTTTCCAAGAAATTTCAAGAACCAAGGTCTTGAAAAACAATCCGTTGTTCTTAACAAGAAGGGATAATTGAGTTATTTCATTTCAAGATCTTGTAATCTTGATTGGCAAGCCAACCCTAGTCCACGGGTGGCCAAATATTGGATTCGGCTCATTTTTTTTTCTAGACTGGGGATCCATAGGGACAAGTGATGGCATACATAGCTAAAGTCTGACGGTCTATATGGTCTATTTTCGGTGAGTTACAGAGGGGGTCGATTTTGAGAGTCGAAAAAATCGATATCTCAGAATCAGTTGCAAAAAAGCCTTTCAGGTATATTTTCGCCGTAGAATCCGAATTTCAACATCTGAAAGCACAAAAACGAGAAATAAAACAATCAGTCTGCAGCACACCTCGGAATCTGAGCAGCTGGCCACCGTAGGCCTTTGCTGCAAGGTGTGTATTCTGGAGATCGGGTCTGCCCAGGGCTTTCCACATCTGGTAGCCTATGATTGACACCGCGGAGCCAGTGTCCAGCTCAAACTCAATGGGAGTCGTGCCAATCATTGCCTCGATGAGGCATTTGGGCGGAGTCATCTCGGGTATGAGATCCACACAGCGTGCACTTCAATGTGGTCGATATCGTACGCGTAGACTGGCCTCATCGGTGATGGTATGCTTTGTAACTCCGAGATTGAAACTTATTTCTTTGGAAATCTGCTAATCGGTCTTTCGAAACTATGGTAATGGAACGATCGATTAGGGAAACTGATCTTTGAGAATTCTCGAGTGGGAACAATGGATGCAAATCCGACAGTTTAGAACGCTTGTCTGCGAACCAATTTCCATGCAACCTTTGCATAGGAACGTGCGTTTCGTAACGGACGTTTGGGAACCGACGTTTCGGAACCGCAGTTATTGAGAGACCTCAGTTGGCGAAATTAAGCGATTAATGATTTGCATATGCCAGATAATATAAATATCAGGCACTGTATGCGATTACAGTTGTCATTTGCACTACTAAACTTCACTTTAAGCACCCCAGCGTCTGAATTTTTCGGTTCCGAAACGGCGGTTCCCAAACGTAGGTTTTGAAACTGACGTTCTGAGACGCGATTTACATCTCGACGATTACCAGTCCCTTGTTCTCAAATCAATCATTCCATTACCATAGTTCCAATAGATCAGTTCTCAGAATAGGATTCCGAAATAATAGTTATGCGAAGAAGGTTTTGAGAGCTTTGTTTCAATATGAAAATTCCCAGTCGAATATTTCCGAAAAATCTGGTTTCGTTTTCAGAGTTCGAAACCGTACCACCACCGCCTCATCTTCACTGACGACATTTGCTGACTCATCATTTAAACCATTGTATCTACAATCATCGGTACTGTGACCATTAGTCTTGCAGATATGGTACAACTGCCTTCGCTGGGTCTGAGACTTTGGATGCTCTATATGATTGTGTCCTGGTCTGGAGTTGCGATTTCTGTGATTAGGGTGTTCTCCCTGTTTATCACGAATCGTGTGTACCGTGTTCAGTCCGGTACGATGGAGCTCTTTGGCTCCTCGTCCTGCTCTCTCGTGCGCCTCGGCCAATGCGAGTAATTGAGACGAGTCCTTTCCCGTCTGTTCGATCAGTTTCATTCGAATGTCGTCCGACCGCACAACAGATATGAATGCGAATGCAATGAATGCATCTCTGACATCTTTGATCTTTTCAAATTCGCATGACCTGGCTGCACCTTGAAGTTCTGCGAGGAACTCTGCTAGATTTTGAGTGCTTTTCTGAGACAGCTGTGTTAGTTTGAATCTCTCGGACATAACTAACGTTTTCGGTTGGAACCTTGCCGTCATGGCACCTTTCAACTACGTGTACTCTTCTAGCTCTTTGTCGGGCAATAGCCCTTCCAGAATACCGTATCGTGAGAATATAATCAATTCCGGTAGTGCCGAATTCGGTTCCAGTCGTTCGAAAACGAAAGAAGGCGGAGCAAGTTTTCGGGCTCCGCCCACTTTAGTTTTGCTGAATTTTGGCTTATTTTTTGCATTTATTTTTGTCTAACAACACAAAAACAAAGCCGTAATCGCGCAAGCAATCGATAAAACAAGTCGCGAAACTCAGAACTTTTGCTAAACACCGTAGTGACTTTTCTGAGCATTCGAAACGCACGATAATTCACGTCACCGAATTCGTCAAGGAATACATACTTCGTTGAGTTATCAGATACTTTTCGGAGTTTCATGAAGTTCTCAAGACGCTTCAAACAAATTCTCCATTCACCGATGGGGACATATGGACCGGGAGGTTTACCTTGGTAGGTCGCGACTTCTACTACAGTAACCTGCGGTTTTACATCCTTTGTGACGGAGCTCACATCGTCGATTTGGAAAATGTCGTATGCATCTGAGTTCTTCCCCGAAGGTACTGTATTATACACATTGATCACGTCATTCATAGAATCACTGACAGAGGTGCTTTCCTCAGTGCCTGTATTGCCCTGGTGCTTTGCCCTTGAGCTCATGCCCTGGGTCTTTATGACTGCTCTTAGCGAGTCCTGTACCTGACTTTTCCCTTATCAACCTTGGATGCTGATGTCGATCTTGATCCGCGTAGCTCGAAGACTGAACGCCAGTTGATGGTGTGTGGAAGGCAAGGGTGAGAGAGGGTGCAACTGATTTATCTCCGACGAGAGTGAGGAATAAGGGGAACCCGGTCTTTATATAGACCGGGACGAGCGAGGCCCGTATGGGGAAATGAGGGCGAGGGAACTTTGTCTCTTCATTCCATAATCTTCTAATCCAATCTTGTTGATCTCGTTGACCTCGAAGGCGACGTGTACTTAACACTTTCACGTAGATCAGCGCTCTCTCACTTCTCTACCCAACTGAACAAAACGAGGAATGCCCATTTTTAAAAATCTAAGAAAATTAGCCTAGAACAGTTTTTCCACGTAGATTCCGAAAATCGCAAATTTGGAGGGTATGGATTTTTTTAACAATATGTGTTTTTGTTTTTCGAACCTAACTTTTTCACTTCGCGTTTTCGTGCTTCGTGATGTAGAAATTCGGATTCTACGGGCGAAAATACACCTGAAAAGCGTTTGTTCAATTGATTCTGAGAAATCGATTTTTCGACCCCACCAAAATCGACCCCCTCTGTAACTCACCGAAAATAGACCTCTGATCTTAGCTATGTATGCCATCAACGGTCCCTATGGGTCCCCACTCTAGAAAAAATATATACGCCGAATCCAATATTTGTCCATCCGTAGACTCTTTCCACTCTCTCGTGTTCTCTGAAGATTATCTCAGATAGTGTCTCATAATAGGTTCCCGCGAATTTTCCTGACCCTAACCATCAGAAAATGTGAAAATCTCAAGCTTAAGCTGAATTCTCAGCTAAGTTTATTAATAATAATAGTAACTTGTTAATACCAAGATGGACGACTTAAGATGGAGGGCACAGCCAGGCAAATCAATGTTTTATCACCCACCGCATCTCTCTTCTCTGATATAATCAGCCCGACGTTGCTTTTATCTTTCCGTACTTTCTCTTGCGCTTTGATCACGAACTTTTTCTTCTTTTTATTCAGCACCCCTAAAATAAATGTATATATAAATATGTATATACATATGTAGGTCATATTTGTACAGTTGCCATTATTCACAATCTGCATGCGAATAGTGAATATGAACCTTTAATGGCGAGCATTGACTATTTTGATGGGTATATTTTATTTTTTTATAATATTTGCAGCATCATTTGCGTATTTTCTTTCTATCTTGTAAGGGTAAACCAGGTTTATCCTACTAGGCTTATAAAAGGTAAAGGTGACACCGTTATTCTAGGCACTTGCGTCCTGCGGTGCGCTACTGCTAGGCCAGTGAACAATTAAGGCCAATTCAGTCCGGAGGGCCTAATCTCTTCTTCGGACCTACTTTACCGCGTGATCTAGTCACTACCAATTCCCCTTTCTAGGCTTATTAGTTGATGAAAAACATTTAATTTAAAATGATTCCCTGCTTCTAAAACCCATTGCATCATTATTACGAAATATGATACAATTTTTATTTCTTATACCGAATTCCGAGCCACTTATTAGGAACGAAAGACGGTTGTGTGTGTACGGTAATACTGTGTGACCCGAGGACTGAGCGATCAATAGAATAATAGTATTATTATCGGACAGGGGGAAACTACAGTAAGACACACAAAAGGGGAAAGGGGTAGATCACGTGTCCGATCGACGACGACTGGCGGCGAGACGACGGGGAGTGAAACCGGCCAAATGGGACCGTGAGTGACGGAACCCTTGGCGGGACTACCGTAGTGAAAGGTGAGAGTGAATGGGAGTGAGTACTGTACCCCTGGTGGGAACTACAGACTCGATGAGGTGAGAGGGATACGGTAACTGCCGTATGGGGTAATGGATACGGTAACTGCCGTATGGGGTGAAGTACGGTACCTGTCACAGGAACTACCGTATGAGGAGTGGGTACGGTACCGGTTGCCGGAACTACCGTAGAATTCCCAATGGGGACTCGACAAATGGTCGAGGAGAGCTTCGCTACCGCGTGAGCTCTGGTTTGGGAGGAGAATGGAGAGCTTATATAGGGCGAGCCAGGGCCAATTTGCGATATGGTCAATTATGCAAAGGCAAGATTGAACTGCAGTCGCGCATTGACACAAGGGTCGGATTATGGAAAGAGCGAAAGGATCAGACAGACTGATTAATTGAGTAGGGAAATTGAATGGATTAGATCAATGATCACATATATGAGCGTGAAAATGATGTAATGATACAATTGTTCTATGAATTTGGGTACCGAATACATGGAATTCGGTATATTTCTTGGCTTATTTTCATACCTGTCCAACTTGGACGGCGCCACATTTCTCACATATGGGTCCCCCCATACAGTACCAGTCAAAAGTTTGGAAACTTTTTTCGAAAGATCATAACTTTTCACAAAATTGAGATAGAGACCCACGGTTTGGAGTGATCGATGGACAACCCATAGGGGAACAACCCCATGTGGTGTATGAGTACACTCCCCCCTAGGCTCATTCGTGGCCTAAGTTTTCCCGAGGGGTGGTCGCAAATATTTTTTAAAGCCTCAACGGAATTTTCCAAGAACTTCTCACTTCCTGTGGTGGAAGCACTACCCTTGATGAGTATAATCCACTATGAAACCCGTTCAGCGCATTTCGCAAAGAGCCGGGATATCGATTTTCCGACACCTCCGAAAAATTTCCAAAGTGTCATAACTTTGGTTACAGTTGAGCAGGAGGTCTCAAATTTGGCATGTAGTATCAGTATGTGTTGGACAACCATCCTGCAAAGTTTGAATCAAATCGGACACTTGGCGCGAAAAATCGAAAAATTTCGTAAGTCATTTTTCAGTGACTCAAAAATTAACTTTTCCGTGAAGCGAAAAATCTGATTTCGTGCATACAAGCGAAGACTATGTTAGCGAATGTGTGCGAAAATTCAAAGTGAGTGCTTTACTTTGACGCATTTTAGGATGAAATAAGCAAAGAGGAAAAATTGTGAAAATGTGAATCGTGTCGTATTGCCCATTTGAGAACAGTGAGTCATTGGGCTCAAAACAACTAATTTCTATTTAAATGAGTGTTAGAAGTAATTTATAAACATTTGGCAACAGTTTCGGAAGAGATTTATCCATTTTTTACTCTCTCGATTTGGCCGAGTTGCCGATTTTGCCAATTTTCACAACTTTTTCCACTTTGCTTATTTCATCCTAAAATGCGTCAAAGTAAAGCACTCACTTTGAATTTTCGCATACATATTCACACACATATTCTACGCTTGAGTGCATGAAATCAGATTTTTCGCTTGACGGAAAAGTTAATTTTTGAGGCACTGAAAATCGGCTTCCGAAATTTTTCGAATTTTCGCGCCAAGTGTCCGATTTGATTCAAACTTTGCAGGATGGTAGTCCAACACATACTGATGCTACATGCCAAATTTGAGACCGCCTGCTCTACTGAAACCAAAGTTATGACACTTTGAAAATTTTTCGGAGGTGTCGGAAAATCGATATCCCGGCTCTTTGCGAAATGCGCTGAACGGGTTTCATAGTCCATTATACTCATCAAGGGTAGTGCTTCCACCACAGGAAGTGAGAAGTTCTAGGAAAATTCCGCTGAGGCTTAAAAAAATATTTGCGACCACCCCTCGGGAAAACTTAGGCCACGAATGAGCCTAGGGGGGAGTGTACTCATACACCACATGGGGTTGTTCCCCTATGGGTTGTCCATCGATCACTCCAAACCGTGGGTCTCTATCTCAATTTTGTGAAAAGTTATGATCTTTCGAAAAAAGTTTCCAAACTTTTGACTGGTACTGTATGTGAAAAAAACGTCCACGTGAAAAATGAGGTTGGGGGTCATGTCGGAACTTGACCTAGTACCATACCCCAATGTAACTACCATACCCCAACTTTCATTTTTCTGGCTACCGTAACCTGGTTTTGTGGTCTAAATAGGATTTTATTGTTCCCACTATTCATCAAACATTATCGTTCGATCATAAAATGTTTCTACCGTAACCTACCGTACCCCAGCTACAGTAATCGCGGTTGGGAAACGAGATCTGACTTTTTTCCATTTTTCGTTTTAAAAATCCGATTTTTAAGCGGACATGTGTCTTCTTTTTTACGGTAGGTTACGGTATTTCAGGAAACGGTGATGAAAAAATTTCTCTCGACGGACTTAACATGACTGCACAAAAAACGGATTTTTAAAACGAAAAATGGAAAAAAAGTCAATTCGCGTTGCCCAACCGCGATTACTGTAGCTTGGGCATGGTAGGTTACGGGAGAAACATATTATGGTCGAACGATAATGTTTGGTGAATAGTGGGACCAAGAAAACCCTGTTTGAACGATAAAACATAGATATTGTAGGTTACGGTAGATTACGGTAGGATACGGTGTGATGTGAGAACCTTATGTGAGAAAAAAGTCGCCGGTGGCGTGGGTACGTATGCTTATTTTTATGAACTAAAAAACGTGGGGATGAGCAAATAAAAATTAAAACTACATTTCACCACTGCCATTTCGGCAACTGCGCATCTCAGCCGGGAATCGGCCTAGGGAGAAATGCGATTACCGGGTTGAAATCGGACGGCTGCACCCGATCGGTGCTGCAGCTCGATGAGGGATATAAAATGAAATTGAAAACAGCTTAAGGAAATAAGATTGATTTACTTTGCGGCTTGATAGGAAAAGTTATGGCGAAAAAAATCGCCGCAGGGTGGTCGACTCTCTTCTGGTTCGTCACATACAATTGTTAACTACTCTTCTGACCAGGTCCAGTCCACGATCCCCATCCTAGAAGAGTTAGATCCTTTTCTCTCTTCTTCTCTGCTTCTTCAATCTCTTCCTTTTCATCCAAGAATTCAGCCATAACATCATCGTCAACAAATGCGTCTCCAGTCTTAGCTATGTTATCTGCAACACATCATATTTATGAAGCCATTCTCTTAAAAATCGATAGATCTCCGGATATT
>LS557512.1:0-49123 GCA_900490775.1 Pristionchus maxplancki
TTCCCATTCTCCGTCGATAGACTCATCTTTCGTTCGAATGCGTGATCGAGGAAGTCATCATCGTTGTTATCTTCGTGCTAGAAAATCAAATTTGAATTTGGCGCATACAAATGCTAAAGACAAAACCTCCTATTGGAAATGCAATGATTGTTAAATCTATAAATAATTCCCATCTACCGTATACCTTCTGATCCTCCTCCTCCAACCATCGATCGTCCTCTTCCGCCTGTCGTCGCTGCTCCTTCAAGATCAAATTGATCTTTGATCTTTAATCTCTCCTCCTTACCTCCATCGTTCTCCACAGCGTCAGATTCGGCAGAGTCTCGATGTTGGTGCGAATGACGGGAATCGCCTGAGTATGGGTTACTGTAGCTACCGTATCCTCGTACTACCGTAATCCTACCGTACCTGTGCTTTCCTCGCGATTCGTACGTGTTCCGGTCGTACCCATCGCTTCAGTTGATCAGAAACTTCTTGAAGGACTCTTACGATCTGCGAATTATTGATTAGCCATTTGAATATGCTTCATCGATCAGAGAAATGAAATCGATTTTGCTCGCTTTGATGACAATACCGTGTATTTTCCAAAATTAAACCCAACCAACCTCGCCCATCACCGGTCGTTTGTGTGCTTCGAACGACCACACGTGATGAACGAGGAAGTCGTGCACTGATTCCGGACAGTCCGTCGTGCGCTGGAAGAGATGGGGGATTAGAAATGAAGGACCGAGATCAAAGATCAAAGATCAGAAATCATTCCTTACCGCGGGTCGATCTCCAGCCTCGATCCTTCCCACAACGTCGACATTGCTCACTCCCTGCCACGGTTTGACACCCCACGCGAAGATCTCCCACACGAGAATGCCTGAAGGTTCGACAGTCATTATCAATTCGCATCTGACGGTCAGAAAGAAGACGAAATCTCCGGCCAACTGAGAGGCCATGAAGATAATTCACTGACCGAACATCCACACATCAGAAGACATGCTGAAGGCGCGATAGAGGATCGATTCGGGAGCCAGCCATTTGATGGGAAGTTTGCCGCGAGAGGCTGCAACAAGGAGATCGAATACGTCCAAGTACATAGAAGACTATGATTTTCAGAAAGAAGAGCTCACCAGTATATACAGCATCGTAGTCGAGTGCTCGACTCAATCCGAAATCACTCAGTTTGACACACTGGGGAGAGGAAACGAGAGCATTGCGAGCGGCGATATCTCTGAAGAGGAGGCAGTTTAGTCTACTTTTTAACATTCGGATACGAGATAAAATCAATGTACTCCTGCAGCACTATCTAACAAGTAGTCGTGAAGCATATCCGAACCGCTCCTTTTCTAAGTTTACCTTTTAAAACCATGTTGATTGTTTCTACCTCTTATTCAAATATTTCAATGTCATACCTGTGCACGTAGTTGTTTGAGTGGAGGTACTCAACTGCAGTCGACAGTTGGCAAGCGAAGAGCACCTGAGATTGCGTAATCATTAGGTTATCACCACTTCCCCTATTTCGAGTTATCGGTTCTTTGGACTAACCTGAGTGCTGGCCGAGAGGACTCCCTTGTTGCCGGAGAGATATTGACGCAGCTGCAAAAGGGATTGATGATCACATGTTCGACACAGTGAAGCTACCATACCTCTCCGAGGGGCGCCAATTCGAGTACCAACCAGATCGGATTCTCTGCGCACACTCCGATCATCGCGACGATGTGCTCGTGCTTGAAGTTCTTCATCACATCTGCAATCGATTGATGAAAGTCTTCTCGATCCTTCTACCCGAATGAGATCATAGATCCTGATACCCTTCCATGTTACCTTCCTGCATGCACTTTGCCTGTCTGGATAAATATGAAATGCAAAACCACTGGAAAAATACGCTGGGAAACTAGTGGGCTTGGCCTAATTCTCTAGCCGTCCGAGGGAATCAGATTCCACTCACGGGCTTCCTGCAGTATCAACTGCATATCAGCCGGTTCGTTCTCCGCCTTGCACACTTTGACGGCGACAGCGACGTGAACGTCCATCTGAGAGGAGGATTCTGATGGCTGACTCTCTCTATTCCACACGCTCTCTCGTCTGTGGGGGAAGGATCAGGAAGATGACGTCATTGGGTTCATCATAGGATCGCAAGTAAGAATAATTTCTCAATGAAACCCTAAGGATGATCGCTCATTTTTTTGTGCAACGATTCCTCCCGGAGGATAATCGAAAGACTTTCTCGCGTCGAGCAAAGAATGCACGATGAAACATATCCGAGACTCGAATTTTCATTTCTCGCCTGCGTGAGAATTCCTTTGTACACATTCCCGAATTGTCCTCCTCCAATCAATTCCTTCAGAGTTACCGCATCTCTTCTGATTCGAATGTCGTCCTCTCCTGCAACGAATTTCTGATTACGGTAGGCATCCAATCGATATCTCACCGTTGCCGATCGTATTGATTGGAGGAGGAGGAAGTTTGGTGCTGCACGCCTTCATGTCCATACTCTCGCAGTGTTCGAGACCTGTGGATATCGATTGATTATCAATTGATCGACTACCGTATCCAAATACAATCTGATTGTTATAAATTACACACAATACAAGTTCTCTAGATCTACAAAATCAAGATTAAGAAATCGTTGTGAAGCATAACCGAAAATGAATAGCTATCGTCGTTGCGAATAGTTTTACCTTTCAACTTGTAGACAGAGTCTGCCTGGTTGAACATCCTCTGGTAGCCATCGAGAAGGTGAGCGAGACACTCGGCGATCGATCGATTGGCTACCGTAATCAGCTGAAGACGAGATACGGTAACTGATTATCAATCGATCGACTCACCAGGGGTTGGGCCGCTCCCGACAGGCGAATCTGCACGATGCACTTGCCTGGAATGTTGATTCTTCGATTTACGAAAATCTAAATCTAATCGATAATCGATGGCTACCGTACCCGAGTGGTCCATCGGTCGTGTGGAGAGACAGATGATATTGCGCAGCTCACAGAGACGAGTCGGCTGCAAAATTATCGATCACAAGATTTCGCAGCTTTTGGGATGCACCATTTACCCACAATGAAAATTTTATTGCAAAATTATGATCTGATACGTTTCATATTCATTATATCCCGTTCCCGATTCAAAAATTTCTAGTATTTTTCGGAGAAATGCATAAAAAATACCTTGCTCATCTCATTGATTCGATACGACAATCCGACTTCTGCTCCAACGAGAAGGTCGACTGGAGTGTTCCATCCTGCCTGAATCAATCGATTGGTACGGTAACCCCCGATAATGGAGACAATATTCCGTTCGAGACTCACCCCCAGACTGGCCTTGAAGACCTCAACGTCGTATTTGACGATGTGAGCGAGGATGGAGAGGGATCTGACAGATCGAATCAAGGAATCTTTCCAGGATGATATGCAGAAAACGCAGTACTTTATTGATTTTCGGATAATAAATTGAGAATTAAAAGACCATACTAACCTGAGGACGCTTTCCGAGTGTGGAAGTGCGGCATACTTCTTGAGAAGAGAACAGAACTGCTTGCGGAGTTGTGCTGGCTGCAGAGATCATTTTGGATTTCGAATTTCGATACCATTCGGATATGTTTCACCAAGTCTTTCAATTCGGTCTTTCACATCTCCACTCGATTGAGTTACGTTCTCTATCATAAAATGTTCTAATAAGAAATTCCATCCCTCTGTTCCCCCCTCACCTTCATATTGTGCTGCATCCTCACAGTCTCGGGGATGAATGCAGAGAGAGCGCCGTCGATGTCGATAGAATCGATGTTGAATTTGTGATCCAGACACGATTTACTGGAAGGTGGAAATTGTAAGTTTTCCATCATTCGTACTTCAAAAATGCGCCTCACCTCTGTCTCTCTACGAATTCCCTACACGTATGGAGGGCTGCCAATTCGAGTGCTGCTTCTTGCGAGACTTTCCACGCAACGGCAGAGAGGAAATCATCGTAGACCTGGAGAGGAATAAGGTGATTTTTGATCTCTGCTCAAAAAAATGAATGGTATTTGGAATGAAATGTTATGTTTCAACCGGTCTTCATACTTCGCAATGCGCCTCAAACATAATTATTCTTCTTCACACATGTAAACAACTACAAATTAATGTTCTTCACCTGTTTATGCAGATAGACGAAAGCCTTCGCATCCGTGAGCATGAATTCGTATGAAGATTGAGGAACGAATCGGATGCGCAGTTCCAATCTGAAGAAACGGTCTAATTCGGAGCTTTTTCCATCGAATTGTTGTTGTTTCTGCGGTTATTTTTCACGTTTTTCTCTGTTTCATCCTTCGCAACTCCTCTATCTCTTTATGCAATCACTCTTGTTTCTGCCCCGGAAGACGGCTAAAACGTGCTCGTCACTTCGCTCCCTTCCATGTTGAGACTCCCCGTCTCATCCCTCATCCCATTCTCACTCTCTCTATTCCACACACTCTCTCGCTCTGTCTGTCTGATGAGAGAGCACTTGGAATGGAGAGACTACTTCCCATCCATCTCTTTCTTTTGAGCATCGAACACGCCAAAAACAGAGATTTCTCACTGCACTTCGGCCCATTTCTTCGCTTCTTTCGCAGTTGAGAATTGAGATGACGAATGGCATCTTCACTCCACATGTTCCCTATCTTTCATCAGCCAGAGAAGCAATCGAGCATGGGAAACAAGAATCTTTGATTTCCAGGATTGAAATAGCTACTTGTACATCAGTTTCCACGTGATCTCTCATCAAATGCATGAGAGATCATGGGAAACTGGGAGAGTCGTTTCTTGAATAGACGGATAAACACAGTAATTCTAATCAACCGAATGGTTGACGAGCTCCCATTCGTCCCATCACAATCCCAAGTGTATTTACGATGAAGCACGAACAAAATAGATGAATGGTTGAGAGGAGAGAGATAATGAGAGGGAAGAGAGTGGAGAGATGTCAGCGTGGGGAAAGGGACGACCAATTGGGGGAGAGAGCAATATTTGTTGACTGAAGCGAGCTAAATTGGCGTTGTTCGAGTCAAATTGGGCGGCACTTCTAAAGAGAGAAAGGCGGTGTCTGATTACTATGGTTCTTTCGAGAGAAACTTCCATTTGGCACGATTTTAGTTTCCCTTCAGTTGAGGAAAAGATGCAGAGCCTGGTATGTTTTCGAAGTGCAATCCACCCGTTTTTACTCCCACACACAATTTTTCTGACACTTTTTTCAAGTTCGTCAAAGCTGAAATACGAGCCTGATTTGAGGTGACAGCACGTAAAGTCTGGACGAAAGTTCAGAAAAGCCAGTTTACGATGATCTGATGAGTACAGAAAGCAATAGCATCCCTACCGTACCTCAGGTCGCTTGGCACTTGACTCGTAGGCAGATCTGCCGAGAGGAAACCCGGGATGTTCTTGAGCAGCAAATGGGGATGCAGCCATACCCTCTCGGATGCCTGATTAGGGAGTTTAATCGATTAATTCGATAATCTACCGTACCTGAGGAGTGGGTCCCAGCTGGAGTCTCAGTGCAAAGTGGTAGAAGGCTACTGTAGAGACGCCTAGGGCTTGAAGAACCACTTGGAGCACTCTCTGCAATGTATTTTATTGATTTTTATGATCGTTTTCGAAATTTCGGACAAGTTCGATGTGTTTTGTCCATTCTCAGACCACTGTTCCCTTCTTCGACTCTCTTTCCCTTTCAGTCGCATCTAATATCATTTACCGCAGACCGGCGTCGCGCGGAATCTCTCACTTCAACGTGCTCTCTCGTCGGGTAGAGAAGGCGATAGAGTGGGTGAAATGGAGAGAGCGCAGAGAAAGACAGGAGCCAATTTCGTGCACAATTTGAGGGAGACGCAACAACAGGAGGAAAAGAGATGATTCGATTTTGATCTACCCAAGGACAGTTTTCATCTACCTATGAAGGAAAAAAATCAAAATGTTTTAGTCAGAAAAAAGCGAAAGATGACAGAGGAGTGCATCGCAATTTCGTTCTTCCGTTTCCTCGACCATTCTTCATCTTTTCCTTCTCTCTTCCGATGAGTTATCGCTCCATTCCTAGCACTCTCTCACATTCACACACTATCTCTTCCCATTGCTCTTCCGTCTCTTCAAATCACACACTCTCTCGTCTCTGGTCACATCGCGCAGTTTTATCGCCTATTCTGTCGTACTTTGTGAGTCAGATGTCGAAGGGGGAGAGACTGTGTCAGATCGAGAGAGTGGAGAGAGAAAAAGTGATAGATGATAGATCAGGCAGATTGAAGAGAGCAGAGCGAGATAGTGTGGTGAATGAAGAGAGTTTAGCATCGGCTGTATATATTATGCCGCTTTTGGCACTCTCGTGCTCAAGTTTAGACTAGACTCTGGAACGGCCCCTTCCTCCTCTTTCTCCCTCCTTTGATCTACCCCATTCAACATTGGAAGAGAAAGGAGGAGATAAAGGGAAGGGAATTGCCAGAAAATGGGGTCTTCAAAAGAAGGACGGGGGAGACAAATGCGCTGGCTAAGTAGTGTGTCTTCACATGTCTTCGGATGTAATTCCCCATTGGACAAAGTGTGAAAATGACTGAGAAATGCCCGCGACAGCGTTGTATTACAACAGAAAGAAGGGGAAGGAGAAGGAGGGACGAGAAATGAAGATGAATCGAGCATTCCGCCACCAATTGAAGCGATAAATAACCGAGAACCACCCAGAATCAGGCTGATTTCAGTGGAAAGAGTACGATATTTCACCTCAACAGTAGTCTCCTGATCGTATCTCACGGGCTTCGATGTGCCATCTATGAGAAATACCCGTGCGATCGCTTCCATACATGCAGTCTGAACGCCTATCGTGAATATTATCGATCGAGTTTTATTTTGAAATAATTAAAATAAATAAATAGAGAATTGAGACCGAGTCTCGACTCTGGTATCAGATGGAATGCAAGGGTGCGTTTGGTCTCCCGCCCCTTGCCCACTCCTACCGTACTCTGAAAAGTCGTGTTTGAAACGCGCGCGCGCGCCCTGATTGAGGGAGAGAGCCAGAGGTGAGGAATCGATCACGCTCTAATATCGTGGTTATCAGATGCTGTATGTTCTTTGATCTTTGCCAAAACTAGTTAAATTGTTGCTTTCACGCTATATCTAACTAGTGAACTTAAGTTTGTTTAAATTGGTCTTGTTTTTTTTTTTTATGGTCGAGTTGTCTTCGATTACAGTTGTTTTCGTTAGTCTTTCGTCTCGTTTGTTTGTATTTCCAATTATATCATCCAGATGAGGTCAAAAGTGAGTAACCTATTGACTGACCTTCAGTCTTTCAACCGCAACGCGTCAGTTTGACCACGTGTACCCTTACTCCGCTTGTTAGTCACCATTTTGCTCCGCGTTTCTTTTAAATTTTGCCTTTTTTGCTACCCGTTTTACTTGTTTCTCCTCAGGTAAACCATGAGCGAGTTCTTCTTCAACATTGACCACGGATACCTCGAGGCGCTGGTCCGTGGATTCAAGGGAGGAATCCTCACCCAGGCTGATTATGCCAACCTCGTCCAGTGCGAGACTCTTGAGGGTGAGTACTTAAATTTATTGCAGTTTGATTATAATTACAAAATTAGTTACGAAGCAAAATTGGTTGTGATGGTATTATGGAATATATTCCATTCCGTTTTTCGAATTAATTTGGCGCGTGAATGTCATTTAGCACAGCACAACATAAATGATGTTTGTATTAGGCTAAATCAGCTCATTCCAGACCTCAAGCTGCACATTCAGTCGACTGACTACGGAAACTTCCTCGCCAACGAGCCTGGAGCAATCACCGTGAGTTTTTATCTAATTCCAATACCTTGTTAGCGTCATTTTGCTTACCTACTATTGTAGTTAGTATTCTACTCTTGAAATGTAACGTATATGATGCGTGTAAATATGTTTATTTATTTAATTATCAGGTTGGTGTGATCGATGAGCGTCTGAAGGAGAAGCTCGTCACAGAGTTCATTCACATCAGAAACAACGCCCTCGAGCCACTCGCAACCTTCCTCGATTACATTACGTGAGTCATCTTCTTATTCATGAAATAACTATTCGATCGAGAAATTCACGATTTTGTAACATTCATGTAGCGGTAATATCGCTGGTATCAATTTTGGCAGATAATTTATTTTTTTAGTATTCTCTCACAATCAGCTCCCTTGTTGATAAAACCCTAGTCGATACTGGCTAGAGTTATTCATTGAGAAATTAATTATCTAATTTGTAGGTACTCGTACATGATCGACAACATCATCCTTCTCATCACGGGAACTCTCCATCAGAGACCCATCTCTGAGCTCATCTCCAAGTGTCATCCACTCGGATCATTCGAGCAGATGGAGGTACGGTAGATTATCGATCTTTAGGATAGGGAGTGGGGCAGATTAGAACGACGTGATATGACGGAGTGAGCGGATTAGCGAGATTAGTCGGGATCAAATGGTGATTGCTAAATTGAGGAGATTATTTTGAGACACTACAAGCAATGATAGAACTGAATGAGCTATAGAAAGGAAGTTCTTTAAGAATTGGGTGTTGCATGAATGTTACTGGTCAATCTAGTTTTGAAGATTCCGAAGTTTGGTATAATTATTTTAATTCTAGGCCATTCACATCGCCTCGACGCCCGCTGAGTTGTACAATGCAGTGCTCGTCGACACTCCTCTCGGTTTGTTTTTTTCTGTTTATCGGCAAAATGCGTGTAAAAAAGTACACAAACAGGTCGCAACTCTTTGATTCTGGATTCTAAAGAGAACTGTGATGGTAGAAAATCGTTCGACAATCTTTTTCGTGTACCTGTGTAATTTTGAAATCCACTATGTGAACTAGGGTAGAAGCATTGGGAAAGCAAGGGTATCGTATTCCCAGCGAGCAAGTCGGCCCACCGACGAGCACTACCTAGCGTAGTCGCTTTCGACTGTAAAATCGCTTGATGTGGCCGAACCTTTTTTTAAAACTAGAGTAGCACCGGATTCATTTACTTTTGAGTTGCACGAACCCTTCGATAGGATGTACACAAATTCCCGTACAATTTTCATTTACGCTTGGATGAAAAGTTATTGGTTGCATTTTTTAAAGCACTACTTTGGCTAGGCGAGCTGTGGTTGCTTCGTTTTCATTTCTGTACGGGTTGCACAGTGGCAGCGATAATGGAATGCCTCATTGTTAGTATCACTTCCAATCATAGGTCGAAAAGCTAAGTCGGAGGCAAAATGAACCATGAACCCCGGGTCATGGTCAAAAAATAAAAAAAATTGAGTTCTCTACAGATATGGATAGAGGCTCAAAGACAAGTAATAATAAGGAGAGAGCGGCAGATTTTTCTATTTTGATCGACGAGATAAGTTTGACTAAACAGCAAAAAAATATTTTCCTTTGAGAAAAATCTGCCGGTCTTTCTTGATTATTACTTGTCTTTGTGCCCTCTACCCATATCTGTAGAGAACTCAATTTTTTATGTTTTTGACCATGACCCGGGGTTCATGGTATGATTTTACCTCCGACTTAGCTTTTCGACCTATGCTTCCAATTTCTAATGGATGGATTGCAGCGAACTACTTCGTTGACTGCATCAACGAGCACGATCTGGACGAGATGAACGTCGAACTCATCAGGAACACCCTCTACAAGGTACGCGAGGAGATTGAGTCCATTCGGGTATTTGAGTGACGAATCCGAAGATGAATTAGTGTAAATACAACAAACACTACTACATAGATACAGGAAAACGAGAATTATACTTGCAAGACGTAGATGTGATTATTTTCTAGAATTTGGGCTAAACCAAATCACTGCAGGCGTACCTCGAGGACTTCTACGGTTTCTGCAAGAACCTCGGAGGAACGACCGCCGAGGTCATGTGCGAGATTCTCGCTGTGAGTTGATGAATTTATTTTTTTGGATCCCGAGGAGGAAAGCTATTGTCTTATGACGTGGTTACCAGAACTATCTGGATAGTGTGGAACGAGAATCACGGAGGTGTCTCAATATTTTTACTATTTGTTTTCGAACTGACCTCAACGACTAATTGTTTCACAACAGGACGACCTGAATTATTTAGACTTTCTGGAACGTGAATGATCGGGGTTTGGGTCATCTGCAATTTATAATCAAACAATTTTCCTTGTCAGTTCGAGGCGGATCGTCGTTCGATCATCATCACCATCAACTCGTTCGACACTGAACTGAGCAAGGACGACAGAGAGAAGCTCTATCCCAGATGTGGAAAGCTTTACCCTGAGGGTACGCTCACTTTTACGATATTTACAATGTTGACCGACATTACTATAGTATCAGATATGTTCGCTGGCGAAGAATAAAACCTACCAGTGCAATTCTGGCTTCACACAATATTCATAGTTGAGTAATTGCCTAATGGAGCAATGTATTTGTAAACGATGTCACGCATATTCAGTGTTGAAATAATCCTGTCACAAGAAGTCCAATGGCAGTAGATAAGAATAAATATGCCATCTTTCTCTCCCCTCTCCAGGTCTGGCTGGTCTCGCTCGTGCCGACGACTACGATCAGGTCAAGCAAGTCTGCGAGTTCTACTCCGATTACAAGGTCAGACATTATGGAGCAATAGTCTGACTCTCTCATTTCGCAATGCTCTCTCGCCAGTTAGTGAAGCGAGAAAGCATGTAAAAATGAGAGAGACAGACCATTACTCGACATTATGGGTTTACTTTTTCAAACGCTTGTTGTATTCTCATTGTTTCGAAAAGAAGACGCGAGATATAGCTGAGTAATGAAACATGAAAGAAGGGTGACCTTTTACAAGCTGCTGCTGAAATTGTTTTCAATCTTCTCTCATTGCAGGCGCTCTTCGACGGATCGGGCAATGCCGCCGGCGAGAAGACACTCGAGGACAAGTTCTTCGAGCATGAGGTCCGATCCTATGAATTGTTTTTTCCCACGTAACCATACTCTAGCGATGCAGTAAAATGCTTACTGCAACTGGGCAGTCATTGAAACGCAAAGTGTGCTGATGATTTTGTTTCAATACAGTGCATTCCTAATTGAAGTATGTGAAGTCGATGCATCCAATTCAGCAGGGATTGGAGATTGTAAGTAAAATTATGAACGAATGAATTGCAGGTGAAGTTGAACGTGCACTCGTACCTCCACCAGTTCCACTTCGGCGTCTTCTACGCATTCATCAAACTCAAGGAGCAGGAGGTACCTCCTTTATTCTTTTGCCCAATAGATCCGCCAAAAATTGGCGCTTCCATTGATCGGAATTTGTTTTTAGATTAGAGGGAATTTTGTGCTTCACAGTATTGATGAAGCTAGAACATTTAGACGCTTACCAATCAGTGGTCGAATAAAACTGACTAAAATGAACAAATTTGCCAAATGCGAAAGTGGTGCTTCACAGATTTTCAATTACCTGAGAGTTTAATTGGAATTCAATGAAGATAATTCATGATGCTGGAGTTAATTGCATTTTTTTTGTAGATGCGCAACATCATTTGGATCGCTGAGTGCATCTCGCAACGGCACCGCACCAAGATCGACAACTACATCCCTATTCTGTAAAGTAGGTCAAGACCGTCGACTACCGTAATCCCGCCACACCACCGACCACACCACTAGTCACGCTGATCATTCCCGCCCCCGCACGCATCATCCTGTAGTATCCCCCTAGCGCCTCGATCGATATGTAATATTTTATTCTACCGTATTACCTTCTTTCTACTGTCACTTATATCGACTGTCTGGTTTCTAAGGAATTGTTCCCCATGTCTCACAGAAGTTCCTATCAGAGAGAAATATATTAGAGCTAGGTCGTTGAATCGTCCAAATTATTCTTATCTTTCCTTCTTTTCTGTTATTCTGCCTTCACAACCATTCCCATTCCCTGTCGCTTCCGGTAGCCAAAACACACGAATGATGGTAGGTCAAAGGAGCGTTATCGATCCAACTAGTGATAACGTGTCTTTGATTGAGTTGGTTAGGTATCTCTGCTCGGTTCGATATTTCACCCAGAGAGATTATTGATTGAACAACCCCCAGAATTGATTGTATAATGTAAAAATGAATAGAGCAAAATGTTGGAGAGTTTGAGCCCATTCCTATGTCTGATACGAATGAATGAATGAATCAATTAGTTGTACGAGTGCTTTCACATGCAAGGAGAGGGTTACAGTCTTCAGAGAGGTGATAGCAGAACATTGTTCAAATATTAGAGAGATCAAAGATCAATTTTCATTTATCTCGAGGCGTCTATACTTCTGCGTTTACCGCATCTGCAGATACTACTCGTGTAGACTTGTTGCCCGCTGCTGATTTTCCCTGAGAGAAGTATGGTAAGGGATGATACTGTAGCTAGGGGTACGGTAAGATGGGAGTACTGTAGTCTACCGTACCATCTTTGTCCTGAACACGATGAATCTGCACGTGAGATCTCTGTTGACACGAATAACACAGGCGTCGTTCTTCATATTGAGATAGTTGGGAGCAGAGAAGATGGACACCAATCGACCCTCCGCGAAGAATTTGTAGCCACCCTTCATCTGAAGGTGCGGTAGGGTACGGTAGGTCACGAGAGTGAATAGCGTACCTCGTTATTGATCTGATGCGCTCTGACGATGAGATCGATCTTGAAGTTATCGCAGAATGACTTGATGAGGTTGTCGTCGAAAGTGTACGAGATACCGCGAGCCGACAGCGCCCAACCGGGGTACTGCAAGGTACGGTAACAGGGTACTGTAGTCTCGGAACCTTGTTATCGGGGTCGCTCCAGACCAGATCGCACATGAGACCGTAGGGCGGGATGATGGAGGGGCGGGGCAGCTGAGGAGGGAGTACTGTAGACTACCGTACCCTACCGTACTCACATTCTCGATTGCCTCGAGGGAGGAGATATGGGGAGAGATGCCTCCGTGCATACACAGAATCTTCTCGGCCACGTACGCAGAGAGAGGCATCCAATTGAAGACTGACACGAAGTGAGTCCAGGCCTGGAGGGATACGGTAGCTGGTTCGGTGGGTCAGATCACTCACCGCCTCTCCATTGGGCGCGAATTTCTGCAGACACTCATCGTAGAATCCATAGGCGGTGGCAGTGTTGCAGTCTTCGTGATTGCCTCGAAGCATGAAAACCCGATCGGGATAGCGAATCTTGAGAGCGAGCACGAGCAGGAAGGTTTCGACCCCCTGAGGAGTACGGTAGGGAACGGTAGAGGTAGGCTACCGTACCTGGACGCCTCTATCGACGTAATCCCCGAGGAAGAGATAGGAATGATTCATCGGATCTCCGCATCGAGAAAGAATGATTCTCAACTCGCGAAACTGTCCGTGCATATCGCCCACGATGTGAAGAGGAAGATGGGCTCTGAGGGGTACGGTAGGTGGAGAGTACGGTAGAACACGGTACCTATCGATTCGCAGCAGGGGCTTCTGTTCCTTGAACGAAAGGACGCCTCGTCGGGTTACGGTAGCCACCTCTTCGAGTGAGATGTTCACATTGATCAGTGCAGCGTACGGATCCCTGAGAGTTCAAAGATCAATCTGGGGTACTGCAGGGGAGTACGGTACCTCGGCAGTCGAACCTCGGGAGATGCAGTCATCAATTTATCGATGAAACTGTCGAACCAGTTCATATCGACAGTGGCTACATCCTGAGTGGAAGGAGTGGATAACGGTAGGGAAGATCGATCGATACCTTTATCGAATCGTTCATTGTTTCAAGCTTCGGTGAAGAGGTAGAATTGAAAATAGAAGAAGGAGAAGAGAAAGGGGAGAGGGCGACCTCACCCCGTTGTGGAAAAGATACGAAATGAAGGAGAGGAGAGGGGAGAGTGCATTTGCCCAGAGAGATTTGATGCTAATGGGATATTGCAAAATGGTAAGACTAAAAAAAGATCAATTTTCCGGAATGCAGACAATAGATTGATGCAATCTAAGAGAAAGAAGCTTCCGTCCGAGTTGTCTTTCACTGCTTCTCCGCGCGCTTTCGCAGCAAGAAGTGGTGTGAATGAGGAGAGGAAACGCTGTCTGACTCTCTCCTTTCTCCCTGATCTCTCGTGCTCTCTAACCGACGAGATCTTACGATAACAGGGGGGACGAGGTAGATCAAAGGGTTGAGGAAAGTATAAATGAGCGAGGTAGAGAGGAATGAGTACAGTTCGATGAAGACACTCATACTACTGATGGTTGCAGCTGTGGCTGCGGGTTTGTGACGACATTTTACTGATCTTTGATCTTTGATCTCCTATAAATAATTAAAATTCCAGCTCATTACTACGAGCCGCACCACGACGATCACTATGATGGTTCGTTGTAGTATATAAAGTCAGTCATCGATTGGCAATTTGAGATGATCACCACTCACCCCATCACCACGACGACCACTACGATCATCATCCGCATTACGGTAGGGATCCTGGGAGATTAGACAAATGGTAATCTGCACAGATCACCATCCGCACAATCACCACCATCACCACCACGAGCATCATCCCTATCACCATGAGGAGCACGATGATGGGTGAGTGGATCAGTGGCTTTTGCAATTTGGACTTTGCACCGGTGCACGAATACACATTGTAGACACGATGGAGATCACGACGGACATCACTCGGTCTACGGCGACCACGGGAAGCACGGACAGCACCAAGGGTGCGATGTTTGGTGCCTGCTGGGTGCTGCGTGCGTTTGCGCAATTGCCTTGGTTACGGTAGTCTCGCATCGATAGATCGGGAACTGATTTCATTTATTGATTTCCAGAGATCACGCTGACGGATACCACAAGAAGGGGTACTACGATGATGGACATCATGAGTTTGTTTGAGAACTTTACTCATTTTCTTTTTCTGCATTTTGACCTTTCGGGTGAGTTTCATTTTCCGAATGAGTAGAGTAGAGACAGTCTTTCTCAGTATTCGCTCGGCACCATAGATAAAACTATTTCATGGGCATTGTGCGTGAAAGATGATGTACTACTCTTATGTATCATCATAATTGCAGTGGCTACGGACACGACAATGGGAACAACGGGAAGTACTACTCTCACAAGTACGAGGATGGACATGAGAAGAAGGAGGAGGGAGATGAGGGGAAGTATAACTATGGAAGTGAGTTATGCCCCGCCCCCCCTCAATTGTGAACGTTCAAAATATTGAATAAGTAAAGAAGTCTTAGTGCAATTTCCTTTATGTTGCCAGATTTTCAGGAATTGGGTGGCTTATCCCCCACTTCTAGAAAAGCCGATTTGGCTGCCTTTGAGTTATCTCAATCTCACTAACAAGAATTAGTAATGATGTGCATTGTCAGCGTTTTTCGACCCAAATATATATTATTGACGATGACAAGCTAACTTTAGTAAAGTGAGCATACTAACTATAAATGCGTATGGTTGATCTATTCTTGCTAATTGTCTGGGGGGGGGGGCTTGTCTACGTCAGGTATTCCCTCGATGATCTAAAATGAAGACAATCATGACTATAGTATTGTCGTCATAATAGTGCCATCTAGTATTCAATGCGATCTTTGTCTTGATTTTATGGTGCTGAAGTATTGCAGAAAACAGTTGGGTGCATCTTCTCTGTAATTTGAGAGTTGAGCTGAAATATTAGACACCTTTTGTTTTGTTTGACCACACATCGCCAAAATGTGGGTGGATTAATTAAGACTACAAAGCACAATTGAATCACCCGAATCCTCATGAATAGGCAATCTTTCCTGTCTGTATTCGTTCCCTTTCCATGATTCACTGCTCTGACACAAATCTTCGCAAAGTGGGGATCAAGCAGAGAAATCAGACGATTTTCGAAGAGCGTCAAGCCGGAGATAACGCTGAGGGCTTCCGTTAAATGAAACAAAACATTGTGAGATGCACGTAGTGTCTAAACGATATGAATGTGTGCTTTTTCGAGGAGTTTAGGCAAAAATGTGGTCGTTTCAGCCGAGAAGAAGTGGGGATACGGCAGCAAATACCACAATGGAATGAAGAAGGACTATGGAGATTCGAGCGTACATGGAGACGGAAAGGTATCAGAAAGAATTCTTCTTCTATCATTAGAAAATGTTAAAATAGCGCCTATTCAATCTGCGATCCATTCACTGTGAGACACACAAGATCATGCAGCTTCCTCATTTACTGCTTGTTTTTACTTGTTGTTCTGCGCTCAGAGATTACTATTATCGGAACTGACGAATTGTAAATTCCTTTCATCAGATGGAAGATACCGAACTATTTATTCATAAGTCGGATCTTGGATCAGTGTTTAGTGGGGATAATTCTGCAGTCGAATGTTCTTTGCTAGAACCAAAGAGTTCAGACCATTAAAATCAATTCGATGCGTTGCATATCATGTGATATTACGACACAGGTGCTCTTCTGCAGAAAAATGAACTCTTACGCAACAACTAAAATACCAAAGACGCAGGTGGTTTAGACTGCCCTTTAGTGCGTATTCGTTTCGCTGCTTTCGTAGTTAATTATTAATTAAATAACATTAATCTAATAAATTCAGGATCACAAATCGGGCGAAGACCATCACTACGGAGGAGATCATCATGAGGCGCACGCTGTAAATGTTTTGTAAATTACATGATATATTTTCAAAAATATCGGAATTCCACCGCATGACATCATTTCCTAGAGATAGTTTAAGAGGAAATACTGTCAAGATAAGAGAAATCGAGATTGAAGTTTTGTTAGGTTTCACTTACGTGATTAATTTTTGTTCAACCACACATCATCCTTGCAGGAGAAAGCTAAGGCAGCGGGAGTCCAGACGAAGGTCGGGGTCGTTCCTGCAGCACTCCCGACCCCTGCAGCCAACCCTCTCCCAGCTGCTGCAGCAGTGCAGAAGAAGCCTTGATCGATGCAAACGATGAGGCAATCCGTCACAAGTTGCGAATTGTGATTTCAATCACGGGTTTCATTTGTATCACAGGAATTGACACATCTCCAGACATGGCGAGGTTCCGATAAAGTTGATATCTCAAGCGTTTCCTTGAACTGTGTGCCTGCGTTCTGATCTCGCATGACATGCCTGGTAGGACCTTCAAGAGTAGGGTGTCAAGTTTCCACCCTCTCGCTCCTTGCAAGAGAGCAAAGATCTCAGCACTTTGCTCAGGATAACGTCAAATCAGCAAGGTTGAGAAGCTTCGGAAGCCCTCCGCTAACCATTTCAGACTAGCCAAGTTTAGAAATCACGAATTTCTTGCCAAAACGGGGCTTCGAATCATCAAGAAAAGGGTGCGGAGGGGCACAAAACTGAAGTCTTACTCTAGAACAATCCTCGATGACGCCACTTCCGGTGGCCATTCATAGGCGTTCTTTCGTAAATCACTTCTTCTCGACCCCAGACCCTCCTTTACTCCTCCTGACTCCGCCCACTTTCCCTCAGGCGCTATTTCTGGCGCAGCTGGCTCCGCCCCTTTTCGGTTGGATACATAAGCGGACCGTTTATGGGTATTACTCATGAGTTTTACTTCTCAACACTTCGAATAGTTCCGAAATGCACCAATCACTCCTCATTCTCCTCGTCATTTCTCTATTCGCCTCCTCTCTCAACGCAGCGTCGGTCGCCCAGAGACTTCAGAAGCATCCATGTACGTTTCACTATTGACAGATAGTTGAGATCTGAACAAGTTTCTAATATTTCGTACTCTCCATGTCATATCAAAGAGAAATATTTGCAGACTTCGTTGGCCAGACATATCTCGGAGGAATGACGCCTCTCATCCAAGAAAACTCATTCTTCGATTACACGAAACAAGTAGGCGTTGATACTGTATTCTGCAGCCATATTGAGATGTTGTATCCTTACAATATTGTATCCATATGGATACAATGGTTGTATTGCAAAACAAGCAGGTTTCTGATTCAATCCGCTGCAAAGTTGTAGATACACTATCAGAACGTGAAAACAAGAAAACATTTCTAAGCCCATTCTCGTTCCAGGATCTGCAATGGCTCGCTAACTTCCCTATGGAGAAGTTGTACCAATATCAGAACAAAGGATGGGTCAGCGGACGAAGGAAGTAGATGACTGCCCGTAGATCACAGCCCCATCTCCCCCCTCATCTAGTCACATCGTTCCCTCTTACGTTTATCCTCCACGGCGTACACTTCTGTTATATTCTATTTCATCTAGCTCAAAGACCATGTCGAATAAAATTCTATCGAATGTCTACATCGCATGAATGCTGGGAGCAAAGTAGCATAGTGGGGGGAGAAACGACAGAAAGGCATGGTACACTCTCGCTCGCACAACGCAGCTACAGCGTATTGACTAAATAGAGAGTGGAGTAAGAGGAGAGGGGCAACGAGGGTTCAGGATGAGGGAAAGAGAGAGGGAATACGGGTCTGTCGTCACTCTTTCAGGTCGTTTCAGCTGTTGAAATCCTCTTGGGCGCTCAACTGATAAGAACTGTGTTTGCTTTGGGAATTTCTCATTCTTTCTCGCGAATTTCTTAGTGTTTTCTTGTTTTGAAGCTGTTTGTTTCAGGTTTGATGAACGGTTTCAATGCCTTCAATATCTACAATCCTCAGGCGAGAACTCACAATGAAGAAGACTACAGGGAGTTGGTTGATCAGGTTGCCAACAGTTCTCGATTGGTTTGCTTATCGCACATCATGAAATGCACACGCCAGTTCCGCCCGAAGCTCGGGCAAATTTAGTGCGGATTGCACTCGAAAACAGCCCGTCCAATGGGTGGGGGGACAAGATGTCAAAATTTTCTCGGAAAACCCCATCTCGGAAATTTTGGAACAAAGGATAATTGGATAAGTCCTTTGTTCAAAAATTTCCGAGATGGAGTTTTCCGAGAAAATTTTGACATCTTGTCCCCCCACCCCTCGGATTCACCGTTTTAATTCATTATTTTGAGGTGCAACTTCTGCAGTCGAAGCTAACAGCAAAGACCGAGGCCCTCCTACGAGTCGGAGAGGTTTGTTTTTTGTGCTCCTGAACCCCACAATTTCCATGCTCCAAATTAGCGACCAAGACACCGCTGCACCCCTGTCGCCTACTCTAAATACCCGTAATCTCCGTGTACGAGACTGGTCATTGAGACACTTGTACCCACGAGAAGGGGAGGGTGGAAATGAGGAGTTGTGAATGGTAGACGATACCTGGTTTGGTCTAGGAAATCTAATGAAATCGGAATGTTTCGAGACATCAGTATCAGAAAGCTTTCGGATTTCTCCGAATAGTTCAGTAAATCTGAATCCTTCTGCGCATGAAACTTCCTGAGATATCGCTGATTGCTTTTCAAGCTGGAACTTCCTAAATACACCGACTTTCCACTTCCGTAAGGAACTATAGTCAAGCGTAGTTTCTTGGGTGCTCGGGTGCAAAGATCGGCAAAATCAAAGCACTTGAAACATCTCAGTTCGCATCTGCAACTACTCACTGCACTCTCTGCATACTGGTCAGAAAACATGTTGGTTTATTGGTGCTGGAAACTTTGAGAGCTCCACGAAATGCACTGCAAAAGTGCGTGGAAATGGGGTATCAAGACATGGAACATGACTACTGATGCGGAATCGCGTTCCAATCTCAATTGTGATTCTTCGTACAGGGAAAAATATGCTCGAAACATCAGAAAATACTACCAAATTGCAAAACAATAATCATAATTGTTGAGGATCTCGAAGGAACGCACACCGAACGCAAATCGTGGGTGGTCGAAAAGGAGAATTTCGAGAACAAGATAGAGAAATTAGAGAAAGAATTGGTCAAGAGCCACGAGGTATCACAGATTTACTCGATCTTTCCGAATGAATCGATCTTTAGATTATCGATCGACTCAAATCGACACATGCTCGAGAGAAATGCGACCTCGAGGGACGACTTGCAAAGGCCGAACTTCAGTTAGACATTTCTTTGCATTTTCCACTCCCAAAACAAAGTTTTGAGCAGTCGAAATCTCGTTAATTCTATTTTCAGTCTGAAATCGACGGATTCCGACGGGAGTCAACTGCGAGCTGAGATTCGAGAACTGCAGAAAGATTGCAAGATTTACAGGCAGAAGCTGGCTAAAGTGGAGGTGATTCAGTTTGCATCGTTAGATGACTCGCTAGAAATCACATGTCGCATTTGTCGACACATTAGCCTTTTTTCCCTGAAAACTTGGATCAGCCTTGCTGCTTAGAAATCACAAAGCGACTGCTCACGAAATGGATCCGTAATAACGGTTTTACTGTTCCGGATGACACGATGAACGTGACATTCCATAATTAGACGATTCTGTCTCTAGTTTTATCTGTCTATAGTCGCTGACGTTGCTCGAGTTGAAGTCTCGTGAAACATCTCAAAGGGCAAAAAAGCCGACGACTACAATAGATGCGTGACCACTTGGAAGTTTCGCAGTGAGGGGGTTAGACACTGAAGAAATTCACGTCAAAGTGCACAAATAGCGTAGGAGCGGATAAAAATTGTAACTAAAAGGAATAAAGCATCATGAGTCGTTACTAACTAATCTTCCAGGTCCTCCGAATGGAATCAGAGGACGCCGGTGACGTCTTCTCTCCTTGTCCTTCAGAAGCCAGAAGAGTATCGTCATCGACGAGAGACAATCGAACGTCCATCCAAGAACAACGATTGGAAGACTTCGAGAAACTGACGCATGAGGTTTGTTGGTTATTTCATAAAGAGGCTTCGTTAACTGAAAATTCTGCAAAACAAAATCATACATGCGACTGATGAAACACAACCGATTGTATGAAAGAAAATTTTTGATAAAAGTGAAGACTTCAGCACCGCCAACTCGAGGCCGACTTCCAGACACTTCTCACTCTCAAGGAGGAAAGCATCCAGGAGAAAGTATGTTTTTATGAAATTAAAAGTTTAGTTTTTGATTCCTAATATGAATTGCAGGACGTAATGGCGAAGAAGATCGACCGATTACAAACTGAGTTGAGCTATCTGTTGAATGGAGACACGAGGAGGGTTAGTTATCTCTCAAAACCGCTAATGCAGCTTCTTTCTTCAGATAGCCGAAGACCTTGATGACGTCCTCGCTGAGAATCGATTCCTCAAAGCGCAGCTCAACAGTGCACAGGAGGAGAGCGACAGCATGAAGGTAAAGGTTCACTTTAGCAAACATCTTCATCACATCTAGCAGGTGAGTATCACGCGAGTAAGTGCATTGACCTGTTCCACTTCCCGTTCACTGATTATTTCAATGTGATAAGACGATAGTAAGTGCGTCACTGATACCGCGTGACTTTACTTTTGATAATCTAGCTAATCTTTGTTTTGAATAAGTTAGGGACCTCTCGGCTTCTAGTCTTTGTTCAAATGGAGAACAGGTGGTTCACACGTGGTCAACGTGAAAGGATAACACAACCATGGCGTCATTTTGAAAAGAAGGGTAGAAAAGGAGCACTCATTTGATTTCTAGTCCTGGCTGCAGGTGAGATATTTCACTTAGACTGAAGAAAAGATGAGGATAAGGTCGAGCTGGGTTGAAAGTCACCTGTTGTCTGCTACAGTGCGAGAACTTAGCTGCACATTTTGCATCCGGCGCTAAATGGGAGGCAAGGGGACAAATTTGATAAAAATTTGAATGAGTTTCACAAGTTAACCATATTGGATCTTGTTCCGTCTGGACAGTCATGAGTGGTGAGACGAGAAAAAAATATAAAAAAATTGCTTGAGATAAGTAACTGAAATGGAACTCTGTTCCACCCTCAGGCAACCCTCTCGAAGTACCGTCGAATGGCCGAAGACAGTGATAAGAAACACCAAGCGAGGGATCGGAAACCATCAGAAGAAGACGGATTGGGAGACAAATCGAGCGTCGCCGTGATCAATATGAAACAGAGTACGGTAGTTCTGTAGATTACGGTAGAAGCAAATCGATCACTTCCAGTCCGCGAGATGGTCTCATCGCACTCGATAGAACTGGACGAGAGCGATTACAGGTATTTTAGAGTCCCAAAAGGATGAAATTAGGTCAATTTCCAGAGCGATCTCGACGATTCTTCTCGATTTGTGCAACGATAAGCAAATGGCTCTCGCCCATCAGAGGAAGACCAATAAGTGAGCGAATATTCCCATTTCGAAAAGAATGAGTTTCACTCTCAATAGAAACGGAGTTGCTCGATCATTGTTCAGTACGCAGCTATTGAATAGTCGGACAATCAAATAATGTCAGGATCTTGGGTGCTCGTCTAGCAGAAGTCGAGGCGAAACTACTGAAATTGGAGCAGAATCGATCTCCGGGCAGATCGAATCCCTTCTTGCTCTCGCCCGTTAGTCCCAAGGCAGAGCAGAGGAACAACGAAGAGCCATCGACGTCTGATTAGACATAATCTGTGCTGATATGAGCCACTTTATTGATATCGAATCACTGATAAACATCATCATTCACACTACGGTTCTAAGTTGGGTATCACAGAGTCATTCGATTTCCACTGGCTTTCACTTCGATTCTCGATCAAATCCGACGACTCTGTCGATTCTTCGAGAGATGTTGAGCGATCACATTTCTTCTGATAAATAACAACAATATTTCCAGATTCAATCAAATATTTAACCTGAACTGTGCCCGAGAGAGGGGATTGTACGTGCCAATCACAACATCGCCACTCCTCACGCTCATTCCCGTCTCAGAGTCAAAAGTGTCCCTCAAGTAATATTGTTTTCGTCATAAATTGCAATCAAAATTGGAATTTTTCGGGTGTTTTAGAGGTTATGAAGCGCGTGAAACATAGCAGAGTTTCGAAATAAGCGATGTGCAATGAGACGAATAGCTCACCCGAAAGTGGTCCATCCCTCTCTGATGCTTCTCGATTGCATTTGACTGCCAGTTCGAGACGATTGCCTCTTCAGTTCCCCGTCGATCATTCGTGTGTCTAGAACAAAGATTTTAGATTAAAGAACCGAAGAAACTTATCGATCACAACTGTCACAGCGTTCTGACCCCTTTTGTTCTCTCCAGATAAGGGTGAACAAGGGGATTAATTTTTGAATTTTCCCGCGTTACCGTGTTCGAACTGCAAAACACCTTCGCAATTTGAGATATCTCTGAAACATATCACGAATACGGCGACGCGGGAAAATTCAAAAATTAATCCCCTTGTTCTGAATTAGAATTGCGATATGTTTCAGCAATCTGTCAAGTTTCGAATTTGCAGTTCGATATGTAAAGTGATCACCCCTTTTCTGTAGGGTTAGAATGCTGTGCTGTGAACGCGAAATCCAACTTTGTAATCAACTCGCCTCTTCCATTATCCAATGGTGGCGCGAATGGTGGCGTCGCTGCCTCAGAAGAGGGAATGATTTCCTCTCTCGGCGGAAGATATTGGCCGAAATGAGGAGGACACGGACAGTAGGCACCGTCGAATCCAGGTCCACCGGCCCGACCCGCAATTCCGGCCATACCGGGAGTTCCTGGAGGCCCAGGGCGCCCGGCGGTACCAGGCGCTCCGGCCGGTCCGGGATCGCCGGGCAGGGCGAAGCCGGGGCCGCCTGCCGGGCCCGGCTGGCCGGCCGGTCCCGCGGGACCTGGCGCGCCGCGTGCCGCCACGTAGCGCATGGTTGGCGCGGCTGGCTGACCCGGCGGGCCATCTCTGCCTGGCGCGCCAGACACGCCGACGTCTCCGGGAGGACCGGGAGGGCCGTATCTCATGTAGAGACCATCAGCAGCATCATCTCCATTGGGTCCTTGCGGGCCAGGAATCCCCTCCTGACCGTCACGACCGGGCGGACCTGACAATGTGTGGTATTTGTAACTTGGTCTCTGGGCCAAAGCTGGTACCAGGCTGTCCGTGGGGACACTTGATGCACCCGTTGTTGTTCCTCGTAATGAGGACGGTGAGCCCATTGGCTCCTGGAGATCCGTCGGTTCCGGGCTGGCCGTTGTCTGCAATCAATTCGTTTGAACCACAGTTCGGAACCGGAATCGAAACCTCCGGGCACTCCTGGGGCACCGGATGGGCCGACCGGACCCTGAGGGCAAGTGGACGCACGCGCTCCGCAGTCTGCAAAGGAGTGTGTGGAATGATGATCAAAGCCATGATTCAGGATAATCATGAGAAAAAGCAAAGTTACTGCAAGTGGGCGCGTCGCTCTGTCTCACTGAGATCGTGTTGGCCGAGACGTCGCTGCTGCTGGAATCGAGACTATTTTGAGAAGAATTAATGAATGGTGTATGAAATATGTTTCACACATTTAATAAATAGTAGATGTTCATTGATATTCAATTGATAGGTGGCTGCATTTTCCAAAAAGAGAGATTCCTCACAATGGTCTCTGTGACGGCGGCAGGGTGGAAGTTCGGAATGGATGCGAGTCCTCGTCTCGAACGTTTATTTCCACCTCGGAGTCAACCTGCAGCAAATGACATTTCATACAATATCGAGTGTCATGAGCAGAATCAACCGTTCATTTTTCTGTGATATTGAACTTCAGCGTGGTATCAGAATGATCTATGTCTCACCGTGAGTTCATCATCGACGAATCTCCTCGAATGGGCGTTCCTCCTCTCTCTTCTCATCGCCGGCTCTTCGCCCATCGTCGACCACGCCGATTCAGACCATTCCTGGAATGAGAAACCTATGTACTCAATCGCGACGGGATGTGTTTCACAGCGCTGGTATCATTAGAATGTTCAGAGTCTCCCATTATATTCGAGAATTTCGTGTTTCAACGAAAAAAATACTCTAGGTAATTCATAGCAGACGCTCGAGTTTGATAAAGAAAATACCTTGAACATCATGAGATCCTCGTGCGCTTCCTTCTCGAAGTGAGCGACGTCCCGAACGAGCATCGTGAGTACTGGAGGGATTCATTAGAGGCGAATCTCGTCCATTCCGAAATTCAATAGTGATACCCATACCAGAGAGTAGACAGAGCAGTGAGAGAGTAGTTAACCCGATGACCGAGTGGAGGAGAGAGTCGGGTGACATCTGAAGGACGGGGAATACTTCACTTGGTAATCCTAATCTCAGTTTTCTTTCACAATTCGCCAGTGATCTCAAGTTTGAACGTTTTGACGGATGGAGGAACTTTCATTTCGTCAATGGCTCTACGAAAAGTAAAGATGAGCTTCAGAGCGATTAGGAACGTTTTAATAAGCGACAGTATAGCTGAATTGAGACAAATGATGGATGAATTGAATGAGAAGAATCTTTGATTGAAAGCGCTCAGTCGGAGTGAAAGACTGTCTCAAAAGAACTGCGACTGAAGTTTCCTCTCCACTTTCATCTCTCTCTCCTCTTATACTCTTCCTTCCGATCGGTAATTCCACTGTGTTGAACAAGCGAAATAATCCGGAAATCATCGATACTCTCTTCAAGGCTAAGCGCCATTCTGAGAAGAGAGTAATTGGAAGAGGAAGAGAAGAAGGGAAGGAGAGGACTGGATGGAGAGGGCACAACAAGAGTAATTAGAGAGTTCCTGGTCGGGAATGGGAGGGATTGAATGGAACTAGAGATGAATGGCGGAAACTTCTTTATGCCTGTGTTCACTTTGTTTCAATGCTCGGATGAGTTTCACACAGATCATTTGACGAGCGAAAGGAGAGGAATTCAGTGTGAATGACAGATCTCTCGGCTAACAACATTTTAAAAATTCATTCAACTCGATTATTTCCAGATCAACTAAACAAGAGAAGACGTGCTTATCTCTAAGATCCACTATCACTGGCCTATCAGATCCGTCGTCGAAACCAAACAGAGAAGAACGTTTGTAGCACAACCAGACTGATATCACTCTCCCTCTCGATCTCTCGTTGTTCAGTCGATGAAAAGACCATAGCTCCATCCAATTCTTTTCCTTTCTTGTCCTCTACAAATCGCTGTCACGCAGTTCGTCCCCTATCAGCACGCAGTTCGGCACAGCTCGGCACTGAGACAGGGCCACCCCTGTCTCGGTTCCACAAGGTGCCGTCCTTAGTGCCATTTTACTGCGTGATCCCACACAAAGTGATCCAAAAATATGGAACGAAATGACACTCTCGTGCCGAATCGTCCCTCCTTTTGTGCACACAACGGAACGAGCGTTCCAAAAAGGTACGGACTGCGTGACAGCGATTTCTAGAGTCATAGATACGGGATTCCTCGATCAGATGAGGTCATCGTAGATGAAATGGACGCCTTTTTGTCCTTCGTCGGCCTCTCAATAGCCTTTCATCTCATCTGGACTGCGACTTCCGATCTTTTCCTCTACTTTTTCTCTCCCACATGTTGCTTTTCTGCAGGGAACATCTGATTTTAGTTGTATGGACAACAACGAAATGTACTTTATTTACAATTAGTCGATTTTGTGACTTTGATTTGAGCTGCAAAATCTGAGGTGAAACTCATATTGAGCACCATTTCCCATACCAATAACCGCCTGAGTCCAGTCTTGGTGAGTGGGCCTACTTACTTCTCTTCTCCACTCTCCTAATTGTCTTCCTTACGCACCTTTGGGCACTCCGCTCACTACGGAACCAGCGAGTTTCCATTTATATTTGGTCAACAGTCTTCACTTCATTTCTGTTCGGATGAGTTTCATGAAGCACATGTAAAATGTGAATGATTGATATTTCAATAAAGCTTTGGAAGTCGTTACAAAAAATGTATAAAACTCTTGGGATATCCTCTTGTCAACCCAGTCAAATCTGTCTCATCATTGTATCACTCTTCCTGTATCTCTCCGTCCCTTCTATTTGTCTTCATCCCTTCCGAACAGTCTTCTCTCTCTCTCCCATTATCTCCTCTAACTCGTCAAATCCGCCCCTCCACTAAGTCAATCTCCCCACGCACTTCTAACCTCAATATCCCTCCACCAATCCCATTCAATCTCTCAGTTTCAACCCCGCCAACCGGTAGGTGACTGAACTTACTGCCGTTAGCACTGCAGTTTCCCTCTCATGAAACTGCAGGTGACTAATCGAGCTTGTAATTGCCTTGAGCGCGATATTGCAATGCGTTTGTGATTCATGCGCGATTTAGATCTCCTGCTTATCCAATTCTCGAGAGACAATGACGCTCTTAGTCAGCTCAAATCCATCTATTGAAATGACTAATCAGTCGTATCTCGGCAACAATCGGCAAACTGTCTTAATGCACTCAGGAATGACTTTCGCTTCTCTCACCTGGGAGAGAGCACTCAAAACGGAGAGATCCTTCTCTTTTCCATCTCAGGAACCAATTGCTCGCCCAGTAAATGCCTAGTGATAATGGAACGAGAACGAGTCTTGCATCTTTCGCAACTAAAGGCAGACTTTCTTCGGCTGATTTCTTTCCCATTTTTTCACCGTAATCGTGCCAAACTTTCTTGATTATTTCATCTGATTTCAACTTTCTTTTCGACAAATCCGCCCTTGTGCAAAGGAGAAACTACACTTGAATCGCCTTATGGAATAGAAGAAAGGGAAATGGGAATTGAATAGAGTGAGAGAGGTCAATGGTCGAACACTTCCTTGAGAGAGAGAGTCTTGTTATATCAGGCCATGTCTCGCTTTTCAAAGATGAGCTATCTAACCATGCTTTCGCCTGTCTCGAATTTGAATATTCATCAGAATCGCAACCATTCGAAATGTGCCACTTTATCTCTTCGTTCTTTCGGATTCTCCTCGTCAATATTGACTTTTCCCTTTCGTCTTCTTGTTTTTGTCGTATCACTCAATGATGAAACGAGCATCTGCGTCATTTCCTTGGGATATAACAATCTGGAATTGATCAGAGGGAAGTTTGTCGTCCTTCCATCTGGTCCTTTGGACATCCTCTGAATCCACCGACTGAGAGCCATAACACGAATATTTGCACAGCTTGGTCCCAGTTCATGATGATACACTCGTCGGGTGGTCACTACTCATTTGAATCGACTAGTGCACATCAGATTCCAATGGGGGTTTTGATCCACTTTCAACATTCTCTCCTTCATAGTCAATGCGAAACGTATTCCATTCCAAAGGTCGAAGCTCGTGTCGCCTGAAAATGCGTGATTCATGAATTCTCGGCCGTTTCTTTCTATTCACTTCTCCTAAAATAGATATTCCGACACTTTTTTTTGATTTTCGGCCTATTCTGCTCCTTTTTGTTTGCTTCCTGTTATTGTGGTTCGCGATTCCCTTCCTCAACCATAGTATTCGGGTACTCGAACCACCTGAACAACCCCTAATTACGCACTACTCGACCCCTCGAGAGAACCTTCCCATGGAAACGGACGAGTGTGTGCATGCAAACGACGTCTAATTTATTGCCTTGGGACTCAATCCGGCACTCTCTCCATTCCCCATGCTCTCTCCTCTATCAGACAGAGCGAGAGATCATGGGGAATGGAGAGAGTCAGTCCTCGACTCTGCTTCTCTGTCGCTCTCGCCGTCGATCAGTCGTGCGACAGCTGCTGCTGTTGATCAGTCGTGTGGGAGTGAGTGCGGAGGGCAGAGACGCAGAGGACGACGAGAGAGTGCGCGGATCGAGGAGAGTGCAGACATCGAGGACTGGTCAGTGGGAGCGAGAGAGTGTGGGGAATGAAGAGAGTGGGGAGAGAGTGGGCGGAATGGAGAGAGTGGAAGATGGAGGAACGTCGGCAGTGTTGTTATGTGAGGAGGTGTGGGGGAGGTGGAAGAGAGGAGGGGAGATCGATCAGATGGGAGGATGTCGAGTGAACTTATCCCATTTCGAACAGTCGTCTTCCCTGATTACTCATTTATTTATCTCAAGTCTTCACGAGATTTAATATTGTTAAAGGTTGTATTCGAATACCCACGGCATGCCTGTGGAACGATTCGCGACAGGACTGCTTTGACGTCTCCATCAGTGATGTGATAGTATTGCCCTCAACGATGACATCGTCTGATCTTCCCATCGCTGACGACGATCTATCCTTCAGCAACAAACTTCCTCACCACTCCTCTTCATCTCTCTTGTCTGACTAATGCTTCTTATCACTAATCTCACACGTTTCTTATGCACAGCGAATTGTTGCGGCTCGTTATTTACTCTTTTTTCTCCCCCTTTTTCTCGTAAACTACCCTTTTCTCGAGCGACGAAGTAGTTGTTATCACTATCGAATCAGCTGATAGCGCGACGTTCCTTCCTCGTTCCTTATTTCGCACTTCTTTTCTCGATTCTGGCATATTTTGAAAGACAGAAAGCGTTGAAAAGCCGCAAGAAGTCGTCAGTTTATTCAGAAGCGCTTACTCGGAAGGGAAGGAACGCTGTACAAGTGTCATCTCAGACTTTTGTTTAGCTTTCCGTTTCTCTTTTCCTTTTCCGTCTCCAAACAAGCACATAACAGAGGAATCTCTCTTCTGAACTCCCATTTCGTCATTCGTTCAGTATTCATCCTCAGATGGTTCTTCTACCTGCGTAATCATAGTTTCTACTTCATACTTCGAGTAGCTCACTCTCCATTCCTTCCACTGACTTACTTATTCTATTTTGTCCTGATCTGAAGAGAAGGGGAGAACTCTCCATTGTTAGAGAGGGCACTCTCACCTTTCCCTTTCTGTCGCGAGTTTCCACCTTCTGCATTTACTATGTTATTCTCTATTCAGAATTTGTCCGCTCAATTTGCTCTTTTTGTCGATCAATCTGCTCAATTCGTCACCTCTCTTCATAACTGTCTCGACCCTCTCGACTTCTCTCTAATTCCTTCCACTACAATGAATTCCTCCTCTTGCCATTCGATCTCTCCTTTCACGGGCCAGTTTGTTGTCCTCCCAATGGGCCAAAAGTTGTCTGTCTCTCTCCATCCTGCGTGATCTCTCGCTCTGTCTAGCCCGCGAGAGATCGTGCCGAATTGAGAGAGACAGCGCACCGATCGAGTAATTTCCGTGTTTTTGCACGTTTGCGAGGCGAGAATTATGGCAGAAAGACAACAAGGGGAGATTAGGATTCCGGTAAGATCGACTCGAAAGACTGTCCGGTTGTTTTCACTTTGATCACGGAAATTTTGTCACGGAATGGGATGAGTTTCATATGTTTTTGAAAATCAGATGAGTAACTCATAGATAATCTGGGACAAAAGTCAATTCTCGAGATTTAAAATGAACTTGCATGGGATCTCACCTCTCCCCTCTAACTTGTTAGTCCATCCCCTTCTCTCACACATATCCTCATCTCTCGGCGTCTTTGATCAAACAATAAGAAGGTGAGATCTTCTCTGATGAATGGAATGGAGTTCATTGTTCCCCTCAGGGTTGTCTAATTCATTCCCTCCCCTCTCTCTCTTTCTCTGCCTCTCTCGCCACTCTCTCCGATCCGCCCACTCTCTCGTCGGTACTGCCAGGCAGATTCTTATCTCTTTTGTGTGTAAGCCGAGAGGCGCCAGCCGGATTTCCGGGATCTCGCGCAGGTGGGTTGAGACTGTGGGAGAGGGGTAGGTCATGCTTGGTTCCCGTGGTTCCCGTGGTTCCCGAATACCAAAATACCTAATTGTTCGTTGCTACTGAATCACCCCCGTGGTTCCTAAGAAATAAATATTCTCTTTCAATAGATTCTCCTAGTTCTCAACCCCACAACAGTTCAATACCTGTTTTTGCTGCAAGATTCTTTCCCAATAAGAAGCTTGTAACCAACCTTGGGCCTCATCCCGAGTCATGGCCGTGTTTTCCCTCTCCTCATCAGTTTCATTTCTTCCTTCAAATCTCTCAGAATGAGTCGAACTGTCGACATTCCCGTTGAAATGTCGCTTGTTCATCTCCGTTTTCTCCTTATTTTCCAACCATTTTCCGATCAATCAACCGAGGAATTCAATCATTCTTCCCTCAGGCATTTCTATTCTCGTTGTAATCTTCGATAACCTTTTCCTCCTCTCATCTAATTCATGGCCCTAAACGATGCTCATTACTGATCTCATTACCATCCTTCCCACTCTCTCACAATGCCACACTCTCTCTCCTCCCCTCTCTTTCTCTGCCGTCTCTTCACTCGCCCTTGTCTCTCATCTCTCTAATCACTTATCAAACGCCCTTTGACACTGGCTAATTCGGCTTGGGCCACCCTCCGAGGTTTACGTGCTCTCTCCTCTCCCCTCTCTCCATTCCCCCACTCTCTCACTCTCTATGACTGTCTGCTCTCTCCTCCCATCGCATTATCTCTCGTCAGTCAAAGACCGGTCGTCGCATTATCTGCGTATGATTCTAAGCACTATCTCCCTCTCTTCCTCCCTCTCTCCGCTAGGATTGCGCATCCATCGCTACTGCCATTGCGCAATAAGTTTCTGCTCCGCTTTTCCCTTTTTATCTACTTTTGTTTCGAATATGTTTCATAGTATTTCCAAAAGCTATTCGGAGTGTAGCTCAGTGATGCCGTCACTATGAATAAGAAGCATTCACAAATTCACCCAACCCCGCGGGCTGACAATCAGCTGCAGCCACTCATTGCGCTAATGCGAATTCCTCGGTGAGGTGTGGTTGCCAATTCATCCTTGCTCTCTCCAATCCACACGCTCTCTCGCTGTCTCTGACCAGCGAGAGAGCGTGGGAGGAGGAGAGAGTCTCTCCTCTGCCATCTTCTCTTCTCACTTCGAAGCCCCTACCCCTTACACTGTCGTGACCACTTCTCTCCTCTCTCGATGATTAATGGCAATGGATTGGAGCTTATCCACACCTTATTCGGCCTTCTTCAGCTATCCTAAAACCTTTTATCTCTATTACCACAAGATTGTTGTTGATCAGCAGATTCTGAGTTATTTTCTCTCGATATTATCGTTCTATTCAACCGAGGATTACCCATTCACAATAGTTCCTCTGAGAACATTCGCAATCACTCCAACCAGTTGCTCTCACAATATTATTCCTAATGTCCTCTGTCATTTCTCAGCCCGTTTTTTGTTCTTCTTTTCGCTCCCGGACGCCCTCATTCTAATCTACAGAATACACATCGCCCTTCTCTCTCCTTCGGTAATTCTTTCCCTTTTTCGTCTGTTCTCTCTCCATTTCTCCTTATCTCTCGTCTCTTTTCCCTCTGTTCTTTCTCATTTCTCCTTCCTTTTCTCCAATGATCTCATTGTCGTCAGAAGCGCGCGTTCCTCAGGTCAATTCACGCCTTTATTCCAATTATCGATTTTTAATTTCCTCGATTCTCCATTTCCTTTATTCGATGATTTGCTCGGTTGTGTTTCATAAGCGAATCAAATGCCATTTGAAGCGAATCTCCCTGATATGTTTTCTTTCGACACTAAACAACCAACCAATCTATTTATCATTACTCTTTCTGATCTAATAATCGATCAACCCATCTTTTGATCCTTTCATTGTAATCCTCTTTCCTCCCTTCTAATCCACTGTTTTTGCCTCGCTGATCAGATGATGAGAAGGGTTTCAAGTAGAAACGACGAGTTCTCTCCATTCTTCATGTTCTCTCATCAGTCAGAGAAAGGAGAGATCACGAAGAAAGAGGAGAGTGCGCTCTTCTTTTCGTAGTTTCTCAAGAGAGTGAAAGTTGATCTGCCGAATGGAAACATACTGGTAGTTTCTCTCCCATCTTCTTCAGAAGAAGAAGAAGGAGGAGGAGGAGGGGATAGATCATGTTTCAGAGAGGGTGAAAAGGGGCGAGAAAAGGAAGAAGAAGCTTGACATCCCCCGTACTTTCCCTTTCCTTCCCTTCTCCGTCATAATATCGTCCTTGTCATTCTCTGATCTTCGCTGATCTACTCTATCGATCGAGAGATAACGGGAGACTGAGAGAGTCTAGACAATGAGAGTGAAGTCTCTCTCTTTACTACGAATCTTATCCCTTCTTCTTCTCTCCAAGCCTCAGAGAAGAAGAACGAGCCTGCGATTTCGTACACTGTGGCTCAGTCGACTTTACAAGTCCGGGACATTCTCCGTGCATTTGCCGGCTCCGATCGATTTGACGGCTCTGCTGCTTTTTACTCGTGTTTTCGAGAAGGAATCTCAACCTTTCTCCCTCGAATATCCGGATGTCCTGAGCACACAACAAAGTGGGGAAGACTAAGGGGAGAAGAGAGTGTAATCTCCCATCGAGTAGCATTTGAGTGTTCTTCCCCTCCTCCACTTCATTATTGACGATCGTTCCTACTCGAGTTTGCAAACTTTCCTCGTCTTTCTGGTTTATCGAATAAGCTGCCATCGTGTTTTATGATGTCGTCGCTCATCGTATTCCTTGCCTACCATCACATGTATACCATGTTATCTATTATATTCAGCTGCAGATGCCCTGCAAGTGAGTCTGCCCCATCGCACGACCCGTCAGACTACCGTAATGGCATCGGAGACGGAGTTCAACTGTCGTGTGCAGTATGTCAATGATGCCGATCCCTTCTCGAATACGTCGGCCGCCTATCTGGAGCCCATGCGACCGGTTAGCTTCTTTTCTTCGTTAAAATTGTTTGTCAGGATATTTTGTATACATAGTTTGCTCACATTTCTTTATTCTCCGGGTGGGTCAATACTCAATCACGATTATTGATTCTGTTCTCATTTCTTCATTGCAGGTCACCTTCAATTTCCGATTGCACGAGCCGATTGGAGAACAAATCGGAGAAGTGATTCGAGCACTGAGAGCGCCTCATAAGGTGAGCATTTGTTTCTTCTGCTCGTTTAACACGTGAAAAAAAGGATAATTCCAACTCCAACTACACGTTCCTCATATTATCATCAACAAGCGGGTGACTCGTCTTCTCTTCTCTCCTTACTTCTCCCTCTTTTAATATCCAAAGGGCAGGGGCAGAAATGATAATTTCGCCGTTCTCTTTTGTTTTGACCAGAAAACGTCAGAATGACGCGCACTGGGTCGGCTTGAAGAGCCATTTTAATATTTGAGATTAATTTAAATCGATAATTGCAGAAAGACGACGCGGCTCTGCAAGTGTACAAGGGAACGGAGGGAGGAGGAGGAGAGTTCCTGACCTACCTTGATTGTGGTGAGGAGTAATGTAGGAATACTGTAGGGAGCAGTGCAAATTGACTGGAATTGATTGGAGCGATGCGAGTATTTGGTTACGTTTCAACACTTCTTCATTTTGCAAATGTCGAGGGCTTTTTCAATCATCTTCAGAAAAATCGTACGAAAAGAAAATAGATACATTCTCGTGTTGCTTTTGTTGCGGTGAGAAATAGTACTAATGTACCATTCTTAACTAACTGATAACCGCGGAAATTACAAAGAGAGCGGATACAAAATGTTTTTCGACGCTCGGTTAGGTTTCACAATTACTTCATCTACCATTGTCGCAGGTGTTTTCAGTGGACCTTTTCCATCTTGTGAAATACAATCTCAATTCCAGAATTGACTCTCGCTGAGCAACAAGATGAGTACGATGTCCTCAAGGCTGATTCGTGAGTATATACAATTATTAAAATGATTATCCAAAAATGCCACTGCACCATCCACAGTTTCCCTCCGATTTCTGCAAACCATCCTCCATTCTCGCTTTAGTGTGATAGAGCCTTTGGGGGCCGAAATTGAGAGAGACGAGAGAGTGTGTGAAACGAGGAGAGTGGGAGAGAGACAGACGGTAGCCCTCCCATGGGTTCAAGAATCTGGTTTATCTCAGGGGAGGAGAATCTCTCCCTCTCCCTCTCTCTCGACCTTATCATACAAGGCCGCTGGCCTATGCGTAATATAACTTTCCACTTTCTCGAGATTCTCACTTTCCAATCCTTCCCCGGTTTTCGAATCGCGTTTTTCGGATCAAATGATCTTCAATGTTTCCTTTGCCCATTGATAGATTTCAGTCCACTCTCAAACCTACTGAAATCCCTCGTTCGGCCTAATATTGACAGTCCTTGAGTGCCCCTCTTACTCAACTCTCAATGCGACTGTTCACTCATCTTCATGTAACCTCGTTCTCACTCTTCTTCATTTGCATTGAGCCTTACCTTCTTCTGATGATGTTTCATAGCTCGTTCATATCATTATCATTGTTTTTTATTCATTGCTTATTTTCGAAAATCATGCTGTCAACTCGCAATCAGTCCGCTTCCTACTCATTCCTGCCAATCCCCCTTCCACTTTCCTCATTCCTACGCGCCTCTTGCAATTGCGAGCGAGAGATTTGCAATCACTTATGCGATAGAAAGAGAGAGAGAGAGTGGAAGGTTGCCTAACAGTCCCGCACAGCGGGGTTCAATCTGTCCCGATTGTAAGGGAGGCGAATGTTGAATTGCTCTCTCCAATCGAAGCACTCTCTTGCCGATCAGAGAAGCGAGAGAGCGGGCAAAACGAGGAGAGAATGCACCGGGAGAGTTCATTGAGATATGAGAGGGAGAAGAGAGTGACCCGTCAAAGCTATCCACACTTTCCCCTCGAGGATCTCATTTCGAAAAAGCCGTTCCCCTCTTCGTCTTCGCAAACTGATGAACCCTTGCCTTCTCGCTTATTGATTCGTGTCTTTCGAACGCTCTTTGACCTACCGCACCCTCTACCGTATTCTAGGGGATGGCGCGACGCCAGGGTGGTCTCTCCTCCTCTCGATCTGGACTCGTCGCCTTTGACATTGATCTCGGTTCCGCCCTCAACTCCACCCCTGTCAATACCTCCTTCTCCTCATCCTCATCTCCATACAAGACCGGAGGATCCCCCAATACCTCCTACGATTCCTACAAATCGTCCGGCTCCTATTCCATCAACAACAATTCCTTCGATTCTGCCTATCAACCGTTCAAATCGTCACTTAAATCGTCCAAACCGAGTTTCGCAGATCGAATCGACAGTGCGTACTCGACGATTGAGCAATCGCATGGAGCCCTCGATAGTCTGGTCCCACCCCGAAAGTCGATTGTCGTAGACGAAGCTTCGGCCTACAGACCCGAACCAGGCGGACTACCACTGATCGTGAAACCACTCCGAGGCCAGACAAGGGAACCCACCGTACCCTCGGTTACCGTACCCACCATCACCAGTGCGGCACCGACAATCGTGCGGAGACGAACCATCACGGAGGAACCAGTAAGGAAGGAGTCTTGCTATGGTACCCTCGGGAGGTCCCGACCCGACGATTACAGTACCCTAACGACGAGGGAATACAAGAGCGCCTACAGTACACCGAAGACCGAGGAGTACGGTACCTATCGATCCAGGATAGCCGACGACTACAGTACTCTGGGGAAGGATTACGGTAGTAGCACCCTCACTCGCAGCAAGCCATGGTACTCATCCTCTGTGGATGGCCCTCCGAACCCTGGGACGTTGCCCAGGAGTAGGAAACCCGATCCCGAACCCATTCCTTACATCGACGATGAGCTCCCAACCTCCTATCGGGCACCACTACCCACCGTACAAGCCCCAACCCTGCCCGAACCATCCCGGTTCTCGAAGATCTGTCTCGTGAAGGAGGATCACATTGTAGAAGTCGGCGACCGGAAACCAGAACCGGTTTCTAGGCCGGAGCCGTCTACTATCCGGTCCTGGAAGCCGCTGAGTCTGGAGGAGACGAGGAATGAAGTGGTCAAGGACGTGGAAAGACTGGGCACTCTGGATAGACCGAAGAAGCTGGAAGCAGTGAAACCGTGGTCGTCGCGAGTCACTGATACGACCCCTCGTCTTCCCACTCCTCTGGACCCAACCAGGAGGTCGTGGGAACCACGAGTGACTCAGGAACCGAAGGAGCCGAGTATGGCGTCTCGAGTGGAAGATTACAGTACGACGTCGTCGTCGAGAGAATTGAAGACAGCAGCAGTGACTCCAACGATCAGTCGAAGCTCGTCGAGGATCAGTGACACTCCTTCAGGAGCACGGCCTTGGGAATCGTCTGTGAGCAGGAGCTCATCTCGAGTCAGCGAATTCGAAGGACTTGGAGCCAAACCATGGGAACCGTCGACCCTACGGACCCAGACCACTTCTTCTGATGTTGGGAAGAAGTCTTGGGATCCTATCGTACCTTCAATTATTCGTCGTCCATCAGTCAAAGACGACGGAGAGTTGATGAAGAAGTTAGCTGAGAGGAGAAGAGAGGAAGATGAGTCGACCCTGCAGAGAAGCCAGTCGTCAATCATTCGACGTCCGTCCGTCGTCAGGGATTCAGATGGATCGACGATGGAAAGAAGACCGTCGACGTCGTCGAGAAGAGTCGACGAACGAGCAATGAAGAAGGAATCCGATCTGCGCTCATTCAAATCCTCCGCACTAAGGGAGGAGAGGCAGGCGGAACCGGAGATTAGGAGAACGGAACCGTCGAATAATTCCCGGATGAAGACCTTCGCTCAACGTCTTCAAGAGGAATTGAACGAGGAGGAATCAGATGGAGATTTCTCTGAGGATGAATTCGAGAGGGCGATTGAGGAGAAATTGAGGAAGAGAGTGGATCAACATTGGAGAGGAGAATCACAGGACAGTGGATATCGGAGTGTGAGAGGAGGAGTAGGAGAAATGGAAGAGGAAGAGGAAGAGATTCTATTGGATTGGGGAGAACCCAAGAGGTGAATTGGTCTTTGCCCTATTTATCTTCATGAGAACAATCAATGAAACTTGTTTGCCAAATAAAATGACGATGAAACATATAAAGAAATCTAACGAAAATTGTAGAAACGGGAGAAATAGTGGCTGGTGCAGTGGCTAAAAAATATGCAAATTTGAATATTTTATTTAATAATTTAAAACATTAAATTTCAGTCGTCGCTGCTCACTAGTCGTTCGCACTCAGACTGCACTGCGAGTCAAGGCTATCATTGGTGAGCGACTCTCGTAACATTTAGATTAGAAGTGAAATGTTTTGATAGTGGTGAGGTGTGTTTCATGTACCTTTTATTTGCCGAACATCTTCTCGGTTATAATCGCTCCTCTATTTCGTCAATAATAAGATAAAAAATCTCGCAATTCTCGAAAAAAAATCTCGCAATTCGCAAAAAACAGCCGATTTCTTGCAGACAAATTGACGAGTTCCTCGGGTCGCGACCAACGACGAGCCCTCTTCTCACTCAAGCAGATCTTTCAGGTAATATTCAATCATAAATTGAATATTTAAATTAATAATTAATAATATAATTAAATTACAGGACGACAAGGACGTCGTGCACGATTTCGTGCAGAATGGTGGTCTCGATTGCATGATTCAGCTGGGAAAAGTGGCTGATCAGAACCATCAGAACTACATTCTGAGAGGTACGAAAAGAGATAATGAAATGGGTTTCACAGTGTAAATAACAACCGGATTGCACTCGTGTTTCAATTTTTCAATCATAACTTATTTTCACTTTTTTCAGCACTCGGTCAAGTGATGCTGTACGTCGATGGAATGAATGGAATCATCGCCCACAATGCGACGATCCAATGGTTGTACGAGCTTCTCGACTCACCGGTAGGTCTACTTTCGCCTTATTTCGGACACTGTCATGTGAACATGTGAACTATGTGAAACGGAAAGAGTCAGAACATTTCTCCGTCCGTTTATGTATGTGTAATGAGGAAATGTCGGTTCATTGTATCGTTTTCGTCCCTTCCTCTGAGTATTCGCTTGGGTCGCTTCGTTGCTTCTTCTCTCCCAATCTGTTGCTTGTCCACTGTCCACTGTCCACTTTCAGCTCTATGACCCGAAAGAGAAGGCGGAATTGAGTCCCTTCAGAACCGAATGGGTAGGTCACGTCATCTGTTTTTGTTTTTGTTGTTGCACATGTTGTTTTCGTTATCATAACTTGCAGTGTAGTGCAGTCCCATCTTCAGATTCTAGTGGAGAAGTGTGCCTTTTTGTTGTTGTTTTCCTAACATTTCATGTATCGACTAACCCGCAACCGCGACGCATGTTGAATGTTGATTGAATGTTTTTGTTTTGAATGTTATCACCAGGCATGAATCCAGACCCGTGTTATGTATGTCTGGAAGTGAGCATGTGGGCATGAAATGAGATTTGTAGATCAGCGAATAATCGATAATTGCAGTTCCGTCTCGTGGTGAAGACAGCGTTGAAGCTTCTTCTCGTCTTCATCGAATACAACGACAACAATTCGCTCCTCGTTCTGGCTGCTATCTCAGCCATCGACAAGGCTAAGGGTACGTCTTCTTTCGCCTTCACAGTTTTCCGATCGTTTGATCTTTGATTATCTCAAGATTGTTGCAAACGCTGAGTTTATGGGTATCTTCAAAGTTCTAAAGACATTGTAAATGACGCTGGGCGTTCAAACAGTTCACTCCCCTCGGATTAGTCCCTTGATCGCCCTCTATTTAGTCTACTCTTTTTTGCCGGTTCTCGGGTGTTCGATTTCTCTTTTCGAAAGCAAAAAAGTAGTTGAATGCCCTCTCGCATCATCTTTCCTTCCCCTCGGACACGGTCGATAAACTCGGAAGGGCGAAATTGGCACCCAGCTGTTATTCGCCTCTCTCCATTGTCAGATTGAACGCAATTTCGAACGACCGATTTGCAAGGACGAAAAAGGACACTTTCACACTTGCGATCGGCTTCCGTTTCGATAGTACAATCGCACTTTCTCGATTCTATCTATGAATTCTGCCATTTTCCACTAGATTCGTTCCATTTAGTAGGTGCTGGCTCTAATTTAACAATTTTGCAGCCCGAACGGAGTGGATCGGACTGATGAAAGTGATCTCCGAGAAGGATTCTCCCGATCCCGAGACACTCATCTATGGAATGACAGTGATCAACAAGGCATTGCACGGTATTCCCGATAGGGTAAGTGAATCCCTTGAATATGATTGGGATATCTTTCACGAGTTGTACAATGGTCTGAGGTGAACAATGGAATCGATCCAGGATGCAGAGTCATATACAAAATAACTAATTGGAGGATACATTCTACGACGTGGTCGACACTTTGGACACCCTTGGAATGGAGGAAACGATGAAATCGATGATGAAGATGAACAATGCCGATCTGAATGAACAGTGCAAGGTAAAGATTACGGCGCTCCTGCACTTTCCCGGACATCAACAATACTCCTATTGCCATCCTCCATACCCGACCACCAACCATACGAAAATGCTCTGTATTTAGGTCATTTCGAACTCATTGAATGTTCCCCTATTTGTCCGAGAAGAACGAAAAGATCTACTTATTCAACTAAACATTCCCTCATTTTATGATTCTATGATAATTGAGAATATTCTTTCCAGTTGTACGAGCGTCAAGTGAACGACGAGGACAATGCTGCCGATGAGGACGAATCGTCGAACAATGAGAATGTTCGGATACGGTGAGAAATGGAATCGAATACGTTTCACGGATTGTTGATAAACAGGGGTGGAATGGCTTAATCGATCTGTGGCCGAGCAAGCTTTTTAACAATATAATAATCAAAATAAATGTCAGTGCTCCTCCGTCTCCGGCCGTTCAGAAGGACAACGATAGAAGGACGGTGATGAGGAGAAGACACGCAGAGGCCAAGGCGAGACAGGTAAGGGAGATAGATAAGACGGTCTCTCCCTCGCCTTTGGCAGATTAAATAGAAAATTTGTCGAAATTGTGAAAAAGTATGGATTCTGAACCAGAAAAAGGTGGAATACTCCCCGAACTATTGCAGGAAGAGCACTTCAACTTCCAGAATAGTCGCAATAACTTCCAGAGGGAAAGGTCCGCTGATTTTCCTTGCATTTAGTTTGTTTTCGATATCTGAATGGTGAAATTGCAGGGAAGAACCCGAGCCCGCTCCTTCAATCGCCGTTCCTTCTAAGATCTCATCGAATCTCCCATGGAGAAATGAGAAGAGCGAACCGAATAACAATATGGTTAGTTGTCAAAAATTTTTTCCTTATAAACCTGAGAATTCGATTTTTGTTATGTTTCACTCAACCCACAACATGTTCAACTGTTGTAAACTAGTAATGGATACTAAGTTCTAGAAAAAATAATGAGAATCCCAGTGGCAGAAACGACCTTTGCAGCTCTCTCAGCAGCCATCTCCTCTGAAGGAGAAACGAGTTCCCGAACCATTGAAGTTGACCACTTCTTCGATCACTCGAGAGAATCAAGAGAATGAACAACCTTCTCCATCGATCAATGGAGACGAAGAAGAGGGAGAAACGGAAGAGCAACATCAGGTGAGTAACGAACTTCTTAGCTTGAAGTTGGTCAAGAATGCTGAACAATGGAGGTAAAAATGTTCTATTTTTTTAGGTGAAAGCCCCGCCACCTTCTTTCCCTTCGATCTTCTCTCCGACTGAATCGAAAACGATGGAGTTCCCCGAGCCAGTGAAGGAGCCAGAGCAGGACAAACCTCTAGCTCCGAGAGCAAAGGTTGAATTTTTATAACATTGGTCATGATTTTACTAGAAATACTGCGTTTCATATCCTAATCTAGCATTTGGGAAACACACTATAATGTTTATTTCAGCTGGTGAAGGACGACGGCGGTGGCGGAGGATTCGCTGCGATGCTGCAGAAGAGAGCTGCCAAGGTGAGAGGAATGGAGAAACGAAGAACGTTGAATTGAATAAAACCATTCTTCAGGCGAGTGACAGCAACGCGGGTCTCTTCGAGCCGAAGCAGAGCGAGTCAGAGGCCCAATGGAAGAAGGTTGGTTCTTGATTTACGATTTAAATTATGTAAATCAATTTAAATCATCCAATTTCAGGCGGCAGAAAATCTGAAATCGCGTCCTCTCATCATCAACGATCTCGATTTCTCTGATCTACTCAGTGAAGACTACGAACAGGTAAGATTATTCAAAAATGTATCAAATAATCAAATTAAACCCATCGAGGACCCGCTGGTGGTGGCCAAACTGGCTCAAGTCGCCCAACAACGAGGACTTCTCCCCGGCGGTCCTCCCTCGATGTCGAATGGAGTACCGCCCCCGCCCCCACCCGGTCCCGGAGGAATCCCCCTACCACCACGGTGTAAGCATTCTTGACCCATCTGAAGATCAAAGATCACCCCCACATCCCCTCCTCTTTCAGTACAAGGCCTAGCCTCGTCATCCGGCGGCGCCCCTCCTCCTCCTCCCCCTCCCGGAGGAGTGCCCCCTCCACCCCCTATGATGAGGAGAGACGCCAGTCCTGGTCAGTGCATTCACGAGTTGATTATTTGTTGTTTTTCAAACCTGGGACGTAGAGTTATCGAAACCTGCAATTGTTTAAATTACTTGTAGACCATTTGAAGCATACTTTCTTTCTGTCCCAACCGCCTCGTTCAGGCCCCTCGAAACAACTCCCCGCGGCAACGGGAACACTGAAATTGCACTGGAAAGCGGCCCAAGCCGAGCCTCCGCCAGTGCCGACACTCAAGAACAAGGGAACCTTCTGGAATAAGGCGAGTTGACCTATTGACCTCAATCTATGTTTGTTCCGAACGCTGTGTAATGAATAGAGCGAAAAGTCAAGAATGAAATATAATTGGTTGTGTTTCACGAGATGCTGAACAAGCAGAGGCAAAGATGGTTAATGCTGATGGTTCGATTCACATTTTTAACAAAAATAAAATTTGTAGATGGAAAAGGCGACGATTGACGCATCTCGTTTCACTTCACTCTTCGAACAGAAGAAGACTGAGGCTCCCGTCAAGGTTAGCTTTTGATAATATTGTCATATCTGCTGAGATACATTGCATCTGGCATCAAGCTTTCAAAGACTTGCTGAACCATAGATTTTTGAGTTAATTTCACCGATTCCTTGCAGAAAGCGAACGGCGAAGCGAAGCCGCAAGTGCTGCAAGTACTGTCGACTAAGAGGTGAGATTGCTGGGAACCGGATGAGGCAAATGGTCGATAAATCGATCAACAAACTTTTCCCTTCTCCAGATCGCAAGCTATCGACATCGGATTGACGAAATTACCGCCAATCAACGTCATTCCAGCTGCAATTTTGGTAAGTTAACGTGAGTATTTATTAGAAGACTTCTCCTGAAACAATGATTATTTGGAGTCATTCTGCTCTAAAACAAGGAATCATTTCAGAAATTCGACTCGTCTGTTCTCAACAAAGACAACATCGAGAAGATTCTGAAGGATATGATGCCAACGATGAAGGAGATTGAGGTAGAGAATGAAATTAGAATAATTACGTCACTATCTAGGTAGAGAAATACCCTGTTTACATATCTTCCATTGAACGATCGGATATCTGTTCTTTTGCAATTGAATGTGTTTCACATTGAAGACAAATCATAATCTTCACGAACAGAATGATTTATATGGCGCTCGTATTTTAAGGAAATCGAGATCAAAGTGGCTGAGAATCCCGACATGCAGCTTGGAAATGCCGAGCAGTTTGTGATGAAGGTTCGTCTTTTTTTTTGCTTCTTTGATCATCAGAGATTTGTCACTTCAGCTCGCCCAAATTCCTTGTCTGCTGGAGCGACTCAAGTTGTGGATCTTCACGCTAGATTACAAGAACTGCGAGAAGGTTCGATTCTTTTTTCGAAAAATTTAATTTTTATACTAAAAAATGAGTACAGGACATTGCCGAACCGCTGATGGATCTGCAATTGGCGATGAAGGAAATGGAGGAGTCGAAATCGTTCCGAACAGCAATGGGAATTCTCCTCGCCATGGGAAATTCGTTGAATGGAACTGATGTACGTTTTTCTATCCAACAACATGAAAACGATTAAATTATTATACAAAAATGAATTGCAGATTGCCGGATTCCACATCGATTTCCTCCAGAAGGCAAGCGAAGTCAAGGTACGGTATTCTACAGTACCACAATCAATTCTAAAGCTATAGTAATCCTCTCTTCCGTTCAGGACAACGTCTACAAGCACACGCTCGTCTACCATCTGGCTGAGTACATGATAGAGAACTTCCCCCAATCATCCGATCTCTATTCCGAGTTCGGAGCTGTGGCTAGGTACGCTTTTTTCTGTGTTATTCAATAGTAATCAACATTCTGCAGATCCTCTCGAATCGACTACAAGGAATTGGTTGATCAACTGAAGAAGCTCGAGAAGGATTGCAAGGTGAGACTGATTGTCCCTCAGATTGGAAATTGATCTTTGATCTCTCTCAGTCGTCGTGGGATTACCTCCAGAAGATCTCGAAGAACGACAATTCGTCGATGAAACAGAAGATCAACGACTATTTGACGGACGTCGCGGAGAGAATCCATCAATTGCATCTGATTAATAGGGTCACGCAGAATAAGTGAGGAATCCGTCGATTAGGGAAAAGAGCAGCGATCAAATAACAATTTCAAGATGGCATTCCTTCTTGCTCTTCTTCGGTTATTCCACTCAAGAAGTCGCCGCAGTCTCGCAGAATCCCCAGGATGTGTTCAAGAAGGTTAGAAATTGTTTGGAATTTGCCTATTTTCGAAAATAACTTTGTGGATTATAGGTGAACGAATTCGCCCTCGAGTACCGCACAACGAGGGAAAAGATTCTGCAGCAGAGGAAGAGGCTGGCGGACAAGAGGGAGAGGAATAAGACCAGGTGATTATCCATATCATTACGTAATCTGGACAAGACAATAATAAATTCCATTCAGAGGCAAGATCTGGGCGCTAGAAGGTGCCGAGGGGGCTCCGGCGGATAATGGAACGTCTTCGAGTAGAAGAGGCGCAGCTCCGACCAAACCACAGACTATGAACGCCCAGGAGGTCAGATTCCTTACAAATTAACGGAAAATGATTACCAATGAGTTCATTTTAGCGTGGCGTCTCGCCCAACGAAGTGAGACTCTCTTGTTGACTATTATGGTCGTGTGTAGCCAGTTGTGTGCTCTCTCTCGGGGGTAGATCAGTCGGTAGATCCTCCAGCTATCAGAGCTTCGAAGATATTGAGAAAACTGCACGAGCGCTTTGCATGTTTATTAATTAAATAAATAATAATTTATTAATAACGAATTTTTAGCGTCACGAGGAGATGTCTCGAATGCTGACTGGTCTGTCGGAGGGGATCACAACTGGAGATGGAACATTGAGGAGAAGAGGAGCGAGACCGACTCCAGAGAGATCATTCGGAAATGCTGTCGCTAGTCAGAGAGAAGGTATGAATACTATCCTAACTTATTGCATCTTCTTCTGAAGGCCGCTTTAGAGCATTGAACTAGGCTTCAACGTTCCAGATTCTATATTATTCCACATTCCTTTAGACCGTGGCCCTCCTAGTTGTTTTGCGAGAAACGGGACGAGGTATGGTATCCATCTCTCTCATCCTCTTCATTCTCTTTCTATGTTCCTTGTCGTGACCATTGATTGTTGATCTTTGATCTCTTCTCTTCTCGTTCATAACCTCTCTATGTTTGCATCAATGTCATTCGGGTCTCTCGATATTCCGTTACCTAACTGTTCCTCTTCCATCTTCCATCTTCGTCTCTCAGTCCCGACAATCCTCTCAGTTTCTTCCCAGTGAAAGAGTGTGTGCAGAGTGCGGCCTGGTGCTACCGTAGTGACCTCGGCTACGGTAGTTTCACACCATTCTACCCGATCGATGACTGACTTCATTTCAGCTATGCGAGCGGAAGACGATGACAATAACGAGATTCTCGACGGGTTGGTCAAGGTGAGCTGCGTTATAGAAATGCCGGGTTAGCGGCGGAAGTACGAAGATAATAAGATCGATATTTAGGCGGCTACAGTACAAAACGAGACGAGGGAGCGGCGAAAGGCGCGGCAATTCAATCGGAAGTCACGTGAGTCACAGTAATCTGAAGATTATTGATGTATTGATCGATATTTCAGTTCGTCGTACGCGTACTTTGAAGTTGAACGATGACGACGTCTGATCTACCGATCGATAATCCGTCTTTCCCCTTCCCTCTTCTCTTTATCTATTAGACTACCGTATTAGACACATCTCGCATAGCTGCACCACACACAACACACAGTCGCACTAGGTTGTTTTTTCCTCCCCATTTATCCCTTTTCGATACGATTCATCTCTGCTATACTACCGTAACACTACAGGTTTGACCTACTACGATTTATCCTCCTCTTTTCCCCTCTCTCTCTCTACGCAAGAAGGTAGCCTTTCTTCTCATTCAATGATGCCATAGCTAGACCACGCCCCCTTTTCCCTTCGCCCCGCCCCCTTTCGGTATTGATTCATTTCCTAACTATCCCGTGTGAGCCTAAACCCTACCGTGTCCTTGCAACAGAATTGACCCTTCGACTCACGCGAATCAACCATAATCCGTGTTTATTGATCGATATCTTTGTATATAGTGTTGATTGGTGAGACACGATAAATGATGAATTATGAGAAGAGAACGACTCAAATAGCATTGTTTATCGCATTTCGCTTTGTTTCGATTTCTCTCTAGTTCGATGGTTCTTTTCACACATCGACTACAACTTCATCCTCCTTCTTTCCTCCTTCTCTTCCACTCAAACCCGATGATTCCTCAATTGAAGGCTGCTTATCCAAGGTTGGGTAGTGATTGCGCATCTACAAACACTTTATGAATAGCGGAAACATATTAGATGATCACCGATCCTTCCTCGAGCCAGACATTTCCGTAATTAGTCCTGTAGATGTATCCGCCCACTCCGACAATCACGGACTGATCGTGTCGAATCGGGAAGCAATCGCACACGGTACGGTAGCCATCTCAACGAGTACGGTAGGAGGGTACGGTATCGATCGATCGCTCACTGCCGACGGATTCTCTGATAGTCACGTAGATGATTCCATTGTGATGGAGTTCGAAGGCGAGAGCTTCGCCTGATTTGATCTTAGTGAATCCGACGGAATTCGCCTCGTAGTACACGGAAGAGTCCACTAAAAAGTGATTGGTAGGTCAGAAAATGGTCTCGAGAATGTACTATTGAATTCCGCCCTGACGATCGCACTCTGGAAGCTGCCGTTCATCCGATTGATGTACTGAAATGCGTCATTTTAATGCAAAAAAGTCAAATGAGAAGAAAAAAGGTGTTAATCAACATACTTTTCGATCTCCATCGCACAGCACCCAAATGTCGTTGTATGTGCCATTGGCGACGTGAGTGATCGAGTGATGCTTCACGCACGGACCGGAGATCTGATGGGATCAATGATAATGATGATAAAACAGGCTGATAAGAATAATGATGATAAGGACAAAACTCACCACATGAAGTAGACGAGTGAGATAGAATCCCCATTTTTCCTTCTCTTTCGCCTTCTTTTTCTTCTCATCGGGAGGAGTTTCGCCTGGTTTGGGAGAAGGAGCGCATAGAGGCATAGAGAAGGAACCGCGCGCGAGTGGAGGGAAGGATAGGAATGAGGAGTGATTGGAGGGGAAAGGAGAGAATGAGTGTTTCACACAGATTGAGTGTATGCAAAAATAAGCGAAATATTTCGCGTATTTAATCATTCAGACAATTTGTTAAATAATGTGGTAGCAGAGCAGTGCACATAGAATTTAATAGGCAAGCTGAATTGGGTGAAATCTTAATACGTTAAAAGATATCATCGAAGATATTAATGATAAGACATGCCAGACTGATCTCGTTATCCATTTTTGTCTTCTGGTAAAGGGATGGATAGATTCTTCATCTGAACTCTTCATTTGTGTACATTTCCTCTGGCTAAATTCCGATGACCCTTCCACTACCATCACTATCTATCTGATTGCCTCTCTCATTCATCAGTGGTTTTCCATCAATCGAGTATCTTTCACCAACTGTTTTCATTTCACAAAACTTAAATGATGTCCTCTGCTTCTACTTCAATCTTCCATAATCTGATGAACATCCAAGAGGACATCACTGAGTTCGCTTCGAAAGATCATCTCGGAAGTGCATGGCACATTGGACTCGAAATGATGAAAAGTCGAGGGCCCTTCCGTCTTTGATTCCGTTAAGAACAGAAGCGACAGAAAGAGGTACGTTGATGAAGAGTTTTGAGGATTCATCAATCATTTAATGATGATAATATTTTCATTTTTTTTCAGAAACCTGATGTACAGCCCTGATGAGGACACAGGTGCTCATCCCATCAAGGCAGCCAGACTCCCTATTGGTCAGTTAGATTGAATTTCAATCTTTACTCTCCCAGAGTACCTTTCCATTCGTATCCTTTCCATTTGCTCATGATTTGCTGAATTACTTATTTCATTCTATTCCTACTCGACTTCTAAATTCTTGTGAACTGTTTTATTCACAATCAGAAATCAATCGGTTTATTTCGTTTAGAATTGTGAGTCAGATCTCATGAGAGGAATGGGATATTGATAATGATCTTCTTCAGTCATTAGTTCACACTCGCACAGTCTTCTTCTCCATAATACTGGAATGATAGATGATTTTTATTCAACCTATGATCGTTTACCTGTATTTAGTCGACGTGCTAGCTTCACTCATTGGTTCATACTCGCTATTCGTGTCGATCAGAGGAGTTTTCTCAGAATGGCCGGATTTCGAAACAATCGGCTTCGCATGATCATCACTGGATGAGGAACTGAATGAAAGAGTCGAAGAGTTTGATCTTTGATCTTTGATCTTTCACACCTCGATGCCATGGTTTTCATCGCATTCGCAGTTGCTTTTTGGATAGCGACGCGCTTCCGGTTGTTTTTCTCCTTCTGACGACGTTGAATCTGAATGAATGTTGACAATCTCATTCGATTGAGTAAAGAAGTTCACGGCACAATTGAGTATGATTTGTTGCAATGGACTCACGATGGTTCCAACAACAACGGCGATAATAATGCCAACGACGAGCACACAACCACAGACAATCAGGATTAGACCCTTCAAATTGTTTGAAGTTCGAAACATCGATCGCAAAAATGTACCAAATAACTCGTTTCGCCTTGTTCTTTGACATCATCAATGCCCTTTCCCTTCTTTCCATATTCTTCCTTATTTCCATTCTGGATTGAAACTGGATTCGGACCTGAGCTGCGATACTAATTACTACATAAAATGGACAAAATTTACGCTTTTCCGAGTTTTGGTTTCCCCCTAGTGAAATTCCTTTCAGCGTCTCATGTGGTGCAGTCGCATTCTGGAGAGAGAAACATTATTAATCCTCCTTTTCTGAACGACGAACTTTGCTCGAATTTCTTTTTCCATAGAAGGCGATAGTGCCAGACCAGAAAAGTGCACTGAAACAAGAAGAGAGCATGATACTTCCCCCTGCCTACGCATACCTCTGCTCTTCTCTTCCATCAGCCATCTTCTCAAATGCGTCTCCGTAGTCGCATCGCGGTTCGCAAGCAATCGAACTTCCTGTTATATCGACTCGTATGCATATCTCTGATATCATATGAGGCCGTTTTTGTTAGGATCAACAAGGTTCAACGGGGGTTTGGAACAGGTAAAAAATCGAAATGTCTGAAAAGTTGGCTCTAGGGGTTATTTTTGACCCTCTACACGCTGGTGAGGTCGATTTCGCAATATGTCCCCTCCGCGCTCCGGGAGGGGCACCCCCCATTTTGGCCAAAAAAGCGTTTTCCGATGTTT
>LS557512.1:92346-102669 GCA_900490775.1 Pristionchus maxplancki
TTATAAGTCTCCAAAGTTGGCATTTTTTGGAATTTAAAAAGTTTGAAGGCTCATCATGCCTTCAAAATCAAATATTTCAAACAAAGCTCGAAGCTATCGTGTCAGGGACCCTAAGGACTGCCTAAAACTGTTTTTGACACATTTTCGGATTTTTCAATGTGCAAGGGTTTATTCGATTCTTAGGTGACACGCGTGCTATGCTAAATTAGACTTTGAAAGTCTAATTCCGACTTCCAAAGAGAGATCATAAGGCGAGAACCGAGGGCTTGTTCTAACTGTCCCCTAGCTAAGTGGTTAGAGAGCTCATCTCAAGGTCGAAGAACGTGGGTTCGATTCCCGCCATCCTCTTCACTTTTTGCCTGTAACCGCTCTACAACTTCAGAAGTCTAATAATTAGACTTTGAAATCGATGGATTAGACTTTGAAATAGAGATGCGCCAGGGGCGACTTTGAAAGTCTACAGATAAGTCTAAAATCGTAGACTTATTTCCCTGTGAGTAGCAGAGAATATTGGGGGGAAAATCTCACAGGCACTGGCTCTGAATCGCACGCGGCGACAGAACACGACCTTCGTGATGATAGGGGACTGATCGTCGTGAATCGAAGAGGGAATGGACGGATTAAGAATGCTGCCCCGAATGAGATATGAGTGGATGAAGACGTTTGTTATAACCTTAAGAAACTAATGATGAAGTGCTCTCAGGGTGTCAATCATAATCCGATATCGAAGAGTTCAATAGGAACGCAGACTGACGAATGAAGCCCCCCCCCTACCAATAAACTGACTGAGTACTGACAAAGAAACTTTCGCTAACATCAAGATCAACAGTTCTCTTCATTTTATTTCTTTTTATTCAAACAAAACACAAGCATTTCGCTGACGAAAGTTGAAATGGCTAGGAAGTGAAAACTCGCGAATAAAGTGAAAATCCATCCCAGACTAGCCACTGTAACCGGCCTTGTTCTGTAATTTTCTGTTGTTGTGGACTTCTGTTTGATCCGCGGAAGTAATCTTGATGTCCAGAGAAAATCGACCTTGAGCCAAATGTTCTGATAATTATTGGTGTATTGTTGTGAACTCACATTATCATCCGAGTAGACGGTTAGAGTGAGGAAGTTCACATACTCAATGACCTGAACTATTGTTGAGTCACTTCGATAATCTCGAATTACCTTCCGCGAGGTATTCTTAGAGAAGAAATAGCTATAAATATGCGGTGTGGGTGGGTACTTATGAGAACTCGCGTATGAGAACTCGCCAGGGATCGGGTTGATTCTGCAAATAGTGGAATCTCTCGAAAAAGGAGTCGACTCGCCTCTGCACTAGACAGCTTCCACTCGGAATTCCATGCAATCGGGCAGAGTAGATCTGAATTAGGATCGCATCATAACTTGGAATATGGATGAAATAGTAATAACCTCCATCTCATAAAAGATTCCGGCCGTTTTCCGTGGATGGTCGCACATCATCTCAATGGAAGTATCGACTGAACCAGTAATCGTCGTTCGCTTGCCCTCTCCGAGTAATTGGTCCTGTTTGTTCGCCTGACGATTGGAAACTGCAGACCTTTCACAAATACTAAAATGTATACCTGCAAATTCTCAATAGCCTCGAAAAGTTGACGTTTTCCATTGAGCAAATCGGCAAGGAGCTCAGGCCAACTTCTAAAATACGCTTTGAATTTTTCAAGTACTAACGAGAAGGCAAAAGGAGAAATTCACGTGATACTGGCGGCACTTGGGTAGATCGTATTACCCTTGAAGACAGCGCCATGAAGGATTATTAGTACGAGAATGGAGGAGAGGAACATTCCGGAACTTTAAAATCGCTTTCAATCGAATTAATTCAATCAAAGAAGACTAACGAAACGTAGCGCATCCACAGCCCAAATCCTGTCTTCAATCGAACATTCTGTTCTGTGATAATTCTAATCAGAATCAGTGAAAGGAAGATCAATAGAAGAGTCCAAGGCCGATAGACGATGAAAAATTGGAGAGGCGTCCACGCTTCACCACTCACGTGATTAGTCGCTTCGTAGAAAGAGTACTGACATTTATCTTGCTATTTCCTTCAAGAAAGTCTCACCGTATCAATATATAGTGAGAGACTGTAATGGAATAGTTTCATTCTTGGCGTTGTAAGTGCGCTGGAAGTAATGTCAGTAAGAATTTCGCCTCGTTTTACAGCCGCGAGACTTCCTGAGTTATTATTTCTAACTCAGCTAAGGCAATACATCAATTTACCATTGTTAGAGTACTCCCATCCCTCGTAGATCATGTCCTCATCGTCCGCTACAATAGAATCAAGTGTCTTCATCAGTCCCTTTCCACTTCACTGTATTTCTTGAACTCGATGAGTTTGAGAGAACTGCAATTGAACCGCCACGCAACATCCTCGTATAGCCGTATGCTGAGTCCTGAATACTTTCGAAATACGGCCCCGTAAAATAATAGGGAACTTCATGTCAAAGTATGAAATGAATATCTATCTCTAGTTTTCAAATATTCCCACCGTCCAACTTCGCTCCATTCTTGAAGAGAATCGGAAAGTAATCGCCGATATATCCGAGACTAATACTTCCATCGGGGCAGAGAGACAGCATTACTCCACTAACAATTTTATCCACCTCTCTATTCCAGGCCTTTATTTACTCTTTTTCAAGCACCTAGAGTCTACTTGGGAGAGCAGATCCAATTATCCTTTTACTACTGGAGTTCTCTTATTCTCTGAAATGTCAAGTAGATACATCATGAATAAGAAATTACATCGCAACCAGCGAAGACAAAAATTCTGGTACCAGGAACACATGTACCGTACTGATTCCACAGTCCCTGAGGACTTTCAACTTGGCAGCTTAAAGCTTATTCAGGCATATCGCTTACTGGTTGAACTTCATTCAATGCGCACTCATGGTATATCTCATATTCCGTATTTCGGTTTCTATTCATCTCTGACTTCTCAATTTCTGCGTCAGTCACGATTGACCGCTAGGCTAGGGACTAGCCCATCGCTGCCCCTTACCCAGATGGGCACTAGAGAGACCAGCTCTCTTCCCCGGGTGGGCATCGAACTCGCGGGCGAGAGGGAGTGGAACCAATCGACTTACCGCCTGCGCCACACGGGGTGATCGAGAAAGGGATGGAGAGGATATGGTGAGGGATGGGACGGGATGAGATGGAGAGGAGTGCAAACTCTCACTTTCGCTCCTCAGTAGAGACATTGTCTATATTGTTTCGATGTTATGAGCATCTAAAGGAACGAAATTGAAAAGGCTTTATTAGATAAATGATTACAATTTTATCAAACGAGTTCAATATAAAATTTATTTTTATTTGATCCCAAGAACGTATTTAAGAGGGGGTTAGTTGAATCGGAGATAAGATTCTTCCAAGTCTTCGGCAAATGTGTGGTTGTGGTCAATTGTGCAGGTATAAACATGGTAACTTGAAGGGGAATTATTAAAAGTTGAGTGGTTGGTGGGGCTTCATGTGTGCTGACTGTTGCAAGGGCGGCACCACAGTCGCCAATGCTCTCGATAGAGTCATTTGGGTCAAAGTGGATGCAGACAGAGAAGTTTGTTAATACTCGATGACTGAACTCCATCTTTATATCCATTCAGAATGTGCCGGGCGAAAAAACCCATTATGACGGCAAATTCGGGTCGACGAGCAAATCAAATGCGAATGTGGCAGCAAAGGCCGGAGACAGTAAGAGCACTATCAAGAAGACAACATCAAATAAAAATATTCAAGATACGATGAATAGTGGAGTTAATAATGAATTGACTTTCGGAGGGGGCTTTCAACATACCGGTGAGCATAAGTATATATTTGATTTTTAAGCCTTTTCCGGGGCTTATAAGCAGGGTTGACAATTCAATGCGTATTATTCCTTGCGGAAGGATTGGAGAGCGCCGCAATTCTTGAGGAATGATGAGTGTGAGCACTTTCCTTCCGGAAAGATGGTCCTCTCTCGTCCTTCCTCAAGGATTGGAGCGAATTGCATCCATTTGTGAATAAAGAGAAAGACCTTCGTCTCTTCCTTGAATTGCCAACTGTTAATAAGCACTCTTTTGCAGTGGATAAAGAGAAGGGATTGCGACACGATGCAGACAAGCACGGACAAGGATTCTCGACCATCGCAGCTGGGGCGAAGGCCACTTTCTATCCCGAGAACCGTGGAATTATCTTTGTTACTGTAATTCTTAATTACGACGGTGAGTGAGGCATGTCTGTCTTTTTCACTTTGAATTACGTTAAAGAGACCGCTGCTCGTACTAATAGCATAATCTTTCCCAGGCGAGGGTCCACCAACCACCATTGATCACGAGATCCCTCAATACTACGGAATGATCGTTGCGGAAGGGAAGAACGGGGTTGTAATGGCTGTCAATGCAAAATACGGATGTATCTGGACCGACGATGAGGTCTTTTCTAGCTGAAGCTATCTTTGCAGCTCATGTTCAGTTTTAGCAAATCGATAATATTTTATTTTTTCAGGGAACCAACTACAAGCCGAAGACATCGTGGTGGGGAGGAAGAAAGACCGAAGGAGGAAGAAAGAGTAATAGTGGAAGAAAGAACAGAAGTGGAAGAAAGAACAGAAGTGGAAGAAATTCGAGGAAGAGCACTCGAGTGGAATAATGAAAAACATAGCAAACTAACTGGAATAAACTGACTATGGACTTCATAACACTTTGATTTCTCACCACAATCTTCACATTTACTTCTCCTTTTTGCCATTCTCTTCCCCCAGAACGAATCGTAGGATATTCGCATTGTCACATCCTTCTTCAAATCATTGCCAATTCTTTGTACTCGATAAAAGGATGCTCAGAAGTACGAGCAGATCGAATGACTTTGTTCTCCTGCACAATGGAACTGCGTCCTCACCAAGTTCATCACAAAGTCACATCCCATTTGCACATGCAAAAATTGAATAAACACGTCTACACGAAAAAGGAGAGAAAATGACAACTCAATGCAGCAAAAAGAGAGAAAAATGACCATCCAAACAATCTGACCCAGATGTTGTCAGGACGGTCATGGGACTCAGTTATTCCGACAAAGCGGAATAGGCTTTATTCGATAAATGATTACAATCTATTCTCTCATAAAGAGATCAATATAAGATTTGTCTTTACTTGATCTCAAATCTCCCCATAAAAGCACTCGAATTGAGCCGAAGATAGCAGTGTTCTGCCAAATCATCGGTGAAATGTGAGTGTGAATAGAGTTCATCGAGGCAGAACTCAGTAGAAGATTTATAGCTGCTGAGATTTACAATATCTCGAAATTATATTATTTTGAGGGGCGGTGGTTCGAGCAAAAAAGTGAACATTTCGCGCAATGTTATCGCTAACGCATGTGATTTCAACGTTTTCGTGGACGTGGATGGAGATAGAGAAGTATCTATGTGCTACTCGAAATGATGAATATCGTTCTCACTTCCAGCACGTTGCATCGAGACATGTAGTTGACACGAAGAGCAAAGGATTTGGCATAAATGGGAAAATAGGAGGAACCGCCGATGTAGGACAAACAGTCACAGGGAAAGCGACATCTTGGGATAACCGTACATTTGATTGTCGCTGTCTAAATCGAATAAGAGAGTTAAGAGAAAACTGGAGGAAACGAATCGCCATCAGGAGAAAGTGGGAGTCACTACTCAGGAAGCACAGAGGGTGGTGCGAAAGTATCGGCAACAGCAGAAGTAGCAGGAGGCGCTAAATGGTCAAGAGAAACTACTGAAACAAGTTAGTGTTCCTTTTTTTAAAAGAATTATTAGTTCCTGGCTTGTCTGTGTGAAAGTTATTTTCGTGTTATCATTTAAAATTCCGCGTCTTCGATGAACCGGTCCCTTCTTGATGAGTCTTCACTGAAAATGGGCTTTAGGAAAAAATGGAGTGTATCCTGAAGGCTAATATTTCGATGCCGAGAAGAAACTATTACGGCCAACTGAATTTTAAAAGATTTTATGAGCATTGCAGCTAATCAAGAAGGAGGTCTGCGTCACGAGGTAGACACGAATGGCCCTACTAAGATTGGTCCTGGACAAGTGACCGAGTTCTTCGTTGAGAATCGTGGTGTTGTCTATGCCACCGCTACAACTTGTTACGACTGTGAGTTGTTTGCAATATTTCAGTAGACATATCTGTTCATTTCGCGTTGTTGCGAATTAAAACTCAAAAGCAATTTATTAAAAATTAACAATAGGACGTTTCGATTCGAATACCGACTTATATAATAGATGAGTTTCATTAGCAATCTATCTGTCTTCAGGTCGTGTAACCGAAGAAACCCTGATTGGCAAATCACACGATCTCAACGAGACCGCAGGCTTGATCATAGTGCCTGATGGGAAGGGAGGCGGATCTTGGGCAAGTGCCAAGGAAGGAGAAATATGGATCGACATTCAGGAGAGTTTTTACCTTCACAAATCAACAGTCTCACATATCTGAATAAATACTGCGATATCCTCAAATAAAAAGTTGTTTTCCAGGGAATCGACCACGACCCGAAAAAGAGGGCGGCGTTGAATCCAGATGGATCAAAGAAATGAAGAATCCCTTCGAACTGACTAGTGAATAAATAATTTGATATATTATATGATGTGAAATTAGAAAATTGAGCTTATGCTATTGCACTAAATTTCCGACGTACTAGTTTTGATATGAACTCATCTCGCGAGTCGTGTCCTGATTCATTAAACAAGCGTTATGGTAATTAAAAAGATGGTAAGTGAAGTGATTAAAAAATCGGAATAATATCAACATCGACACGATGTTACGACATGAATAGGTGTCGCGATAATGCTCGATGCCTATGATTCGTTGATTCATTGATTGACCGTTGGGCAGTAAAATGTCATTCTTCTAAATATAGAGACCGCAAGGTGGATTGTCGTTTTGATCAACTAATGTCAAAACAGTAGCCGAACTGTCCCTCAGGACCCCAATAACATCATACTTTTGGACGTTTGTGAATATCTTTTCTCTAAGCTGCGCTAGAGCTGAAAAAGTGCATTCTCATTTCCCTACATGATCGACTCGAAATCGGGTAGTAATACATAGGGGGCGGAGCCTAAATCCGTGCACAGTGATCTTGAGGGATCGGGAAAGCTTTCCCTAGCATGCGTCGATAGTGCAGTGGTAGCGCGTCTACTTTGCAATCCGGCGGCTTGATGTTCGAGTCCGGTAGGTTGCAAAACTTTTGCAAATGCTGGAGATAAACAACGGAAGTCGGAATCAAATAAATACGCGCGGACTGATTTCTTTGAAAAGGAAGCACAATTCGGGGACACTTCTGATCTCTGTTTTTTCTGCTCTAATGTTCTTTTGAAAATATAAGCAACCTATTGCGAGTGGAGCACGATGATACGATAAGTAGAAAGCCTCTAATTCCATACTCTGTTCCTCATATTATCGATTTTGACCTACTTAATGTTGTCCGATCATTTTGCTCCACGGGCAGTTCATAGAGGCTCTGGATAGCTACAGAACGCGCACTTGATCACTCGAAACGGATTTGAATTCGATTTGTGCTCCCTCGGTGCAGTTTTTGCGCGATTCCTTTCTCCCTCAAAAGGGGCGGAGCTTGCGGTCTCTATCTAAATATCTACATTATTCGATTGTTCTCATCACTGACAAGATCTTTTCTGCTGAAATTATCTCAACTGATAAGATATATATGACATACAATACCCTCATGAAAATTAGATTTATCGATCATAAATTTATAAATACTATCCATTCGGTTTATTTGATCTCGATCTGCCTATAAATACGTTGTGATCGCGCCGAAGACACAGCCAAACCATCAGCAAAATGTGAGTTCAGGAATGAAGAAAAATATACACCATTTGAACAAAACTAAGAGAATTGTTTTTAGGCCGAATAAATGTACCCTTGCCAACTCGCTTGATTTCGCTGTTTTCGTGGCATTGGATAAGACTCAAGAAGTCAGAAGAATACGCCACTATTTTATTCGTATTTCTCATTCAGAATATCGACACGAGACGCACAAACATAAACCCGAATGATTATCAGAAAATTGTACCCGGAGGAATACTGCAATTCGAGACTCCTGGCGTCGTGTTTCTTACGGCGATGACTTGCCTCACCTGTGAGTTCACCGTTAAAATCTGCTTGTTTCTAGTCAAATCAATTCAGCGTTAATGTGTACAATTTCCGGTCCTCTCTCCGACAAGACCCTCATTGCGAAGTATCACGATATCAATACGAGTCACATCTTTGTCTCTGATGGGCATGGCGGAGGAGTAATGGCCATTGCCAAACAAGGAGAAACTTGGATCGACACTAAGGCAAGAAATGTCTCCATCTCAGTTGTTCACCACTTGTGCATTCGGTCTATGATTCATTCGAGAATTTCAAGGGAATCGATCACGAACCTAAGAAGAAAGTGATCATCCTCTCTGAATATTGTAAATGAAGAAGCCTCCCGCAACAAATAACTAATATAAATGGAAATAAATAATTTATTGTAAAATACCAATGTGTTTGTCGACTCACTTTGTAATGAATGTGCATGTATTTCGCATTAGATGGTATTAACAATGACGCGAAAAGCGAAGGGCGGAGATTCCCTCGCATCATTTTTGTATTCATCCTGATGTAAAGAAGATCCGACCTAATATTTAAATGGGGGAACCCAAATGGAATGAGAAAATTCTCTGTGCGATCATTTATTGTGGCTCATTTGTTCTCAAATTATCCTGGGAAATCGAATCTTCTAATCTACCAAATCAAATTGATAAATTCTATAATGTGAGGATGAACGACATTGGTCGTGATTTGATCTCAAGAAAGCCTATAAGAGCCGAAATGTATGCAGTGTTGGACAGTGTTTGTCGAAGTGGCCAAACATATGTGAGTGAATACCTGAAATGACAAAGGATCAGCACAGTTCAAAATTTCCCTTTAAACCACGCCATTCCCAGGTGCTATTGCTGTCCACTGGGCACGTTCTGTGGGACAAATGCCCAAACCGGACGGATCACTGTCGCCAACGCCACGGACGACGTCGTTTATGCAGACGCTGATGGAGATCGATTAGTGAATGAAGATTTGCTTTTTCGGGAATCTCTCTTTTTCTCAGCATGTCCCCGGTGAAAAATGGAATTGGAATGTGGGCGTTGAAGCGAAGCCAAGAATCGGAGCTGGATCGGAAACTACTGCAACGACCGCAAAGCCCGCTACTCCCGGATCGTCTGTAGCACAAAATTCAGATGGGGCGGAACAGAGAGGAGGAGGAGGTATCCCGTTTAGAGTGAACGAAAAGTGCCTTAAATTTCAGGATTGGGAGTTGATTTGGGAGTGGGAGTGAAAGGCGGATTTGGTGGAAACGGTAAGGATTTCTAATTTGATAAGCCAGCAATAATCACCCCCTTTTAAGTCGAGAGAGAGGCGGGATTGCGACACGAAGCTCATCCGACAGGGAAAGGCCCCTGTCGAATCGGACCGAAAACAGCTGTATCCTTCACCCCAGAACATCGAGGAGTTATCTACGTCACGGTGACACTCGATTACGCGAGTGAGTGGAGTCAGATGGTATTGCGGTCAGATACTGCAGGCCCAAAATGGAATGAATTCTTCGTATTTGGTTCTATTTGAAGGTCCATTCACGAACGAGAGGCCTCCGATCACAGTTGGTCATGAACTGGAAGAGGGACGCAATGTGATCGTCATTCCTGGTCCAGATGGAATACCAACCGTCGTGACAACTCAATGCGGAGAAACGTGGATCGATGAGAATGCGAGTTATTCTTCTTTTAAAAACCATTTTTCAAATATATCAATCAATGATAAGTTTCAGGGCTACAACCACGATCCGAATAGTTGGGCGAAAATAGCGAGAATGCTCGTATTCAACAAGAAGAAAGAAGATGAGAGAGTGGAAAATGCGAGAAGAGAAGCGATTTTCACTGAAAGAGCGAGAGTGTTCGCGAGAGATCGAGCACGAGCGAGACAGAAATCTCGGAGGGAAATAGACATGAGAAGATGATGAAACACGACGAATAAACTGATTATGAATATACGATTTTTGTAATATGTAATGCACGCAGCAAAATAGTGTATTTATACTGTGCCAATTTGCGTGAAATTATAAGTTGTTCTTCAACACTGAACGGAGAAAGGAATGACAGTTGTTCCTCCAGACATCCATCCATCGCGAGTGCACTCGAGAGCAGACGTTTTAGCTGGAGCATAAACGCTTTCCTTCCATGATTTGACTGTTTTTCCGACGCCACACAGCTGAAATATTTCATTTCGATTTCTATTTTGTGGTTTCGCTATAATACCT
>LS557512.1:105469-130941 GCA_900490775.1 Pristionchus maxplancki
GACACGAATCGGGCGCAATAAGTGGATTAGGCGAGGGACAAGGGAGAGGCGAGAGGGCTAATCCTATTTAGAGGGGAGAGTGAGTCGATTTGCTCGGTCATTTTACGTCTCGCGCCGTTAGCGGAGCGGTCGGCGCGCGCCCGCAGGGCGCAAGCCGACCGCGGAGCGACACGGGGGCGAGCGTAGCGAGCCCCTCGCCCCCGGCAGGGGCCGCCGGAGGCCATAGCGTTCGAAGAACGCTAGTCTTGGTTATAATTAGAATCACAGCGCTCAAAGCTCATTAGTTCTGCAAAATAATGATTTCGAATGTCCTGTTTTCCATTGTACCGTTTTCTATAAACTTGCAAGCAGGATAGAAGGGATCCCATTGCGAAGCTGAAATTGTATTATTTCTCGCAATAGATATAATATCTTCTACTTAATTACACTTTCATTTCTCACCACAGTCCTCAGTCTTCACATTCACTTCTCCAATGCATCCTTTCCCATTCTCTTCCCCCAGAAGGGCACAGAATGAAGGAAGAGAGAAAGCGAAGGCCTTGCAATTCACCTAAGGCAGCTTCCTATTTTTAAAAGAATAAAGAAGTCCTACATTTTTAAAGCATTCGCCTTCACAGAGTTCGGTTGTCAGTGTGTTCTTCTTGTCAATAATCGCCCTCTTCAAGCCCGATTGCTGCTTGACGAAGCAAGTTGCCTGAATTATCAAGTATCCCGATGGTCTTTCAACCTGATCTTACCGTAATCGACGGTAGAATGAAGACGAGGAGGAGGAGAGACCGCATCGTTGGAGTGTCCATGAGATGGGGAGGCACGAGGAGTGAGAGTGACTACGTAAGATCTCCCGGGGGAGGAGAGAAGAAACACCTTTGTTGCTACCAGCGACTAATGTGACATCTGATTTACGAGTTAGTTTCGCCATCCCACGAGAAGCAAAGTTACCATCCACAGTAGGGTAGGTGAAATCGGGTTGGTTCGGGTTTCGAGATCTCGACTTTCGAAGCCCGTTAGATATCTCGATATGTCTCGAGACCCGATCGAGATCTCGACTGCGAGAGTGAAGGCTCGAGACGCGGTCGAGACACGAGCAGCTCGAGTCTCGCTCTGGTCTCTCGCTACCAGTGGTAAACCAGTGCAGGGGGGCGGAGTCTGCCTTTACCAGTGGTAAACAAGTGCGTCTACCAGTTGTTTACCAGTTGAGGGTTTACCAGTGGTAAACCAGTTGGGTTTGGTGGATGCTCTAGCGCGAGTTGCGCTTTTGTAAACAAATTCTTCAATCGTTCAACGATTATTTACATCATTTTCATTAAATTCGTTCATGTGTCATTTTCTGATATTTTCCATGTGTTTTGATGTTGGAAAGTTACGATTCTATGCGCCTGTGACTCAATTGCACCATAATTTAATAAATAAAGAGCAATGGGGAACCCCCTCTCCCATCCTTTTTTGATCTCAAATCGTATCGTCTGAACTTTGTCCTTTCCAGCATCTTGTGTGAGATAGTCGTAATCCAATGTAATCTACCGTGAAACCGAAACATGGCAGGTACGCGATATGACTAAAAGATCGCCAATAATAACAGTATGATTGGACCATAAACAGAAGGATGCATTTTACAGATTCCGAAGATATCGAAATCTTACGTATTTTACGAAGTAGTAATTCCCTCCGATGGACAAACAATCAGGTTTGTATCACTTGCAAATGAGACTATCCTATTTGATGAAAGAATTTGTGAGTACGTGTTGAAAAGTTGCTAATGTTACTGTATTTGATGAGAGTATTGATCGACTAAATCGGTGTGCGCCCCCATAAGTGGGAAGGTAAATGTAGTATCAACATTCACTAGTGCCCTCGGTCTGCCCTATAGCTCAGTCGGTAAGAGCATGGTCTTCTTATCGTGGCCAGTTGCTCGCGGGAGGTTCGGATCCCCGCGACTGCAGTATATTTTTGCATCATTTTTCGCATTCGAACGGATAAATGTAAGTAAACACGACACTGTATAATTATTCTCGTTCCTTCAATGTTCATGTTTCAGTAAAAGAAAATGTATTATCATTTATTTTCATAAAAAACAGAAACAAAAAAAAACAAAAGGGCACGAACAAAATACTGACAATGTTGATATTGATATTACTAACAATAATAACAATATAAATTGTGAAAGAAAATCAACAGTCAGATTATTTTTACTAATGGCAAGCAACAAATGAAATATGCATGCCAGAAGGTACACACTGTATTTGTTCAAACGAATTCAAAAGTTTCGATTAGAGAACGGAAGCCAGTTTCTAACCCGTCGCGACTAGAGCGCACTGTCTAATTAGATACTCGTTTTGAGACATCACTCGCCTTGCCCAACCTCCGTTCGTCAAACATTTGCGAATAGCGCAGAGCTCTACCCCTTCTCTCTCTCACCTCCCAGCATCCGTATCACACGTTGTTTTTTATGCGAAAATTAGAATAACTTGTCGCTTTCATTTCTAGATGGGAAATCGCCTTTGACCTTGTTTTGAAACGCATTTTCAGCAATGTTAAAGAGACATTTATCCATTCCCTATTAGAGTTGAGAATCTACTTTTTTTGCATACTACGATTTTAGGAGGTCTCTTTTGTGGTTTAGACAAAGCGTGAAAGGAATCATTCAACAAGAAGCGAAGCAACAGTTCTTTTCAATGCTCTATTATTGAATAGTTCCTAACCACTGAACATAAAAATGAACCACCTTCTATCCTGGCTCATCTTCCGAAATCGAACGCGAAAACGTTTCTCATTCTCACTCACGAGTTGTCTGGACGTAGAGGATGTAATGCAGCAGTTTCCAAAAGAGAACAATTATGTAAATGTTCAGAATTTCATAATTCTTGTTTCACAAAACGATAATTAATCCAGGAAAGCATTTGAAAGCATGAATAATCATCGGACTGACATATTCCTTTCATTGCTTTATTTAGAGAGCGTGATTGTGAAATATTGTACTGGATACCTTCTGGCTTTTACTAATTAATGCATACAAAATGTATTCGTAATCATTCTATGCTAAGAAAATACATTCTAGGCACATTCACCGAGTGTTTCTTTCCTCCGTCGAGTCTCATTGAGTGACGATGAAATGGAGGAAGAACAACAATCTGAAATAAATGAGGATTTGTGGATCAATCAGGTACTCATTCTTCCTCTTTCACCTTGCTTTTTTTATAGCTTATCATGGTTTGCGATATATCTAACATGAAAAACTGATATTTATTGTAATTTAGGAGAAAGAATTAGAACTCACTGTAGACGAGATGTTGTGTAGTTTGTCGACAATAGATCCCCTTTCAAATGGTATAGAAAACTGCATCTATTTTTGTTTCATGGGCACCATTCAGGCATTTCCCTCCTATCAAAAAGAGTCCCTGGGCTAGAAGAAGAAATAGACAAATCTAAGTCAATTGTTTCAAGAATTGTGAAGCATATCGATCTCCAATTGCAATATCGTTGTAAATATTGTGGGCACAGGAATCGAAATAGCGTTACTCGCTGCTGCTCCTCAATGTAAGCTTTTGGAAATCATCAGCAGTCATAAAACTATTCAAGGGATCCTCTTTCTTCCTCTCGAAGTCGGATTCATTCGATTATCTCAGCAGATATTGAAGTTCAATTGAGGGTCATAAAGCGATAGAAATATATCAAAAAATATGCGTTCCAATGATTTAATCTCAGGAGATTGTAACTGCTAATTTCGCAGAAATTCTATTGATTCGAGAAGAAATTGATAATCCACAGGTCCCTCCTCTTTATAATATTGGGTTTTCTTTACATCATTTGGGCGGAAAAATAATATGCGTCCAAATATTTACCATTATCGTTTGTAGGCTCCTTACGCCCTTCCTCCTAACTTGGTAGATAAGAATTGGACTGATTACATTAATCATTTGCAATCATTATCATTGTCGGCCCCTAGCCTATTTTCGTTCCCTCCGTTTTCCTCGCAGAGCACTTCTGCATGCTCACCCGTGCCCCCTTCTCAGCAATCATTATCCGCTGTTTGCGGAAGGCAGAGAAGGAGAGCACATTCGTCTGCCGCAGTCGCTCAACACCCAAATGCTCGCGACGCACCAAATGCCCCATGGCAACTTTCTCCCCCTCCGTCATACTCCCGTGTAGTACATTATTCACAAGGCCAAGCAACCAAAAACTTCACCGATATTCATCAAAGTACAAACCGAAGAGAATAATGAAGCCCTCAACGAAGAGAATAATGAAGCCCCGACTTCTGGTCCCTCGAGGTTAGTAGTATACCACACTATATTGCAAAACAGTTCCACAATATTTTTAATTAAGAAGCTCCTTCACTACGCCGACGTCCTTACCCAATAAGAGGCGCGGACCAATTCGAGGATCAATTAAAGTGTTAGTTATCATACACTTTCCAATTTCGAAAAGATGATACAATCCTCACTGTAATAAAAAGAACAAAATAACTCACTTGAAATTATATTAAATTTAGGCGCTTGTGCTGTTTGGGGGGTCTCCACTTACAAAATAACTTACTACTATTCAATAATAGGGGGTACCACATTCATAATAAGGTTTAAATCAATGTACTACCCCTACCATCCTATCGTGATGATACCCCCTCTTTTCATATCATTCCTTGATACTTCCATGAAGTACGAGACCCCCCAAACAGCACAAGCGCCTAAATTTACTATTACTGCAAACTGAGTTGAATATATTGAAGTGAATATATAATAGAGAGTAAAAACAGCCACCAGTGGTGGCAACCTTAAACGGCTCCACAAGCTATAGTGCTCTTTAAAATCCAAGGAGATATTGTGACCTGCGAAGCAGGGTTCGAAACGCGGGTATTTGTCTCTTCATTCTACATACTCTCTCATCGATCACACTGACTTTACTGTGTGTGCGAAATGAAGATACATTTCTAATTCTACTTAGCATGTCATTATAATTTAATGGTCCACAATAAAAATTGATGGCCATCAAAAATGCAAATTCAATTGCCCATCCCAATAAGAGAAATAAAATTTATACATATTTTTGATTGAAATCATTGATTGATTCCGATACCCTCAGGAAAGGAAATACGTAATTTCTTGAAATCTAAACAAAGGGCGAGTCGGAAAAATTAGTTAGAGTGTTTAATGTTGGCTTTATGATTTCCGACATTTTAGAAATCACAATGCCTACATTAAAATTCACACTTGTTATTCATTTAATCAGAATCGGGTCAACAAACGTATTATCGAAATCAGTGGCTCTTAATTTCACGATATTTCTAGAGCAATATTTTTTGAGAGCAACCACTAATAATCAGGGCGACAATATCTCCTTGGATGCTGTTTAATATATATAATTATACAATCTTATAATATTGACGGATCGTCGATAGCCCTTGAGAAGTGCTGTTACTCACTAACTGTGCCTTTTTGCACTGAAACTTAACGCTGACTGCTTTTTTTTTAAATTGCTGGTCTTCCATCTCTTGTGCTTATACTACTACGACTCAGCATTATCACAACTTAAAACAGCTGAGACTAAATGTCCAAATTTTTCTTCAATGTTTCCATGTTTTCCGAATGCAATGCAAACAATGAATGTAAAAGAAATGTTATTGTTACTTGATTAGAAATGTTATTGTTACTTGATCGGTAGATCAGCATCTCCGTCTGTCTCTCTCGCTGGGAAAGGTCAAAGGAAGGATCGATTGGGGGAGAGAGAGAGACAGGCGAAGAGTGACCTCTGAGGGAGACACGAGTGATCTACCCCTCACATTCCTCTCGCTCTCTCCCAACACGGCTCTCCAGCATAGCAATCTTCCCGCGCTCTTTTAGCGAGCAAGCACTGTGCGCGTTTCGCGCCAATATGATCAGTGCGCGTTTCGTGCCCGCGTGCACATTGCGCGCCACCTAAAAGTAGCCTCCTGTATTAGAAGTATGCTACATAGGTGAACAATAATTGACTAATTAGAGTGCTAAAAGACAATGATTTTTCAAAAAAAAGCGGAAAACGTGATAATCGGTTATTGGATCTTTGTCAAGTCTCCTCGGGCTTTTTTCGTTTTTACGCGGAATGATGGACAAAGTTATACTTATACTTATACTATAAACCATGCCCAATGCTACAACTTTCAATAAGGAAAAGTGTTAGCGATTTTATAGCTTAGATCACAGCGAGTTTATGTGCATTTATGTGCATCTTCCACCATCAAAATATCGGCAATAGCAACTTCTCAGGGGCTTTCAACGATTAGCGTTATTAGAAAAAATAAATAACCAGTGTTGATAACGAAAAGTGTTTCAAATATGAATTAAATCAACTTATCTAATCCACGAAGTGGCGAAAAAACATCTCCATTATAATCTCCACTTCATATAGTTCAAAAATTATCGATGACGCTGAAGGAAAGTAAATTAGTTGCAGTGATTTCTCGAAATACGAAAAACAGTTTGCGAGTGAGTTTGCGAGTGAAAATACGGGATCGTGCCCACAACTGCCAAACTCGCGATATAATTACTGAGTTTCTATGCTATAAAACAATTAACATAATCATAAAACACAGGAAAAAGTTAAAAACAACTCGAATTATTTTCGAAAAAGAAAAATGGAGGGAGCGTGCGTTTCGATGCGAGAAATGCGAATCGCACACCAGTATATTGTACCATTTAAATACGGTACTCTTTCGTTTGATCACAGTTATGATTATTGAATTTATTACAATTGAAATATTCAGTATTTTGCCATATCTTGGCACATACTCAACAAAAATAAAAGATTATTACTGATGTAAAATATACTTTTTTACAAAGAACTGTCGTTAATTGAAAGAGAGAACTATTTGCAAATATTGATTAATTTGTGACACGATAGAGTAAGACCAGTTCTCAATTTCTTTAATGAAATTATCGTCAGGAAGAGGGAGAAGGAGAACATCAATGATTCTGATCAATATGAGGAGCAGATGTATGAAGAAAACTCTACAGAATATGAAGAAGTATTCATTAACGACGATTCGGGAGTTAATACCAATAGAAGAAGAAGAGAGGAGATCTTTCACGGCACCCCTAATGTGTTCTATGATGGATCCATTGATTCGAAGTCCCATTTTCGCCTTTAAATTATTAATATGTGTATCTAAATAGGTCTCGATTTTGTGCACTGATTCTAGAGTAATTGTTCAGAAGAGATCGCTTGCCCTGAAGGGTCAAATATTGCTATTCTATATTGCTCGAATTGTTTAGAAGAGTTTTCTGAGCCTGATTATGGTCAAATGTTGTAATTTCCTGAAATATGTTCAGTATTGTCATTCTGAAGTCACCGGCAACAATAAAATGTATTTAGGATACTGTAATTGCATCCCGACTCAAAAGGAGGCCAAAAAGGGGCGGAGCCTCCACAATTACCAGTGGTAAACCAGTCCAGTTACCAGTGGTAAACCAGTGCAGCTCAGAAAGTGAAAGTGGGCGGGGCCAAAATTTTTACCAGTGGTAAACCAGTGCAGCTCAGAAAGTGAAAGTGGGCGGGGCCAAAATTTTTACCACTGGTAAACCAGTCCATTTACCAGTTGTATTTCAACCCGCACGCAACTGGTAAACACACTGGTTTACCACTGGTAGCGAGAGACCAGAGCGACTCGTCTCGAGTGTCTCGAATTGTCTCGAGCCTCCTCTCTCCGCGATCGCCAGTTGAGCGGCGAGGCGATTTGAGGGGATGGTGTAGTGGTTGTGTTTTGACACTCTCTGTCAATCGACGCGGGTTCGAATCCTGCACAATGTGGTTTATCTTTTGCTCATTTTTCCTTACTCAGAAAGTTCATAATCGTCAAATTGCATTGATAATAAGTGAGCAAAAGATAAACCACATTGTGCAGGATTCGAACCCGCGTCGATTGACAGAGAGTGTCAAAACACAACCACTGCACCATCCCCTCAAATCGCCTCGCCGCTCAACTGGCGATCGCGGAGAGAGGAGGCTCGAGACAATTCGAGACACTCGAGACGAGTCGAGACTCGAGCTGCTCGTGTCTCGAGCGCGTCTCGAGCCTTCACTCTCGCAGTCGAGATCTCGATCGGGTTGGCTCAATTCTCGAACGTCTCGACTATTGCGTCCCGAGTCGAGACACATGATCGAGATCTCGATTGTCTCGTCCGATTTAGCCAACCCTAATCCACAGTATATTTTGGCATGGTCGAGAGAGCATTTAGAGATCGTTGTGATCAGTGATTACGCTATCTACTCCCCCTCCTTCCTTTCACATACTTTGTGATAAAGTCTTTATCAGAATGCAGATTACGCCCTCGAATGACACTACGGTCTGATCGGTCTAAAAGAGGTATAAAAGTCTGCGAGAGGTATAAAGTGGGGTTTGGAAAGGGAGAAATTGTTGTTTTCAATTTCGAGCTATCATCAAATAAACCTTATCGACGCTTCGCTAACTCTCAATCTATTTGCCAACTGAGTCATTATCATTCAAGATTCGCTCCAATCTCACGATGCTTCTTCTTCCTCTAATCTCTCTTCTTTCCTTCGTTTACTCCACTTCAGCCCAATCACAATGCGCCGGAGGCATTCCCGCCAATGAGGTTCGTTTGCACGAACTTCAATGAATAGAGATAACACAGGTCAAATCGATCGTCGAAGTGCACAACAATCTGAGACAGACCATCTCAGCGGGGAAATTCGTCGCCAAAGACAAGCTGATGCCCGCAGCGAAAAATGGAATTCCCGATCTGGTACTCAATCATCTCCATCGTCAGACAACTATCTTTTCAGACCTGGGACTGCGAAATTGAGCAAAGTGCACAGAATCACGCGAGTAGATGCCAATTCGAGCACTCGACGGGTATTCTTATTTGTAGCTATTTGTAAATAGTTATGTGATTGTTCCAGGCCTGAACAATCTCGGTGAGAACCTGTACATGATGTGGTCGAATTTCAAGGTGAGGAATAATACATTAATTGTTCTGCATGGTCATTTTAGGTGACGACCGACGGTCAGGGCAAAGCAGCATCGAACTCGTGGGCCAATGAGTTTCAGGAATACGGTATCTCGGTATTCCAGACATAAATTTAATCGATTTTTAGGGTGGTCCGACATCAAATTCACGATGGATGTCTTCAACAGTGGTGTTGGGCACGCAACACAGGTTTGTCAGTAGAGACTCTTTTAATTTAGGAAACTTACGAAGCTTCGCTATTCTCTTTGAGATGGCATGGGAGAAGACGACTAAGATTGGGTGTGGAATGGCCCTTTGTAATGGGATGAAAAGTGTACTAGTCACTTGCCAGTATCGAGATGCGTGAGTTGTCATTTATATTCGAAGGCTATTTGAGAATGAATGTCGGATGAGCAAAGCAGGTCTTTTCAGGGGCAACTACATCAACGAATACGTCTACATTCCGAAATGAAAATATCATGATTCTGGGAAAATTCTCAAATCCGTCTCATTGTTCGTTGCCGTTAATAGATCCAAGGGATTCTACTATCCAGTGTTGATTTCACCTCTCAGAATAAACAAAATTATGACTACAGGCAAAGTTTAGCCAATCAAAATATAGTCTTTTTCTCTTTCATCACTGGGCATAGTATCTCTCAGTTCTCCTGGATATGGTATCTCCTTTTAACACAAATAACATATCAATTGCGATTCTTTATCTACGATAATTGCGTATTATTCGAGTAGTTAGTTTATTCATCTTTTACTTCTTCCATTTGTTTCACACCGCCTTGCACAGGAAATGGAATGAACCAGAGGGAGCCACCATCTGAAGTTTACTTGTTTGTGTTCCGAATGAATTGCGACCATACCTTGAAAGCTTGCGTTGCGTCGTTGAGTCCTGCGGGGGCACGGGCGAATTGGATCGTATATCTGTCCATATGAGGCAGTGTCGGAGGAGTTTCCTGAAGGGAAAATAGTTTTAGATTTCTTCCTTTGTTGGCCACTATGATGAAGACTATGAATAATTCATGCCCCATCATATCAAGTTTGTCATTCGAAAGAAGAAGTGCTCACTCGTCTCTTCACGACAAGCTCCTTCGTCTTTCCGCTCTCGACGATTCCATCCGAGATGTAGAATTTGAAGGCAGACTTCCTTCCAGGAAACGAAGGGATCCATTTGATCTCAATACATTTATTATTTATTCGGTCGTGTGTAGAACAGAAAGAAGTGGAGTATTCTGTTTTGAAAGCAAAGAGTAGAAAGGCCGAAGCAACACTCACTAAGAAGACAACTGCATCCACTCCGGTATTTGTCAATACTAACTTCACTTTCTGATCAACTGCAGTCATAACAGCATCTGCAAAAAATTTCTTCGCTGATGATCGAAGAAGAAAAGTGTTTACGCTGAGAGGAAAGTTTAAAGTAGTCGTTGATCTCACGGAATCTCTTGACTGGAGGATAACGGGCATAACTTGATTCGTTCGAGGGAATTCCGTCTAAATCAACTTATCCGATCAATTGTTTCCCCCGTTCCATACCAGTCTTTCCTTCCTCTTCCTGGCTTATTTCTTCATCGGAGTGAGGACGTTTCGCTCAATTTTAATATTCATTATTATAATATTGAGTGATTCTCACGAGTGATCATCTTATTCCATGGATAGAGCATAGTATTCATGAAGGGTGTCAGATCTGACGCATTCGGCAACTGCAATGTTATATTTTAGAAAACAGTTTGGAAATTGGCGAACTTGTAGTATGGCATAGGCGTATTTGTTAGATGTGAGACGAAGTTTCGTGCCGGGAAAAGGAAAGAGGAGAGGAGCAGGGGGAGAGACGCAATCACTACGTCTGATCAATAGACACGTTTTATCCTAAAAAGGATAGAAATTTTCATGAAATACAGAGAAATGGGTTTGAGACGAATCAAACCTTTTCTGTGAGATGGAATACATAATAATCTCTCATTGCGACCACATCAGTGATGATGTTTACGTATTCAGATTTGAGCCGAGCGTCCCATGGCTAAAATATTTCGATATTTTCTCAGTTACCATCTCTATTCCTATTGAAAGAGAACGAAACGGACGATGAGATTGATACGGACACTCGGCCAGACCATTCGATCCACATTGCTGTTCTGAAATGAAGAAGAGTTTGATCACTTGAAGTCTCGAGGAGTGCTCACCACAGGTCTCGCACATGTGGAGAGAAGAGCCGCGGAACAATCACAGAAGTCAAGAGGAATTCCTTTCAAGACGAGATCGATCGATTGGACGAAGAAGAGGGCCGCGTCGCCGGAGGTGAACTGCGATGAATGCATATCCAGCAATCACATTTTGACATTTTCGAAATCTACCAAACACATGTCTCTTTAGAAAAACAACTAGTCATTTCGGTTAATCGAGGTTTCTATGATCGGTCGTAGTCAGTTCGTCGATACAGAATTAGAGGGCAAGTTGCTTGAATACGATAGTATCGTTTCGCTCGTTTGCTATTCGTTCCTCAAAAGATCAAAGATCATTACCTTCACTTCAACAGAAGCTAAATCCGTTCTTCTCTCCTTGAGGTGTATTCTCATTCCCTTCCTTTGAGAGCATTCGTGTCGAGTAATCGATAGAATATCATCTTTGGGAAGGGCACCGTTGAACAGCTGAAAAACAGCCAGTTTACGATATTGTCTCGACGATCATTGAATGGTGACGGTAGCCGTTTAGTGGGTACTGTAGTTCTCTCTATTGGCTAGTCATCAGTTGTCGATCGTGAACCGTAGTGATCCATACGTAGGGGCCACAAGCTCCTCAAGCTGTGCTTAGCGTCTCGACTTCGAGTCGTTTACAGGGGAGAATGTCCACACACCTTTTTGGCTCTAGCGCGCCTCAGAGAAAAGATATCAACAAACGGCCAAAAGCATGATATTATTGAGTCCCCGGAGGTCAGTTGGCTTATCTTTGGACAAAATCCGAAGATATCTGCGATCCACCTTGCGGCCCCTATCCATACGGTTACGATATTCGAAACGGACCGGCTGATTGAAATCGCCAGTCGCAGTGATGACGATCCCTTTCTTCGACTCCAATCGAATCGCTCCCGAATTAATACTCGATTCACCGCCGTCTCTTTTCTGGAAAAATGATCTTTGATCTTTGATCGTTATCCTTGAATTTCGGGCTGGCTTACTGTAATGGTAAGTAGTCGAATTGGCTGGTCGACTAAGGGCTGGGTCATCGTCTGAAATGGGCAGATAAGTCGAAGAATTGGAATGGAGAGGGGAGGGGGGAGGAGGGGAGGACTCACGGATGGGGGAAGGGAGGTGAGTAGGGTCAACCGAGTACGAGAAGGGAAGAGGAAGAGAATGAGGGAAGACGGAATCGAGAATTCATTTCGATCTGTAATTTCTTTTACATATTATGATTTGCGTATGCACTTTCTATCTCCTTTCACTCCAACTTTTCCATTTCTTGCTCGTTCCGTGTTTCGAGTTCGTGTCCCATTCCCAGCGTCTATTCATACTAACAAAGGACAGAAGGGATACACACGAGATATCCCCCTCTCTGTCCTTTCTTTAACTACCCCGGGTGGCAGATACGGTTAGAGGATAGGCTGACGAGTCTAACCCCGCCGGTTCGATCCCCACCCAGGGCGCTGGGCTAGACCCGGGTCTTTCCTCCCATCTCAAGGAGATAAAAGCATATGCGGAAGCCAGTCTCCGTGCTTTACCAGAGTATTCGTTGCTCGACATATCTAAGAACCTTCTCGAGAAGAATATCTTTTGCAGTTGTTATTATTGCTGCCCAGTTTGTCTACTTTGTACGCACCGAGAAACAACAAAATAATTATTTACTATTTACAGTTTCTTTTGCTCCAATGAGTGATTAGAAGCCATGGAGTTTGTACACAGTTATACAATTATACATTATTACGAGACAGCAGCACAGAATCCCAATGGATCGACGCCGTCGAGAGTCGTGATGTTCATGTACTGTCCGCAACACGAAACTGCACCTCCGTCGCCTGAATAGGGAATTGTAAAAGAGAAGTTGGCAATTGGATTCTTCTCACCTGAGAAGCTAAGAGTGCCCATGAACAATTCGACATAGCAGGGTAATTCCCATTCTGTCGTCGCCAATTCGACGATTGCTGAGAGAGTTGAGGCAACGCCGCCGATCAGACCGAAGGCTAAAACATGCCGACTTCTTCTTTCTATTGATTTGAAAGTCAACCGTCAGAGACGGAGAAAACTAACCGAGCACGCAGAAATTGATCACCAGAATGGGCCATTTGTTGTAGCGGAAAACACTGAACAATTGCTTAGTTCATCAAGAGAATCGTCAACACTTACTCCATAATAGTCGCGTAGGTCGTGTCCTCGCTCACTTCCGAGAGACCAACAGTCATCAGTTTCCTGAATGAGATTTCTGAATGGTTTCCGAAAGGGAAAAGCTTGCCTTTTCTTCGTGCTCGCAACAAGGAACATATTGAAGATGGAAGGAAGGATCATCGTGAGCAGAGTGATTGTCGTTCCTCCGATCTGTAGAAGCAAAAGCATTTTCATGCGCTTTCTTTCGAGAAGTTCGTCGAAATCACACAATGAAAAGTACTCACTAGATCAAGAATAACTCCAAATTTGGGGATGGATAGAGCAGTGAAGAGTACACAGAGAACGATGATGAGACGGACGATCACTCGACGAATACCGAACTCTGCAATTGCTTTTTTTGGATTTATCTTGCCAAATTACGATGATGAATATAAATGGTAAAGTGCTACTCACTATTGGGAACTCTGCACAACTCCTCGATCTGCAGAGAGAGAGGAGAGCAGATGATTACTGTAATGAACATTATTTTAACCTTCCTCTAGTCTGATAAAATACTGAATTGACAACAGTTTTGATGTACCTTGCGTGAATACGACGTGCACTGTGATCAGTACATTGACAGTCTGCTGCACCCACTTCAGTTGGAGGGAAGTGATGATCTGGAAATTGAGACAATTGTTGCGATGCTGCATCGATCTAGATACTTGGGAGTCATTCAAAGATCGACAAACCGTTTCTCCCTGAGATCCTCCATACACGAGATAACCAAGGACGGAGACCGGCAGATACATGCACAAAATCACTGGGAAAATGTAGTTAATGATACAAAATGACTATCTGAACTCACAAACGTATCCGCTAATGACAGACTTGGCGAAGTCTTTGGGCGTCTTCATATCGTGTTGGAAGGAAGGAAAGACCGAGTGACCACCATAGGCGAACATTATGGTTCCTGAACCAATTTGTTTGACTATTTTCACAATCAGATGAGTACCGTAAGCGAGGAAGAACTTGTTGAAGACGATTGGAGGGAAGTCCACCTGAGAATCAGGGTATTTCGATCTCACAGAAGACCGTCGACGGTCACAACTTGTAAGGTTAGTTGTCACGTTCCCCTCTGTGATACTACTAGGAAAACCACTATGATCCTATTAGGATCCTGCCACTGTAATCCTGCTAGGATTCCACTGTGAAACTACTAGGATGTGGAACTAACTCAGGATATCAGTTATGCTTGTTCTTCTCATGGATCAACGATAAGCCACTAACTTCAGGGACGCATCCTCCCCAATCGTGGATGATTCCGACGATCATGAGGCAGACGGCGACGAGCGTCGAGCACATCGCCACGAATCCCACTTGCCTCAATCCATTAATTATTCCACAGATAGAGAATAAATAACGAAAAAAAGAACAAAACTTACCAGAAATCCTTCGCACTTCCCAGCATGAGAAAGGGCGAAATGAAAACAGCGACAACGAGAGCAATGAAGCAGAAGTTGATGTTCCATTGCCTGTCGTTAGCATGGTTATCATTTTTTTTCTATCTTCACTTACCAAAAAGCGAAAAGAAAGGACGAAATGTTGTTGGAGGCAAGCAACATAAAGACAACAGACAAACCAAACTGTTGAATAGTAATGATTATGGAGACGAAAATTCTGAAAACATACACTTGTTTTCGAAATAATTAACAATCGGTACCTTCCGCCTCTGCCGACTGCTCTGTATCCCATCTCTGGATAGGGCTTGCGGCAAGATAATTTGTACTCGGACCATCGCTCCTAAAATTGTGCGTTTTCAAAAAGAGATTCACGTGAACTTCTACTTGTTTTATAGTTTGGATTTTGGGTGGAATAACCTGCATAATCAGCCAATTGTCACCCAATTGCACTCCGGTGTACCCGGAAAGGACGGCCGAGATGACTGTCATCGCGATTCCCGCCCATAAACCTGCAATGAATCTGATTTTACGGTTTATGAGTCAACAAATCCTTCTCATCTCGTCAGTGCCATAAGTTCTCGCCCATCTATCCTCAAATCAAACAAGACATCCGTCCCTGTCATCCAATCTCTGCCTCTCTCTCGTCCATAAATATTTTTGCATCCCCCATGATTGCTTCTTCCTTATCGCTGATCGGTCATTCCGCTCGTGATCATACTTTTCTTGCGAGACTAGAGAGGATTGGAGAGATAAATGGGGAAAGGCTTTTCCGATCAGGGATTATGTTTCATAGCATACTCAAGTGCTAAAGCAAGTGGTGGACGTTTTCTAAAATAAAAAAAATCTGACCAGAATTTACAAAACTCGATGGCAAAGCTACGAGTCCTCCTCCTGCCATGTCACCAACGATGAGAACAGCACACACGATCCTGAAATATCGATTTCGAGCTAAGAATCAAAAAACTTGGCTTGTACTCGTTTCCTACGAAAAATATTCAACAAACCAGTGGAATCCATGATGATTATGAGGAACTTCCTCAACCTCCTTATTCTCCTTCTCTTGAGAATCTGTGTCCGAGCTGCTTTGCTCGTAACTCTGAAGGAGTCAATTCTCTGCCATGCAACAAGAATCGAGCTTACCGAAAGGGAATTGTTGCTTGTCGAATCTTCTTTATTCATGATGGACTTTTCTGGCAAGGGATGACTGAAAAGGGGAACTTTTCCTCTCTAGGCGTGACTTATAAACGAGAAGGCGCGCCTTGTAAATGATATGTGGGAGGAGATGGACAAGTAGATAACAGCAGAGATTAACACTCGCCTTCGAAATGACGAATCCACATCTGCATCTAAACTTATTCTAACCGGAAGATGAAAAGGAGGTACAACACGCTTTAAAGTTTCTATCTACTTTAGATGTGAAACAGCTGTTCAGAGATACAAAGCAATGCAATTTTTCAGATGAGTTTCAGATCATCTACAAAATTCGAAGAGTTGATTGAGGTTGACGGACGTTGTTTCAATTTGAAATATTAATCATCTTTATCTCTTATTAATACTGCTTCAAGCCCGTTCATTATCATTAAACCAAATACAGTGGACAATTAGGCTAAACAATTCAGAATCCTGGGGCGGCACAGAAATCTTTGCCGATCGTAACGATCACTGTGGTGATATTCTTGAATCGACCACAACAGTTGACGAGGCCACCCTCTGAAAATATAAGTTTAAGGTTGTTGTACTTGCTAATTATATTGTTGTAGCCTCATAATTTCTGCGCTCATTTCCTCACCACACTTATAACGTATTAATACTGATGTGTGATAAATCGAGTACGACATTTCAATAAGCGATTTTTTTCGCTCATGTGGATAGATAACGTTATCAAAGGTTAGCGCGCTCTTCTCATACATTAGTGTGGCCATAGAGAGACAATTTGAGTTAGAGGAACTCTTCAGTTTGCTTACCAGCATTGAAGTTGAGTGTTCCCATTATCAGTTGAACGTAGCAAGGAACTTCCCAACTAGTCGAGACGAGTTCATTGATAGCAGAAACTGTTGAAGCGATTCCTCCGAATACTCCAAAAGCTGCAAAGATGTTTCGTGAGTGGATTAACCATGTGTCTTATTGTGCTTAGTATCAATTGCATGCCATTCTCAACAAAGGGGATTATGCGATTGGCAACTCACCGATAACGATGAAATTGAGCAGAAGCACCCATGGATCGTTCATTTTGAACACTCTGAAACATGTGATATTTGAGATAAGAGGAGCGAGAAATACAACTGACTCAATGAGCGAAGGCCTATCGTTGTCCTCGTCAGAGTTCGAGATGGCGCCTTTCAGATTTAGCTCTCTGAATTATATTTTTTTAGTGAATACATGTCTTTGTTGAGCGTCAGAGTATGCAAGCAAGGGAGAAAAGATATGCTAATAAATGCCCACCTCTTCCTCTTTCCCGCGAATAGCGACATCGAGAAAACACCTGGCAGGATCATTGAGATCAGAGAGACTGTCGAGCCACCGACCTGGAATAGTTTCATTTGAGATGTGTTGTTGAAACATGAATAGTTGATTAAACTGACCAGATCGACGATGGGACCAAACTTGGGAATGGTCAGAGCCGTGAAGAGAACGGCGATGATGATGAAAGTGCGGAGAACAACACGACCAATTCCGAATTCTGAATTGTTTCCATCGTCGAGCTGACCACAAGTATTGTGTTTCTCAATAGTGAAACTTACTGTTGGGAACCCTGAACAACTCTTCGAGTGAGAGATTGAGGGGAGAAATGAGAATGATCAAAGTAACGATGACGTGAAGTGTAACGAGGATATTGACTGCTATTTGAACCCAGTTCAGTTGGATTGAGGGAATTATCTGTAATGGAATTAATAGGAAACAAAACTCAACAATACTCACTGATGAATCAAGAGATCCTCCATACACGAGATACCCGTAGATGGAGATTGGCAGGTACATTACGAGCATTACTGAAGAAGATCGTCTCGATTGTCTTCGAATGCAGCATAGAAATAGTGTTTCGTGAACTAACCCGCGAATCCGACAATGGAAGACTTGTAGAAATCCTGGGGTTTCTTCATATCGTGTTGGAAGGTGGGAAAGCACGCGTGACCACCGTAAGCGAACATGATCGTTCCTGGAGATAATGTTGGTTCGTAATTCAGAGAAGCTTCCATTGTATTGCTTCTGTTCAATAATTGCCTTACCATAAGTAAGGGAGAACTTCTCGAAGACAACGGGCGGGTAATACGCCTGGAAGTGGATTGAATTATGCTTCACTACTGGTTGATACGAATACTTCGAACAACTGATACAGTAAAATCGATGTTCTTTTTAATCAACGACCGAGTGAGTAAGGTATCTTTTTTAATGTTTGCTCTCACCTCTTGCATGCATTCGTGATCGTGAGCTGCTCCGATGAAAATGAGGACGATGGCAGTGGAAGTGGAAATGAGAGCGATCAGACCCATTTGCCTGAAATGAACGACTTCTTTCTTCTCTGCACTTTGTAATTATTATTTACAATGCGCCGATTCAAAATATTGTTGGTCACAGCTTACCAGAAATCCTTGGGAGTTCCGGGCATCATGAGTGGCAGAAGAATCGCCGTGACAATGAGAGCAACGAAACAGAAGTTGAGCTTGATTGAGCTGAAATGATGACATCTTGTTATTGCGTTTCTTCAGAATTAAACAAAGAAGTTTATCTGGATATATTATTGCTTGGACTCCGCAACAATAAACAATAAGAAGCTTAAAAATAATATAGCCCCCATAGATTGATTCGTCAGTGTTTAATTGCCAAACAAAAATTAACTGACAACAAAGTGAAGAGAAGAGTAGCGATGTTGTTCGATGCAAGCAAAAGAAAGACGACAGAGAGGCAGAATTGCTGCACTGAGAGAAGAATGGACATTGCGACTCTGAACGGATTCATTATCATATTGCTTGTCTGAAGCAGACTTTCAGTTCCATCTTTTTACGCGGAAAGATTTCCAGCTTACCTTCCCCACACTCCCAGTGCTCTGTATGCCATCTCTGGGTATGGCTCCCGACATGAATGCCGATACTCGGACCAGCGATCCTGAAAGAAACTCTATATAAATAGAGAATACAATGGAAACACCCACACACTATAATAGGATCTCTTCAGAGTCACTCTGTGTTATGCATAAATTTGGGTTAGGCCATGATCCATCAAAGATGAGAATAGAGTGTCCATAATTTCATCATCCACCTGCATCATTATCCAATTGTCTCCCAATTGAATTCCAGTGTAGGCAGAAGCAATGGCGGAGATAATAATCAGAGCCGCTCCAGCCCACATTCCTGCGAAATTTTTATAGAATTTCAATGAGCGATTTGAATGCGTTTCACACTTTCTACAAACTCTTTTCATAGCGGAGAAATACAATCGATTACAATCTGACATTATAGAAAGACAATAACTGACCAGTTTTGACCATGGAAGAGGGAAGGGCAACCATTCCTCCTCCCGCAGTCTCGCCCACGATGAGAATAGCCACGACGATCCTGAATTCATGTGAAATGTTTTCGAAATTATGGAAACCGAGCATTTTCGTAATTTCGTTAAAAATGCGCGAGCTATCAATATGAATAAAGCTACTTACCAACTAATTCCATGCTTATTCTGGAAGTGTTCGTTTTCCACTGTTCCGTACTGTTTCTCGTTCTTTTCAGCCGTGTTCCATGTTTGTGAGATCTGAACGAACAGAGGTTCGAAACAGGGTAGTTTTTTCAAGAAGCTCCGGAACTCAGTACAGGAGGGACAATAAATTGATAGAAAAGATGATCGCGAAAAGAATATGAAGAAACGAACCGGTTGCGTTGGCGAAATCTTGTAATTCCCGGATCGTCCCATCGTCCTCTGTGATTTTATGACAACTGTCCAAAGACGAACTGATGTAATGCGTCATGAGCACAACAACTCGGGTGATAAATGAAACCGGGAAGGGGAGGAATAACAATCACGTCGATTTGTAAACAGGAAACATTTGATCATGGGGAGAGAAGCGATCTTTGAGAGCGACTGAGCGGGCGGCTATTACATTTTTTGAAAGGTCAGTAGCAAAAGAAGGGCTATTAAATAGGGATGGGCGCAAGTAAATGAGTTCTCTGCGTAAGGGTGATAGTCATTTTTCGCCCATCATACTTCCTGCTCAATCGTACCATTTGAACTGAGAAACACGCGTTAGCAGTGACCCTGACAATGGCAAAAATCCGGAATGAAAGAGAGAGGGAAGGACGATAAAGAGACGGAGAATGCAAATCAGCGAGCGACGATAGGCTATGATAGCTGTGCGGTTACCGAGAGTGATCAATGAACTTGTGATTATAATAGGCAGAGTTGCGTCATTCCGTTGAGTAACTGCTTTCTAGTTCCGTTCTTATCCTGACGTTCAATATCATCGAAGAAAAATGGCCGCGTCAGGAACATCTACGGCCGAAGTAACTAATTGATCTCATACAATATTTCCCCATTTGTAGACGGTGATTAGTAATCCTGATTTCCCCTCTCCCCCATCCTCGATTCTACTCGCTCAACAGTGATAAAACAACCCTCGTAGGGAGCACTAGTCGCAGTGCGTCAGGTGCAATCTCCGTATGTTGCACAATGAATTTTTCGTTATATTTTTGAAATGTACATCAAATTCGTTCATGTTCACCCACTAACTTCGCTATTTTTGTCACAATTCCGTTCTTTCACTTCCAAATGACGTCAATTGGCATCACGTTAATCACAAGATCGTGAATATTTTGATTGTATCAGAGAGAACATTCAAAGTCTCTTTTTGCGTTAGTAATCTTTATCACATATTTACACTGTGGTAAGCCCGTTGAGCGAGAATGGGGAAATACAATAGACACTGATGCGAAATAATCAATTATTAATTGGCGACGCAAAACTGTTGATCGATAGGAACGTCCACTGTAGTGACGTTCTTGTACCTTCCACAGCAGTTGACCAGACCTCCGTCTGCAATTTATTCATTAATATCATCGACTATAGGTAATAAGGTTCTAGCAACGTTTAACTTCAGCTAAGAATTGACCGTTCACCGTTTAATGCCCCTTTTCGGTAATGCCGATTGCCCTCATTTTTCTGGTCGTTAAGTTCTCACCACCATTAAAGTCGAGAGTGCCCATAAATAGTTGGACGTAGCAGGGAATGTCCCACGTGGTTGTGATCAATTCATTCACTGCGGAGACCGTCGAAGCAACGCCTCCGAACACTCCGAACGCTGCAAAATCATTTCTTATCACTGGTCAAGTAACGGAAATGCTCACCAATAATGACCAAATTGATGAGCAACATCCAGGGTTTGTTGAGCTTGAGCACTCTGAAAACAGTTCGTTTTCCCTAGTAGTGTCCGAAGCATGAAACTCACTCGAAGAACGAAGGTAGTTCATTATCTTCATCCGATCTCGTTACCTCGCCCTTGAGAAGTTTGAGATCTCTGGAAAACAATTCAATTAATGCCTTTTCAATCGGAGTGCGTCTTGCACTTTGAGTGCACTGACAACAATAAGAAACGGGAATTCGATCACCTTTTCCTCTTTCCGGCCACCAGCGAGAGAGAGAAGACGCCGGGAAGAACCATGGTCATCAGAGTGACCGACGAGCCTCCGACCTTTTAAGTGAATGTTATTGAGCAGTGAGTGAAGATAACTCACCAGATCGACGATGGGTCCAAACTTGGGAATGGAAAGAGCCATGAACAGGACACAGATCATGATAATCGTACGGAGAATCACACGACGGATCCCGAATTCTGCAAGATTGTTGCTCCCGTATTGCTCTTTCAGAACAGCTGGAACAATGGGGAGTCAACTCACTATTGGGGATCTTGAACAGCTCTTCGAGAGTGAGCGTGAGAGGGGACATAACGATGATTTCAGTGAAAACGACGTGAAGAGTGATGAGAATGTTGACTGCCGTCTGGACCCAATTCAATTGGAGGGAAGGAATGATCTGCAATGGATTCGGGTATGAAACGGATATGTTTCAGCAAGTATTTACAATGACGTTTGCTTTTGATGTTTAGTGTTCGGCAAATTTCGACCTAAAAATAACATACCGATCCACTGCTGAGTGATCCTCCGTAAACGAGATATCCATAGACGGAGATGGGCAGATACATTATGATGATAACTGAAAAGAAAGTCTTGTTTACTTGTTCGTCTTGTAAAAATACTTTACTTTTGAGCACTCTAGACATGATTGCCCTACCAAACAAAAATAATGCTCACCAACGTATCCTACGATGACAGACTTGGAGAAGTCCTGAGGTTTCTTCATGTCGTGTTGGAAGGTGGGAAAGCACGCGTGACCACCATAGGCGAACATGATCGTTCCTGAAGATCATCACATTTCCAAAAATGAATCGACAATGGGTAATTGAAATGTACCATAAGCGAGGAAGAACTTCTCGAACACGACGGGCGGGTAGTCGACCTGAATATTATGTGGTTGGAATGAGTTTCACAGATAATTTAAGTCATGTTAAAGAAGGAGAAATATCAAAGTTTGGGTGCCTATACTGGAAACGCAGTCTTGTAGCTATCTCCAACCATATCAGAATTCTGAAAACCCCATGTTTATATCTGGTTTCTGAATCAAGTTAAAGCGAGTTGGCTGGGAGCCAAGTCACCCTGATCCCAGGAAACGGGCGAGAAAGCGTGCGAAACCGCGAGAGCGCGGAACATACACTGTGGCATAGATGGTTCGTAAATCTCCTTCTTTAAGCCAAATACAATTCATATTTCTCGCCTCTTTCATGCACTCTTCCTGATCGTGAGCGGCGCCGACGAAGATGAGGACGATGGCCGTCGACGTCGAGACGACTGCGATGAGGGCGGCTTGCCTGGATTCAGAAGTAGCGACGACAAGTCGAGGACTAGAACGAGCTAAGCGTACCAAAAGTCCTTGGGACTGCCGAGCATCAACAATGGGAGGAGAACTGCAGAGACTATGAGAGCAATGTAGCAGAAGTTTAGTTTGAAGGAACTGGAATAATTGCAGTCAAGAACCGGATGGAATAAAGATCGAAGATCAACTGACAATAGATCGAAGAGCAGAGTGGCGATGTTATTCGATGCGAGAAGAAGGAAAATGACGGAGAGACAGAATTGCTGGACCGAGATGAGAATGGACATGGCGACTCTGGAATTATTTTTATAAATTCAGTTAAATGGAACTGATTGAAAGTAAAGCAGACCTTCCCCATCCTCCGAGTGCTCTGTATGCCATCTCCGGGTAGGGTTTGCGGCATGCGTGACGGTACTCTGACCAGCGATCCTGGAAGGAATCAACTTGAAATCACTCGACAATTATGGCAACGAATCGCGAAAGAAAAAAAGTTGCTATTCACCCGATTTTGACACCAAAGTTACGTCTATGATTTTTTAAAAAGCCTACCTGCATCATGAGCCAATTCTCTCCCAATTGAACTCCAGTATAACCAGAAAAGATGGCGGATATGATGGTCAGTGCGGCACCAGCATAGATTCCTGGAAATATCATCAGATGAGTTTCAAATTTACTTCAAAGATTTTGATATCAAAGCAAAACTGATTTCTTCTTTCAATCCAGTAACACAACTAGCGAGATCGTGCAATTCTCACCAGCATCGACCATGGAAGAAGGAAGAGCAACGAGTCCTCCTCCTGCCATCTCTCCCACGATGAGAATTGCCACGATGATCCTTGAAATCATATTCTGAACCATCGTTCAAGCTCCCCGGCTATTTTCACGAGTACTCAGTTGCTGAATGAGTTTCAAAGTCTCTTCAGAAGCTTGAATATTCAGGTAAACCTGATTAGGCAGAGCAATCCATTAGTACAACACCCCAAATCTTTAACAATGGTACTTACTTGAGGCACTAAGCTTCGCAAATCAATAAAAGCTCACTCACCAGTGAATTCCATGCTTGTTCTCGAAGTGACCGTCCACAATCGTCCCTTCCTCGCTTTCCTCTTTTTCCTTATCTGTGCTCCACGGTTGTTGGGAGACCTGAATGCTCAAGTATCATCATTGCAAGGACATCGATGCAAGAATTTGCTTACAAAGGCTTGGACTTTGGCGTCTCTGCGTAACCGTTGCAATCAGAGACGAGCGATAAGCTTACAAAGTGAAAGAACCGCAAAGAGACTTACCGAGGGTGTCGGAGAAATCTTGTAGTTGCCTGATCGACCCATCTTCTTCAATTTTGTCCCAAGCGATCAGTTGTTGTTGCGGATCGATGTTTGTGCTGAGCATTAAAACAGTCAAAACAAGCCCAAAATAAACAGTGATGAAGCGGCATGACAATCACATCGATTAGCAAACAAACAGGTCAGGAGTGAGAAGCGATCTATGGAAAAGCGTCTAATGGAATTACATAATCCTCAGCTCGTGCTCCTCGTGACCCCTTTAAGAGCTACTGATCCATGTGAAGCACAGATGATGAAAGTTCACTTCACGATAAAAAAGTGCAGTAAGCAAGATCAGAATGGAAGATCGGAAAGAGTGAATCATCAATTCATACGCGGAATTTGGAGTGAGAGAAAAGTGATGGATGGAAAGAGAGACAAGGATTACGAGTGCGAGAACTATGCTGGTCAGAATGAGGAAGAGATGAACGAAGTGATGCCTGTCGTTGGAATCTATTCAAGTTGTTTAAAAGATAAAGACATGTCGAACACGTAACAGGTGCTATTTATGAATGCCCATGCGCCAACAACTATTAGCTCCTAGGCAGAAGTCGCAAGAATGATGAAGAGATCGAGGAAGAGATACCTTACATCTGATTCCATGCTAGTTTTCAGATAATATGTAAGCGAGCGGTAGAGGAATGAATCTAGTGGAAGCCAGTATCCAGATGCATGAGCAGTTACTCTCGCTCTGCACAACAGGGCTAACACGCGAATCTGTTGATGCTAAAGTGCAAATAATCTCTCCTGCACTTTCCCGGAAACAATGACTAATTTCCCATTTCAATTCCCCATCCCCGAACACCAACCCTGCGAAAATGCATTTTTATTAGGGAAGCATTGAAACTCATTGGAAATGTGCAGGAGCGCATTTTTTTAGAAAATGTAACAGGCTCTACAGTGAACGAAAAAGTGAAATTCTGATGGATTCTTGACAGATATCGCATCATTCCGAATCGATGGTTGAGAGTGAGAGAAAGAGAGTTTATCTGCCACCGCCCAAAGCCGCGATAAGAGACGAAAATCATCTCAAGGGTGATATTTCCCCGTCGCTTTTAATACGACGGCGAATTCTCATCAAGATCATTCTTCGCTCTTGGCTGACGGGTCTATGACAGAACCGCAACGACAAAATCGCAACGAGCCAAATACGACAAAATCGCAACGAAAAAAATCGCAAGCGACAAAACCGCAACCGGCCACAACTTGAGCCAGAGTTGTCCTAGAAGGTTATGGTAATGATTTTTGGACTCGTACTGATTAGCACTATCATCCTAGGAGTTGATCTTTGATCTTTCAGCCCTCGACGACAAAACCGCAACGGACCATATCTCGGCTTGGGATGGTCCTAGGAACCCCTGCTCGGGCTCGTTCGATTACCAATGACATGGGCTATCATCCTAGGAGTTGATCGTTGATCTTTCAGCCCTCGACGACAAAACCGCAACGGACCATATCTCGGCTTGGGATGGTCCTAGGAACCCCTGCTCGGGCTCCTTCGATTACCAATGACATGGGCTATCATCCTAGGAGTTGATC
>LS557512.1:163418-200425 GCA_900490775.1 Pristionchus maxplancki
GCTACAGGCCTCCAAAGTTGGCCAATTTTAGCATCCGTCAAGTTTGACGACGTCTGACATCGTTGAAAACGAAAATATGAAACAAAGCTCGACGCTATCTTGTCAGGGACCCTATGGAGTATCCAAAAATGATTCTGACTAAAAATCGATGATTTCTATGTGCACGGGTTTATTCGATTCTTAGGTGACACGCGTGATAAGTCGTTTTTCTTTCCTATATTTATCTGTCATAAAACAATACAGTTTCTACTATCGAACGAGATATAAAGAGAACTGAATAACATGGCGAAATCTAGTCAAGATCAGAGATCATGAACCTATTAAAGTGAAGTAGACCAGTTCGATTATCTAACAAAATTCTGAATAAACTGGAGTCGTTCGTGCTCACACAACCTTCACTACAAACCCGTACCTAGGAGTGAATGATATTCTGTCAATTCTCCTCAATCCTTGGACCTCATCTCCTCTCTTTTCATACAATTTTTCGATCATTTTCTGTGATCTCTCCAGATGGAAATCCATCGTGAACAGGCCCTTCTTCACTTTGTCATAGCAGTGATCACACTGCTCCTCTCCTCTCTCTTTGTCGAACTTCTTGATTGACTCCGAGACAGATTTGGCTCGATCGGGCATCTCGTTGAGCAGATCGGACTGTAAAGTAGATATTATCGAATATCTAATCCAATCATGATCACACTTTCCTAATCACCATCCCTATCAATGAGGTACTATCAAGTCAGTCTTATATGAGGTGGGAAATATTTCAGTAATTGTAAATGATATTACAAATCATTGACCTACCAGTTCGATGACGCGAGCGACCTTCTCATCGGCTCCGAGTCCTGCAATGAAATTGTTGAGAAGTGTCTGAGTGATTAAACCAATTGTCAGTTTGAATATTCTTTTTTTGTTAATTGTCTAATTGTCCATCAAATCAGTTTTACCGGTTGCTTCATTGTTAAAGTTGATCAGTTTTTCCTTCAATTTCATGAGTGCAGCAATGGTTTCTTCTTGTCTCACGAGGCAGTCTTCCAGCTTCTCTCTGATTGGCGCTGCCTTCAAAGTTAGAACGATTGCCAAAGCTACAGCCTATCGAATTTAAAAATCGTTCATGGCATTCAAACTAACATCGTCAATCTTAGCTTTCTTCGCAGCCGGTTGTCTTCCTTTCGCTTTCTTCACAGGTTTCTTCTCCTTCCAAATGCAATTCTCTTCCTTGGAAAGATCTTCGATCTTCACTCCTTCATTCCATCTTCTCATTCTTCGATGTTCGAGATTGAAGGAACTGAGAAGAAGCAACTCCATGCACTGCAATCAATCCAGTTATCCACCTTTTTTGATAAAATAGCTCTCATATCATATCTTCTATCCAAAGCAAAGACAATTGCAGCGTTAAAACCGATTCTGGTCTTGAAATAAACAAAAAATCGGAAATACCTCCTCATCATTCCATTGGAAGGGCATCGAACTGGGGTCACAGAGAAAGTCGATTTCCTGCAATTACACATGCTGAAGTAGAGATTCAATGGAATTGAAAAAAATATTTAATTTGAAGTGAAAGGAGAGATGTAGAAATCAAAGTTAGTAAAAATCATTCTCACCAGGAATTTGACCTCCTCTTTCCTTTTCAGTTCTTCGATTCTCTTCCTTTCCTTTCTTCTATTCTCCTTTTCTCGTTCTTCTTTTGCCCTTTTCTTCTCCTTCTCTTTTTCAGTTTCTTCTTTTACTATCTCTTCTTCCTTTATTATCATCTTGTCGTCTGCTTCCATTCCATTCACCTTAGCGATTTCTTCTTTTCTCTTCTTCCTTCCTTCTCTCGTTCCATCTTCTCTTCGGTTCTCTTTATCTTCCTCATCCTCTTCTTCTTTCTTCTCTACTTCCTCTCCCTTTTCTTCTTCATCATCTTCTTTCTTCTCTTCGTTATTGTTTTTCTCTCTTTCTTCTTCTCTTCGATCTCTTTCATCTTTCTTCTCTCCCTCTTCTTCTTCTTCTTCCCCTTCTTCTTCTCTTACAATCTCTCCAATGAACAGTACATGCTGTCTCACTCTCTTTCTGAACTTCGCCAGTGATCGTTCCTTTGCTTTGCGAAGTTCACGAACCTTACTCAGCTGCAAAAACATTATTTTAGTGAAAAAATAATGTATAGGATAATACTAAGTAGGGGAGGATCTCGTAAATAAGTGTTCGTCTGTAGACTTTCAAAACATGCTTCAATATACATTTTATAACCGAATGTTGTATTTTTAAACAAACTGACTCGAAAGTGATCTACTCCTTCCATGGCATCTATCTGAGGTCGAAGCTCTTCACAAATCGAATAATCGACTCTGATGACTTCGGTTCCTGTTTTCTGTAATGGATAAGATGAATATCAAAAGAAGGCAACTGAATCGATCGTCTCCGAAAAGTATTTAGTTCGATTGGATTTCTTAACCTATTCCTCGATGGAAAGAGGACAGCTGGTCTGCATTCCTCTCCTATCCCGGTCAGTCAATTTGAGCCGTAAGTCACGGGCCGTAATTCCATTATCGTTTAGCAAGCCCTACTGGAAATGCAGTACACCCAAGACTCAAAGCTGATAATAGCTCACAATAGCATCGAGGGGTGTCATGTAGGTGTATCCGCTGTCCCTTCTTCTCTGTGCTTTCTCCACACAACAATCCATTCGAGTCATGATGAGATCCAAGCATTCCTTCACGCAACGCAGCTTTTCAATGTACATATCGACGAGCTGAGATGAATTCATTACAAAACCATTTGGAAAATTCCATAATAATAACAATAATCAATAATGAGTAAAATAACGAACCTTGTCATTTTTGTCGGTACTGGTAGGAACCTTTGGAGCCATGAGTCAATTTGAAAAGAGAGAGAACAGGAAAAGAGATGAGAAGTGACTGTGAAAGGGGCGGAGTTTCGGGACTGGCGAGTTCCGATATGCCCGGCGAGGTAAGAAATGAACGCCCGATCTACTAATCTCTGCCCAAAAAGCTTATCTAAATGAGACGATCGAGTGGTGGAAAGACCTTCTGGCATTGCTCCTTCTTGCCATTTATTCACTGCTTCTTTGCTCTCTCTCTGACCTGCGAGAGAGTGTGGTATATCGAGAGAGTCTGCCCTTTGCTCTGACACACTCAGCATGGTCCCTTCTGCAATCTAAGCATCCATCTATTCGAATGACTCAACCCTCGACATTCTCTGGTCTGTTCATCTACCAACTGTGAGGTTGAAACAAAGGAGAAATGGCACCAAAGTTAATAGGCTTCTTCTCCCATGCAATCTTCCCTCTCATAGATCATTCTGGCGGGTTGGGAAATATGCATAGGCGTCTCTCCTGGGGACATCTCAGTTGATTGGGAGAGGTGAGCAGAGGGGCCATAAAGGAGAACGAGGATCAGCTAATCTGACTGAGTGGAGAGACATTAGGGAGGCAGCTGGTGGAGGAATCTGTTTATTAACGTATCATGGCACTCACAAACCAAGGGAAGAAAGAGAATGTAATACCATGTCATTAGGAATGATGTGGGTTTAAATTGATCGAGAATCTGTGAGAAATTAAGCGGAGAAAACGAGGATATTTCCGTAGCAGGCCCATGAGAGCATGAGAATGCAGACGATCGATTGGAAGACGAAGCAGACCTGGAATTTATTATTTATTGATCCGATAATTTATTTTCAATAGCTACTTAGGGGAATAGTTCTGAGCGAGACAGTAACGACTCATTTACTGTTTTTCTCTCCTTTCCTCTTACAATCCCCTATATCTTTTATTCTTGAGCTCCCTAGTGTATCTCGCTGTCTAAACAAGTACTTACTGTCATGCTAACGACGAGTTTGAAAGTGTTGCCGCCACTGCTCTGATTACAGAGATAAATGACACAGAAGACAGTATCGTACTTCTCCCACAAAACCGAACGAATGAACATTATTTACATTTTTTACATTTTTTACACTCGGCGAATTCGCGATGAAAAATTGTTTTTATTGTTTCATATTTTTTGTCCACCCCTGTTTCCGGTAATCGCCCGGAACATGCACGGTGAAATATTGCTGGAAATGGGTTAAAAATGAGAGCTGTGAAATGCGAAAACGCAACGGAATCGCGATCGCTGCAGAGCCGGGGTTTAGGTCGCTCACGAGAGCCAGCTGCCTCGACAACTCGAGTTGTCAGCTGTATTTCATGTATTACTCGATGTTTTGTTGTCGGTTTATGCTATTTATGTTTCTATTTCATGCTAATACCATCCCTCAGGTCGACGGATGGAAGTGCGAGTCGCGGAAGTGTGATCTGCAAGCGGGAGGATCAACTTACGGATTCAGGTTTTCATTTCTCTCTTTGTTCTAGTCTTTGATGGTTGTGGCTGGGCGTGTTGGAGCCCTTTCAGGAGCTCCGTCGCCTGCTGGCAACAGTGGCCGACTTTGGAGAGGATGGCGTCCAACAAACGAGGTTTGACGCATATAATGACTTGTGGTAGAATTCTTTATGGCTAGGTATCGTCGTTAAAAGTTCTTTCGTGCTCTATTTGACTGTAAAAAAATGTATTCTCAAATGTTTATTCTGTTTGAAAGTGAGTGCTTATCCAATTACTATAATTACGAGGTGGATTCACTGTCAAATATTTATTAAACGGTCGATAACTGAGCTCTCTACAGGCCCGATCAATCGAGCGGCTGTGCCGTGTTCTGGAATTGAAGCAAGAAAACGAGTGGTAGGTAAGTAAAATAACATTTTTAAATGATTAAAATAATTTTAAAAATTCTCTACACCTAGGGCTCTTGCTTCATTAATTAACTAATTAATCACTGATCGTGCCCGTCGCTTCATTAATTAGTTAATTCTTGATCACCAGTATATGCTGTGCTTATTGTTAGTGACCCGTTACGCAAACCAGTCTGTCGGAGATTGCGTGACTTTAAACGACGGATCAGCTAGTAAATTCATTTGTTTGATTGAGTACGTTTTTACTCATTCACTAATTTTCAGTCTCTTCCTCTCGCTGCCCGCCACGCAGCCACCTGAATACTCTTCACTCAGGTTAATTTTTCTCTGTATTTGTCTTTTATCGAATTTGGAAAGCCATTAGCCAGTTTTCTTGAGGTTCGCGACGCGTCTCTTCGTCGCATCTCAGGCCGTTTCCTGATCGAGAAGCCGCATTTTTCTTTTCTTTTATTCCGCTATTTATTGTCACTGCCCGTGTCCGTCCCTCGCGAGCCGTTAAAAGCGCTCGTGACGGGTACGGTGGGCCTTACAATTAGTTTAGGGATGGTTGTAGTTGGCTTCTCTTGGTCTTTTTCTTTCTTCCCGGGGTACTGTATATTTATCTCCTTCCTTGGTACGTCATCTTTACCCCTAGGTGATGTATCTATTTTCCCCCCTGTGTTTTACAAGATACAGTACCCGAGGAAGAAAGAGAAACATCGCCCATGATAAAGAGACACGGTACCTAGGGAGAGAAGTGAGTGACGTACATCGGAAAGACATGAGATACAGTTCAAGGAGAGGTATGAGAGATACAGTACATTGGAAAGGTAGATTTGGAGACACGGAAATACGAAATGGAGATAGATACAGTAACCCAGGCGGAATGTAGGAACATACAGCAATCTATGAGCCCGGTTGTGTAAGGAACGGACAATCGTCAGCGTACTCCGTACAGGGTAATAGTCACCAAATGAGCAAAGAGCGTTTTTAGGGGTAGTTGGTGGTGCTGATTACATGTACCGCTTCACGTGACCTGAAACTTGATATTTGGCTTGCTGGAATAGGTCAAAGTGCATGCGAATTTTTGATTTTCTGACCATACCTCGGTTAGTGTAAGAGCAAATTAAAAACTTTCAAGAGAGACTAGGGTTCATTTTCCATAAAAAGTCTATCTATGTTGTTAAAACCTTCATTTTAGAAAACGCTACCGAATTGGCTACTGTATTTTTGCCGAATATGATTAGTAAGATTTTTATTTATTTTTCTCATACGGGGGACACTTATACGAAACTAGCCACGTCGTTAGCTCGCACAACTCGGTCTTCTAAGAAAGTTATGAAGAAAAAACGGAGGCGAAATTCACCCAAATTCGTTCAATTCACCTCTTCCGTACCCCTCCCTTCTCTCTAATTCTCATTCGTCGCGGTCAATCGCTGGTGCGCGGTGTGGAGAACAAAGAAATGAGAATGCGAAGTAGAGTTTGAAATGTAACGCTACCCGGGATAGTTGGACCCGAACGGGTAGAATGATAGGGAGGGAGAGGGAGAGAATTACCCGCATAACTCGTCTCGTTACCCGGGATAATGGAATGTAAATCGCGCGCTCTCGTGACAAGCCTCATTTCGGCCTCACGAGATGTTCAGGACTGGTCGGTCTGATAAGTTTGCTTCCTTTTCTATAGAGTTTGATCTATTTTTGAGTTGTTCTGGCTTGTGGTTCGTTTAGGGAGAAAGACCACGGCTCGAAATCCTCGCTTTTTCTCAAGAACTGACGCGGTTCAGTACGTTTGGAGTTGTGAAAGAGTTAGACTAGCATCGGTAATGGCTTTGAAAACGATTTTCATGCCCACCCGTCATATCATAAAAGTTTTCAGACGGAAGCTATGAGTATATTACAAACTGTTATATTTATGACTACTGTAAGAATCAGAGGGTTTTCTTGCTTTAATACTGCCCTAATAACGAATGATCATAGTTTTCCTTCCTCAATTGACCAAAAGGACAAGCGTAGAGAACTCTTTTGGACGATCTCGAGACTGCGTTTCCCGGGTAGTACTCTATTTCTCACCCTCTATCCCGGGTAACCTTCATCCCGCTCATTCCTCCTCAACTACCCGGTCGGGTCCGAATTACCCGCCCCGAATTACGAACTCTAATGCGAAGGGAGTGAAATGAACGAATTTGGGTGAATTTCGCCTCCGTTTTTTCTTCATAACTTTCTTAGAAGACCGAGTTGTGCGAGCTAACGACGTGGCTAGTTTCGTATAAGTGTCCCCCGTATGGGAGAAATAAATAAAAATCTTACTAATCATATTCGGCAAAAATACAGTAGCCAATTCGGTAGCGTTTTCTAAAATGAAGGTTTTAACAACATAGATCGACTTTTTATGGAAAATGAACCCTAGTCTCTCTTGAAAGTTTTTAATTTGCTCTTACACTAACCGAGGTATGGTCAGAAAATCAAAAATTCGCATGCACTTTGACCTATTCCATCAAGCCAAATATCAAGTTTCAGGTCACGTGAAGCGGCACATGTAATCAGCACCACCAACTACCCCTAAAAACGCTCTTTGATCATTTGGTGACTATTACCCTGTACGGAGGTTGTTCGCTCCTTACGCAAACGGGCTCCTATGGGAAAACTACCGTAATCCATCACCTGAAACAACACCCCCAGAAACAAACTAACGCCCATCGTACTCGCCACGAGCGCTTTTGACGGCTCGTGACAGACGGACAGGCAAAGACAAAAAATATCAAAAATATCAGAAAGAAAAATGCCGGCAGGATTAGGTAAGAGAAGAGACGACGCACCCGCGGAAGCAAACCTCAAAAAATTCAAATTATGGCTTTGCAAGTTGAATAAAAAGCGAATACAATGGAAGTTAAACCTGATCGGAGCAAAAACAAAGGAAGGCAGCAGCGTGGAGGCTGAAAATCAATGAATAACTAAAGCTATTCTAACCAAATAAATATTTATAAATGATACATTAATTAATGTCGCGCGGTCAACGAGAGGCAGAATTGAAACAAATTTTCAGCCTCATTGCTAAAGAGAATAACATATTTCGTGCTATTTTCTGCCGAACGTCTCTCAAGTTGGAAAGCTATAATTAATTAATGGCTTTAAAATAGATAAATTAAGAGGGCAAACCTCGTTTACTTCGGTTGCATTCGAAGCAACGGGGGAGAGCGGAGCTGGAATAAATAAAGTCATCACAAGTTTCGGTAATTAATTAATATAAAGCGCGTGATCGTGCCTCAAGGTCACAAGTCACAACAAATCTACTCGGATGAAACATAATTTAAATAATGCACGGCTTTATTTCCGAAGTACAAGCATTGTTACCAGTGCTTTGTCAGCGACAGCCGTGTTACAGAGAGCTAATTTCAAATAGAACAGACTGACCTGCGCAGGCTGCCTGTCTGAAGGATCCAGCAAGCGTTGATAGAGACTCCGCCTTAAGTAAGTAATGAATGGCTTAGCGGACACCGAGTATAACGTAACGGATGTACTTTAGAATAATAATTTAACAAAATTATGCGTACTCCCAGCATAAATAGAGCACAAAACGGATGTTAATGCTAACCAGTCAGTCAAAAGTCTACCACAAGTTAAAAAAATCACCAAACCTTGTCCAATCAGCGTTATTCCTTCCTTCCCCATCGGCCGGTACTACTTCGTGTGAAAATGAAGTGCTGCAATGGCTCCAACAAGGCCACCAACAACCACCAAGGCAAAAACAAGAAGAGAAATGAAAACCTTAATCGATAAGTCGATTGTCCGTGATCGGGAGACGCATCTTCGACGCGTGTTGCCTTCCGTCGACCTGAGGGATGGTATTAGCATGAAATAGAAACATAAATAGCATAAACCGACAGCAAAACATCGAGTAATGCATGAAAAACAGCTGACAACTCGAGTTGTCGAGGCAGCTGGCTCTCGTGAGCGACCTAAACCCCGGCTCTGCAGCGATCGCGATTCCGTTGCGTTTTCGCATTTCACAGCTCTCATTTTTAACCCATTTCCAGCAATATTTCACCGTGCATGTTCCGGGCGATTACCGGAAACAGGGGTGGACAAAAAATATGAAACAATAAAAATAATTTTTTATTGCGAATTCGCCGAGTGTAAAAAAGGTAAATAATGTAAATAATGTTCATTCGTTCGGTTTTGTGGGAGAAGTACGATAGAAGTGATGGAGAGAAAAGTGAGGACGGAGTTGATTGAGATCTCCTGAGGGGAAATAATCCATTAATTAGTGAATAATTAATTTTTTTATTAATCATAATTTAAGTGGAACTTACAACATGTCTCATAGTGAGCACCTGCTGCAGTACAGATCCGACACTCCATCCAAGAAGAGAGCCGACCTAAGAATATCGAGAATTGAAAAATTATGCATCAATTCAGTTGCATCATTGTTTTTATACCCTTCCCCTCGTTCTATTTAGTATCATGATATCTCGAGAATAGATCGAGAACAGACCGTGAGACAGACGAACATGAAGGTCTTGTGGTACGTGGCGATGGTCCAATTGTCGAGATAGTAGATGAGGAAGAGAATGGCGATACACAGCGCCTAGAGATTATTTTATAGACTATTTTATATATCAAAGAAGGGAAAGATGAATTCTGAATGCAAAACGAAGAAGTGAAACTAACACAAGTAAAGAGTTTGATCAGCCAGACCGGCACCGTAGTGATTGTAGTACGAGAGTGGGTGGTACGAGTGATCGTCGGCATCCTCAATTCAAGTAGAGATGATAAGCAGTGAAATAATGAGAGAGAAACACCGCGTTTCAGTGATGTAAAGAGGAAGACAAATGAGAATTCCCCAAGTAACTGTGATTCATTTCTGTGAATCAGAAGGAAGAGAAGAAGATGATGGGGAAGAGAGAACTGACAATCATTTTCTTCGATTTCTTACTGTCTCATCCCTAATATCTCTCTGTGATCAGTTACCATCCCATATTCCTTTTGCTTGTACACTATTATTGATGCGGAAAATGACATTTATAATGTTCAGGTCCGTCAGGTCAGAAAATATGGTAATACATTTATTACGGTAACTATTCACAAGTCAATGGTAGAGCTGAGAGAGGAAGCAGAGAGGCAAGGATATCAAATACTACTTATTATGGAACTTATTATGTGCATAAGATGGTAAGATAAGCTCGAATTCACTCAATGGTAGCTGATTATTGATCTAATCATGATTAAGATGAGAACACGACGATATTCCCGTAGCACGCCCATGAGAGCATGAGAATGCAGACGATCGATTGACCGATGAAGCACACCTGGAATTAGTATGATTTTGAGGTCATTTATTTATTCAAGCATGAACAGTTTAGTTTCTACTCGCTGCCACCTCTGTATTCGCCCAACAGATGACTTGGCAACGTCGTGGGATTGTTTTTGAACCGTATTAATCTCACTGACCAGCATTCCGACGATCATCTTGAAGTTGTTGTTGCTGCTCGAATAATTGGTGTTGATGAGCCATCCAATGCAGAGGATGGCACATACGATGGAGAGGGCTGTCAGCACGAAGTTGATCGAGATTTCCTGCGAGAGAATTGAAACTCTTGATCTTTGATCTTTGTTGGAAAGAGAATAAAACTGACAACATTCCTCATGGTGAGCACCTGCTGCAGCACCGATCCCACACTCCATCCGAGAAGGCAACCGACCTGAGAGGGGGAGGATTGGACGAAACTCGGATGTGGACTGGCGAACTGACCGTGAGACAGACGAACATGAACGTCTTGTAGTAGTAGTGGATGACTGAGCTGTCGAGGAGGTAGATGAGGAAGAGAACGCAGATGCAGAGGATCTGAAGATGTTATGACATATTTACAACATTTTTTCAAGTTAAAAGCGAAAATGAGCTATAAAAATAGGATTGGAGTAAAACTAACGCAAGTGATCAATTTCACGAGCCAGATGGGAACCGAGGTAGTGGTGACGCGAGCGGACCGAGTCGTGTGAACGGTACGAGTCACGATTGCCATCTTGGATCCTGAATTCAGTTAAATTCTGATTTAGATAAATTTTGAAATGCGGGAAATATTAAAATATTGAGAAGAATGCAATGGGCACCTTGCGAGAGACAATGAATCACGGGAATGAATCAGAGAATGGAATGAGTGTTCGATGTCAATAGAGTACTACAAAATTTCGCCCACTCGTCCACTGAATCTCTCATTTTCAGCGCTAATTTTCCCCATTCTAATCGAATCAAGCGAAAAAATGCTGTGGTAATCAATGCGGAACGGATAGGAATTTCAAGGTGTTCTGTAAGCGGCGTTTTGAAGACGGGAAAGGTCGATTTCTGGCAATCAGATGGTTGAAATGAGAGGACTCAATCGAGATTGGCAATAAAGATAATGAAGCGGGGAATTATACCCTTGCAAAAAAGAGGAGAGAATGCAGTTCAAGATTTATGTGCGATTTCTAAGGTCACCAATTCCCTCTGTGTGTGTCTACCAAATGAGGGAGCAATGACACATCCATTACTAATGAAGAAGGACCAATTGAATCAGTTTCAGAAGGACGAATGAAAATCTGCATAAATGACCTGGATGGATCAACAAAATAAGACCAAAACGCGAGAATGGACAGGAGAAATGCGCGATGTGAGTACGAGAGACACCGTAATGAGCAGTTGGCAATGAACCAGCGATGAGATAGAAAGAAGAAGGTATCTTTCCATTCTGAATAATTTCTTATCGGTTAGGAAAGCGAGAGCGTGCGCATAAAGGAGAGAGTCAGAGAATGGAGAAAGAGAAAGAAAGAAACAACACCAAACAGAGGGAAAGTGAAGAGAGAGAAGGGAGGAAAGTGAGAGAGGAAAAGAAAGAGTGAGATAATCTAGAGGTCGACACCCCCATTAGGATCGATTGCGAGGAGGGAAATAGAGGGAAAGTTCACACTTGGATTGTCGGGTTGTGCAATGACTCTAATTCCTCTGACAGATGAAAGACAGCGGGAATCGAGGAGAGTTCTTCTTGAATCGAAGGGAACTGTGTGCTTTCGAGGAGAAACACGCGCTAAACCTTTGAAATTCGGTTGGGCGCCTGGTGTTTTTGAGTTCAATGAATGAGAAGAGGAGAGGAGAGGAAACGAGCCGCATCTTTGTCCTCTTCGAACGAAAGAGAGGGAGGGAGGGGAAGGGGAATGGCCCTTCTCCCTCTCTCTTTACAGCAGCAAGATGCCATGTGGTGCATTTCGCAATGGAAGAAACGAAGAGAACAACGCATTTCCCGCCTGAAACTGATGTAAATATGCGGAGAAGGGACAGGAAAGATGGAAGAGGAACGTCTTCGGTAATCGTTGTAGAATTCCGACGGATCAACAGGAATCTGAAAAATCGAAGATGTTGAGGATTCTACACTTCATTCAATAGGAATTCATGATTGCTCCGAAATCATTACATGTTGATTGGGATCTAGAAAGGCGCTCTTCGGTGCAATGGATCTGATCGATTTTGTTTTGTGAACCATCAAAACAAATCAAAATAATATCAGAATATGTAATTACCAATGAATCAATATTAGCTAATTACAATAAATAATAATTTATTTTTCGTTCGTCGAGTGGATATTTCACTTATCTTCCCTCATTCTCGCTTCGGGCACTCGCGACGAGCGGTCGACTGATGGATCTACGGTTCGATTTCTCTCTATTTTCGAGTATTTACCGTTTCTCTATGCTCTTCGTTTGAGCTCATTTCAATCACGCAGCGACCTTCAGAAACCTCCTCTTCCTCTCGTTTCTCCTTCTCTTCTTCCTCTCCATCGAACTCTGTCAGGCAGAGTGCGAATACGGTCAGTTTTCCTCGTTGAAGAGATGCAATCCTTCTTTCCAGCAGTCGGAAAAGTACATCGATCGCAATTGCCGGGGGCCAACGTTCCTGTTCGAGAGAAGAGAGAAAGCGATGGAAAGGGTGAGAATCGATTCCTTCGAGGATTCATCGAAATTGAAAATTTCGCCACATCAATTAAAATATTCTCAGACGCATCCGCCCCAGATTCGTGTGCTGGCCTCTGTTTCAATCTACTTAGAAGAGGATTGGACAAGAAATCAGGAACAGAAGTCGTGTACGAAACGAAGGGATGCAGTAAGCGGAAGGAGGTTCGAGAGAAGGAGAAATGCACTAAATATTGAGAAATATTCAAATATAATCGTGAAATAATGGTTAATTGTCAGCTCCCCAAAGATTCTTCCCATTGCATAGTCGATATTAAGGAGCAAAGCGTCATTTGCTACTGCGAAAATACTAGGTGTGTACCTAACCAATTCTACTAAAATTTAGATTTTTTTTAAAGTAGATTAATGAATTACAGTGCTTATCAGTGCAACACAATCTACTTCATCTTTGCATGGGCCGGTAATATAGACCTTAATTTAAATGTTTGAATACATCAATTGCAGGAAACTCCGAGAATGTGAAGAAGCTCAACAAGCGTGTGAAAATGCTTCGCTCCGTAGGAATTCTCTTTTTCACGAACAAAGAAGTGACTGGGTTTGAATTCAGTGTTCGAACTACTCAGATCTATCGCATTTCAGTGCTAAGTTTGCGACCAATTTGGCTATCGACACAGACTTTGAAAAAATAGAACAGGATCCCGAAATCATCGAACCCGATGAGATAGCGACTAGTGTTCGTTTGACGCCTCTCGGTGTCGAGTGAAAGGATTCATTCCAGTCAACAGAAGTGACGAATCTGGCCATTGACACAGACTTAAACTCGGACAAACTCGAAACAATTGAACCGGATCCCGAAATAATCGATCCGGATGAGATAGCGACGAGCGTTCGTTAGACGCCTCTCGAACTTGAGTGAAAGGATTCATTCCAGTCAACCGAAGTGACTCTAACTTCCGACGATCCAGTGCAGGGATCAAATCATACTGTGAATCACCAAAAGGTTGGGGAAGACCGAGGTTTTTGGACCTCAGCAGGGCTGAATTTTGAATCCTAGTCTAGTCACGGAAATGGTGGCAATGACTTTGTTGAAAACGATACGAATTTCAGAAGTTCATAGGAAAGGCCAAGAAGATTCCGAAAGCGAGAGAAGGAGATAGTCAAGAGGAACATCAGGAGGAAGTTAAGAATGGAGTGAAGTGGGGAATCCACCCCCAAATGAGTGTAATGCGAGATGGTTCAGAAATGGATTCGCTCTTCTGTCAATTCTCGCTGTTTGGATGGCCATACGATGAAAGTTCCTTTCACAATTCCATACCAGATAATCGATAAACATGGATTTTAAAAATTTCCCTTGCTTATTTGCATCACAACGACTGACGTTACATGAAGATAATAGCCGACTGAAAGCCCCCCTTCTTTCGAATAGATGGAGTGAAGTCTGATAGTACGAAGACTGCAGTCTCTCATACGTTGCCTGAGAGATACTCGATGAAACGAATGAGAGAGGTTTGTCTCATTCCCTGATCTAACTTGGATGATTAACCCCCGTGATAACCCTGAGGGGGGAAAGAACAAAAGAGAAAGGGAGGGAAGAAGAAGGAAGGGAGAGAGAGAGGTGAGAGTGAGATCATCCCTCATATTAATGCTTGCTAGCTTCATCCTCTTCTTATTCCTATCAATTTCATCTCTCAATGGGGAGGATGCAGCGCCAGAGGAAATCAATGGGCATTTCGCAGTGAGTTATCGATTATCGATCCATGATGATCGCTTCAATACTTTTTCCATTTCAGATAAATCAACTCGAGCTCGATGCGATATCATCACTTCTGCTGAAAATAAAAGAGAAATCGTTCAAGAAGGCTTTCGGCGACCGAAGTTTCGGCAATGATGTGTGTTTACATTATAGAATCAAAGTAAATCGTTTTTTCAGGCAGTCGAAGACTCGAAAAAGCCGGTTTCCATCTCTGGAAATCAGCCGGAAGTTGACAAAGCGATGATTCCTTTCTTGTATGAAGGTAAGCCATCCTAATTTCTTCTTGAATTCATTAGACGCGCCTTCGAGCTAGAAATCGTGGAAATACAAACATAAATTTTAGGTGATATTCTGCTCAATCAGAAGCAAGCAGAGACCATTCTGCAGAATATTGGAGCGGATTCGAAACGGTGATTCCTTTCTCCATTCAATTTCGTGTGGACATCTTCATTATTGTTTCGGTGAGATCTCAGCAATTGATATTTCAATGTGTTTCAGAGTTCGTCGCAAGCGAAATTTCGTCTCGGATGCACTCGCAAAGTGGTCGATGCTTCCAATCAGATACAGATTGCACGAGAGTCTCGGTATGATCAAATCTTCCTCTTTAGATGGAATATTCGTTTCAGCCTTCTTCGAAATCGCTCAAATCGTTCGATCAGTCAAATTCTGGGAGAATCGAACGTGTCTTTCCTTCGAGAGAGTGCCAGGGATTCCCGATGGAGACTTCATCGAATTCTTCAAGGGACAAGGGTCAGGGTGCAGTTGTCCTTATCTTTCAACCACTGAACCATTAATCAAAGACATTTTCAGTTGCTATTCGATGATCGGTCGGAACGGCGGCCGACAGGGAATTTCGATCGGGCAGAATTGTCTCAAGGTCGGGGGGGGAGGGGGGGGGGAGGGTAAACTGAGGGAAGGGTCGAACATCGTGCCATGTGCTGTGCGCTTTCCTGTGCAAAAGAGCGCACACTTGGCCTCCTTAGAAAAGCAACGGAAACGATGCAATAAGTTCAGGGTGCAAGGCGATTTATATTTTTAGCTTGAGAGAGATCAAAGATCATTGCAGCAAGGAGTGATCGAGCATGAGATTGGCCATGCTCTCGGTTTGTGGCACGAGCAGAGTCGACCCGATGCCGATGCTTATATCAAAGTGAGGATTGGCTGAGAATTTGGATAGACTGAACTGCTATGATGACGAATTTTTTAAAATGGAAAACACGTGTTCAGGTCCGTCTCGATTACATTCTTCCCTCGTACAAATCTGACTTTGAACAACAAACAAGTGGAATCACGACTCTAGGTAAGTTTCATGGGTTATTTGAATTCGTTCGGCGAAATTACGACGTGATTTCGGATTCCTTTTCCTTTTGTCAAAAATACCATAACTCTCATGGACTTTTGCAGAGTACAATTTCCTGGGTTTTTACACGTGTCCTGAGTAGAGAGAGAGAATAGCAGCTAATGTTACTTCGTTATTCAGGAATCCCATACGATCTCGGATCCGTGATGCACTACGGTCCACAGGCATTCTCTGCGGATAAGATGACCCCGACGGTGGAGACAAAGTGGGTGTTTTAAACTTCCGAAGATGAGATCAAAAATCAGATGGATTCAGAGACCCTCTCTTCCGCTCAACAATCGGCCAGCGAGAAACACTCTCGTTCTACGATGTGAAAACAATAAACACCGCTTATTGCAGTGGCAAGCTTATTCTTTTCCTTCCGAAATATTGCGAGAAAGCCATCCTTGCTATAAATAGGTTTATTTGCAGGAAAGTGTTCCGGCGCCACAAAGTGTCTCAACGGTGGATATCCTCATCCGTCTCGTTGCTCCGAGTGCATTTGTCCTTCTGGACTGGGAGGATCCGTCTGTGGAACGTTCGAGGCATCCAAGAGTCAGTTACTTTGATCATTGAAGCGATTGCAATCAATGAGAAAAAAATTATTACAAACGCATAGTTTTCATTCTCTAATATCAATTTAGATGCCGATTGTGGTGGTCTTCTCACAGCTTCTTCCGAATGGCAATTCATTTCCTCTCCCGGTTTCCCCGATCCCGGATACAATCAAGATCAGCAGTGCTCATGGCTCATTCAAGTGAGTTTCAACGAGTTCCTATCAATCCCTTCTCTGCAATTCGCTGATAGATAGCATCGGAATTCTTTCAGTCTCCCTCATCTTCTGATCGAATCGAGTTCGAATTCATCGATGACTTCTCTTTCCTCTGCACGAGTACTTGTGTCGATTACGTCGAATTGAAGATCCAGGCTGATCTCGCGAATACTGGATTCAGGTTGGCTTCTCCTCATTCACTCTCCCTCTGTCTTTGTACTGCATGCATGTCTGAAAACGAGACAGAAATAGATAGAATGCCATTCAGATTGTGTTGCTACGACCTTCCCTCAGAGACGTTTGTCTCTGAATCAGATCGATCTCTCGTTCTCTTCCGCTCGCAACTAAGCAGTGATGTCGGATTCAAACTGAGATATCGAACGAGTGAGCGATCACCTTCTTGTCCAGTAGATCAATTGTGTTCTCTCTCTAACCATTGATGATAAATGAACAATTGCAGCCTCGAAACCAGCGCGTACGACGTTGCCTCCGCCCACGACGACCACTACTCTTCCTCGTACGTTTTATGTTTTATCGGGGGTGATCAGAATAGACAGAATAGACTGGAGGTCGGTGCTCTGGACGAGCAGTCGCTACTAATTCGAACAACAGTAGTGTGCGACCACCTGCAATTATAGAAGTGCTATAATTAGATGAGAATCATAGATCAAACCAAGCCTTCCTTCAGCCGTTCCGGGTTCATCGATCACGTGGAGTGGATGGGGCGAATGGTCGGAATGCTCGCGAACGTGTGGAGGATGCGGAGTCCGATCGAGAACCAGACAGTGTCCTGTTAGCAAGTGCGAGTGAGTTTGTTGTCTTCAATTGTTTCACTGGATAAAACTCACGTATTAGATTGAATACCGCTCGTGACGGATAAGTAATGTGTGAAACGCAACCCAACCACAGTGAATAACTCACCTTTGCAGAGGTCGACGACAGGAATTCGACACATGCAATCTCGCCGCCTGTCCCATCGATAAACACTGTGCACGTGCCATGTCCGCCAATAGACTGTGCAATGGGAAAGTGTGCACGAGGTGAGAAATGTCTCGATGGCTTATGAATGGACGACGTTTCAGTGTCTCGGAAGTGCTGCAAGGTTGCGATGAACCCCTTTGCTGTCCTCCTTTCTTCCCAGTCAATGGAATCTGTCAGAGTGATGATCCACTGGTTAACGACTTCATCGATTTGTAATTTATTTCGAAACTAACTTATTCTGGTAATTTATTATTCTGATCGAATCTCAGTGCATTGGCAAATATTCGTGCTTTATTATGTCTTCTCATTCACTATGTACAACAAAAACACTCTTTGTGCGAATAAAATAAGTACGCCTGAGGTTGAGCATTCAATCTAGGATAAACAGTGAATGGTGCACATCAGAGGAGAGACAAACCCGGAAGAAGAAGTGGAGTAGTGCCTCATTAGTCACGGTTTGTACGAAGGAAGGAGTGGTAATCTCAGAGATGGAAGATCTAACTAGAATAGGTTACAATGTGAAGGAATGACGAGAATGGAGGCAAGGCGAGGAATACTTAGAATACTCGTAGGGATGATGAGAGAGTGAACTAGAATCTAATAACTAGAGATTGCAGGATGATCAGGGTAGAAGGTTTGTAGGATAATTGTGTTGTTAGAGAATTGAACAATCAGATGCGGACAATTGAAGAACACTACAGCTGATTGAATAAGGGAAGAGTGAAAGATATCATCTCTTGAAAGTCGGCAACTTGTCTAGATCGTATCCCTCACTGCCTAAGACGATGCAACAGATGTAGAAACAGTGATAGGCACCAGGGAGGAAAGCGATGAATCCAGGAAGGAGCAACCACCAACCGATGTATGAGGAGGCTGTAATAGAGGGAGGTTTGTGAAAGAATGACGATGAATGATTCGTTAGAGAATCTAATGAGAAAGTGTTGGTAATGCGCGTGAGTAAATTTGGTTATATCTGAGATTCGAAAAAAACGTACAATGATTGGGGACGATGAGGGAGTATGCACCGAGGAGAAGGCAGGCTGGAATGAGTGAAATTTAGAATTAGTATGTTTCTTGGGCCCGCGATAAAACTCAACTATAACTTCCAATTTCAAAAGTGAGTACTTTTCTACATGTTGATTCATTGTTTCCGAAGAAAAGTAATTCACTCACTGGATCCGGCGAAGAAAAGAACAATTGCGAGAAGAACAGATTTGCGATTGGCCCAGAGCTGAGACCAACGAGTCTTCCTGGAAAAGATCAACGGGTTTATTTCAATATATTGAGTCTGGAAATCAAGATAGGCCCTCTTGATTTGTGCTTAACTGTTGCTTATTTCTTTCGAGAATTTCCAGCCTCTCCGATATTCTGTCAACCTACAGAACACGCTTTTTCTTCCACAAAATCCTCTATTGAACCCTACTTATAACAGTCAGGTGCCATCCTCAAACAGTAGAAATGTAAACAGAGGAAACATTTTCTCCCATCGTAAACACGCAATCTCTGACGTAGTCTCCATTTCGAAAGTGTTATCAGTCAATTCTGCCAAATCTGCACACCGTGTACACAATATTGACGATGTTTTGCATTTCACCATCCAGGAATAGGTCGAATAGTCAAGAATCACCTCCAGACCCCTCTACACCCCTTACCTCCTCGTGTTGGTGTGAATGCCGTGAACCCTCGGGGAGTCGTCTTCCTTGGCAGGGGATGGTCCAGTGGGAAAGACTCCACTCGTTTCAGGCACTTCCTCGCTATTTCCTCCCTTCTCAACATCTTCCTCCTCTTCGCGACTTTCGTTCCGATCAACGATCAACTGCAATGGACAAATTGTGAACGATTTCAGAAAACTCTTAGTCATTCTAATGTGTTGATTCACGTGTGCCACTACTTAGAAAGTGACTAAACCGGAAGGATGCAGTAAGATTCGAGTTATGATTCATTTTAGTGCTGTAAACAAAACGGATTACTTCAGAAAAGTTATTAAACGTCGAAAAAGAACCAAATATTTAAATATTAAAAGCTTAGTTTTTGATGCAATTATAAATAGCTTCCAGTAGCACCATTTTCTAATTATGCAAATTTCAATAAATGTGAATAAATGGCAATATCTCACCTGTTGCACGGCACTTTGTGTCCTCGTGTGTCTCGTCATCTTCATTTGATGGATCGAGAAGGGTCACTAATTATGGGAGCGGGAGACGATGAGATTGATTGAGTGGTATATGCGAGAGTGGGGGTTAGCCTGGCAACGAGTGGGGACAGCCGCGACGCGACCGCGTGACGCGTGAGCAGAAGAGACGGGAGGAGGGACTACTGGCTCTTCCCGCTCCTCCCTCCCTTCTCTGACCACGGCTGGTCACAACACTGGTTATGCGTGAGAGACCCGAGGGAGAGGAGAGAGAGACGGGTTCATAACATAGAGTATGATCTATAGCTAATGAGGCGGAATGCGAGTGATGCAGACAAGAGAGAGCTGCGATTGTTGAGAGCATGGAGTACTGGCTAATGACCCGGAAGAACTTCAGGAAGAGGTCGAAGAGTGATAAGGAATGTCTTTAACAGTTCATCAATCCTACTGCACATCCACCACAGTCTCCTCTACTGCAGCAGGCGGTCTCGCATATTCTCCCCTCTCCATTTCCTTCGTCACTGCTCCATCGACGCCCCTCAGAGATCCTCGCACGGCACCCAATCGAAGACGAGCGAGCCGACGAGGGTTGACGACGATCCAATCGTTGTCGAGGATCAACTGAAATCGGACGATTGGGCATCTTGGAATCGTTCTATCGTGCTTGATTTCTAGTCTTATCAGTGAACATGCCGACCTCATGCACTCTATCACTCCTCTCTGTATCATAGGGTTCAACGGAAGGCGGTCGAATGGGTTCGGTGCTTGGCGGCAGCAAATGTCTTTTAATCACGAGGGAAGAGTCGTCGCTGTCGACCTGTAATTAGCGCTAATTAAAAGGCTGTTCCGAGATTTCCTTGGCTTCGTTCCCAACCCATGGTTAATGAGCGTACCATCATTCTCTGCTGCCACTTCTTCATCCTCTTTGCTACCATATCCGACCATTTGATGCTCGCCCATCCGCCAGGGGGAGGAGTCACCTGGGGAACGAACAGAGATAGGACGAGGTAGTTATTGAGATTTGTGAACTAAAGATTTGTGAACATGTAAGGATCCAAAGATTAACTGTCTGGCAAGAGAAGTAAGGCGTTATGTGAGGTGAGTGAAACATATCTGAACTTCGAAGGAACGAGAGAGGAAAACCTGACCTCCATCGAAATATCCTCGACGATCTCATTGGGAGGACCGAGCGACGCGCCTTCGATCGAGATTATCGACTGAATTATTCTTTTAATATTTATTATTAATGTTAATGCTAATTGCAGAAATTGCATCTTCAAACTCACGAACGGCGGTGGCTTCGGGAACTGCGACTCTGTCGATCTCGTCGTCAATGTGTGAACTGTCACCTGCAATTATCTCATCATTATCTAAAATAAATACAAATTTACAGCATTATCGGGGATGTCGAAAGGAATGGCGGGAGGGGCTGCAGTGATGTAACTGAAAGAGGATTGGACGAATACAATATTACTTTATTGAGATAACAACAGCACAAAACAATAACAACGAACAACAACAGACTACGACGAGTACCAACAGAACCCGCAATAGTAATGGTAGTAGAACCTCGGATCGGGGGCGGGAGGGGGAGGAGTGGTTGTGGTGTAGAAATTGGCCAGTGGAGGGCGACTGGGACAGAGGCAGTACAGTCCATCTTGACCCTTCGGACCTCTCTCGCCAGGCTGGATCACAATTATTAAAAGTTTTTTTGAGTATATGGACAGTTTAAATGTTATGTATTGATTTGCTGTTGGAAAACTGCATAATGTCATACTCTTGAAACACACTCCAAATTCCCATCTCACCGGTCCAATATTTCCATTCGCTCCCTCTCTTCCTCTCCTTCCCTCCATTCCCGGTATTCCTCGAGGTCCGGGCGCTCCCTTCTGTGGTCGAGGCTTCGTTTCACCTCAAATGATCATCCCTAGAGATCAAAGATCATCCCAAACCTGCTCTCCCGGGTGCTCCTCTGGGTCCGGGCGGTCCTTGTGGTCCATTCAATCCCGGTTTGCAGATGCGCCCTGGCTGGCCTGGCAACCCCGGTGGACCCTGGTTTCCGTCGGTACCAGGACTCCCCTGGTCACCGGGTGGACCTCCAGCACCGGGGATTGGATAGGCGTAGGAGGTGGCGCCTGGTGCTCCATCGACTCCTTCAGGTCCTTGGGGTCCTTCTGGCCCCGGGGATCCCGGAACGCCTGGTGGTCCTCTGGGGCAGAGAATGCAGCCGATGTAAACGTCATTGTGGAGTTGGGCACCATCCCTACCCGGGAGACCGTCTTTGCCTGGGTCTCCATCGACTGAAAGATTGAGATATCTGATTTATCTTGCTCGGATAATTCGACTGACCTCCCTGTTCTCCATTGTACCCAGGCATGCCTGGCGGGCCCTCGGCACACGATGGCATATCTCCAGGCTGGGTTGGTAACTGAGAAAGTGTTGTTGGTTGACAAATTGATTGAAATGAGGCCTACAGCATAACTAGAAGACGTATATCCGCTATACGAAGAAGCGTAACCAGCGTTCACTGAAATTGACTCGTTATGTTTCAGCTGGAATATTCAATCCACGGAATCTGTGAGACGTAATCTCTCGATTGAGAATATTACATACAATTCACCTGTATCTCTCTGTATTCTCACACCAGACAATTCATCGTCGAAGAATTTTGAAGTTAGATTGAAATACATCTACAATCATTCTTGATTCAAAAATAGAGAACAAAATACCTCGAATTCCTCCAATTCTGCCCTCATCGATCTCTCAAAACTCTCGATTTCATCGAACATGCTGTAGACCGCCCACTCCAGCATCAGAACGGTGATTGAAGCTGTGAGAATGACGGAAACCTCCTAAAATAAGCTGAATTAAGAGGCAGATCATGGAGATTAGATACTCACCTTTACCAGAAACGGACTGAATTTCCTAGAGACCATTCTCTCAATTGCTAAGCTCTTTCTTCATCCTCATTTATAGCAGTAATCTCGAGTGTTTTCACTCATTTTATCTTGAGAGAACTCGAGTTTTCCCGGATAAGATCCTATTCGGGTCAAGTTGTTTGCGATCTGGAAAGGGCTTGATGATTCCTTCTCGCTTCTGAATGACTCTCAAAATTCAAATGTTCCCTCCCTCTGTCCTTTGGGATCTCGTCTTTCCATGGTAACGCGCTCTCTTGCGAGGGAAACCGACTAGTTAGAAGAGAATTCTCCCTAGCAACTCGAATTGTCGATGGTGTAATCAAAGCCCATGTGTTCATTTCGTTCTAAATTCTCGCTAATTAATGAATTTCGACATTTTTTTCTTGTTTTCTTCTTCTCCTTTCTCAATTATGCCAACATTTGTAAAGAAAAACGAAATTCAGGCCTTCAAACGGGTTTCCAATGGGCGAATCGCCACGAGATGTCGATAATCGCCTCAATTACGTGCTACGATTGGCATCACAGGTGGGCAAACTTTCATTCCATCCGATTGGTTGAGTTTGTGTCGAGTTTCGGTTGGTTTAGCTTGAAATCTGATGAAATCATAGTCAAGAAAGCATCGAAATTAAATAAAAAACTCCCAGGTACTCTCCCTCAACATTACCCCAGAGAAGATTCGATCGAATTCGGCGATTGAGAGTTTTCTCGATTCCAACTCATCAGTGCTCGTCATCTCAAGGAACAGTCAGGTACGTGTTTTTGCCATTTCAGTGAAATACTTTGTAAAGCGAGAAATATTTTTTATCTTTGGATAATTGTGAGGTCATTTTTGAGAGTGTCGACATCGTTAGTAAAATTTACAACATCCTCACTTTCTGTAATTGCAAAAGATATTTTTGAGAGAGGCGTCGACTTCTCGAACGTCGTCACTCCACAGAAGAATGGAACGACGGATCTGTCTATCGTATTCTACAAAGTAATTTTTGGTCTTACTCCTACGCTTCAATCACTGCTCAAATGTGTTTCACGATGGCGTCAAGAGTAGAAACTCTCTCTCTATTCTCAATATCATGTCACTGCACATTTCAGACGAAAGCCCAACCACTGACCTCCGAAAACTTCCGAACTCTCGTCAACGTCGTTACTCTGAATGGAAAAGCAGATGAAGTGTTCGCCAATTCCGTCAAACAGGTGAGACAGAGAATTTCTGATCTCACTTCAATCTGAATATCCGCATTGGATCTCTCGTTTGGTGGATACTGGAGTATTTACTATTTTCGAATATTGAAGGTATTCGGGAAGATGACGCCCTCTATCAACGACCGAATGAACACTGTGATGACCAATGGAAGTGCTGCAAGTGATGGTCAGTTATATTATTCTAACGAGGAAGCAGTGTCTAAAATACTATTCTAGACGGTCCGTCACTCCCCCAACAGATAGACGGATGGAGGAACACGAGAGGAGATAGACATGCAGAGGAATATGGACGGATTCTCGAACCATTGGCGAAGATTGTCGATGCGGGAGAGGTTTGTCATTGAATTCAGTCGAAAATTCGTAGAAGATAAAGAATAAATTGCAGCCCCGTTCCCTCGACTTCCTCTCCGTTTTCATCCAAACAGCGGAGGAGGCGGCGGATCTGTTGTGGGCTGGGGGCTACGAGGAGGGAAGGATGAGACAGTTCCTAGTGGGCGTCGGAAGGTCAGGAAATGCATTGATGAACTGAGCGAAAATATCCCCTAACTAGCAGAGTTACGAATGTGAGTTGGATATGTTTCACATTCAATATAAGTGTAGTTGGAAGGAACGGTTGTATTATCTGTTTGACATGCATGTGTTAGAATAAAATAAATCATTTTAAAGATGGCTGTGCAACGCAGCGTGCGCCCATCTCAGCCGACTGCAGATTTGGAGTGGAGATGCGAAGGGTGAGAGAGATTTTTATTGTCCGTGAATGAACTATTACGAATTGTGAAATTATCGCATATCTATGATCAGAATTCTGATTGTTGATCAATGATAGTACAATCGTCTCTCATTCCAGGCGAGGAGCAACTGCGCGAAGCTCGTTCCCTCTGTGAGGAATGGCAATCATCTCTCCATCTTCTCCTCACTCAGACTTGGTCCACTCGATCGATCACCGATCGTCCATGGAAGGGAGGAGAAGTGAGAATGGAAGAAGTGGAGGCGATGGTAAAGAGATGCAGTGAGGTCAGAGCAGAGCAAAGGACTTTCGAAAGAAGTCTTCTCTTTAGGTGATCGCCCTTCGTCAGATCTCCACCCAATCGGCTGTTCTACTCGAGGAACCGAGTATGGAACAGCAATTGCTCAAGGTGAAAAACGGCTAGAAATGTGATGGACTCTCTATAATTTCAGTCGATTTCCTCGTCTTTCGGCGATTTTGAAATCTTTGCTGATCTACAGGGAACGGAGAAGGAGTGGACTGGGAAGTTGGAGGTTGGATTTATTATGTCTGAAAGAAGGAATAGTAATGTTTCAACATATCTCTGGTTTAGTGGTTTCCTATATGTTTCAGTGATTTCATTTAGAGTTTGTCTGGCTCTCGGTTGTAATTACTTTCTTTCGATGGTGAAAATAAAAATACATATTGCAGGACATGGACCGAGTGATTGGTCGAGAGTTGGAGAGAGTTATTCCCATTCTGAAGACGAGAATTAGAGTGGATAAACTGGAGAATTCATTGGTGAGAGATTGGCACTGATTAAGATTGTCTGGAATAAACAATCTCAGATCTTCTCCGACCTCGAAAAATATCGAACATTTCTCAGCCGACCTGTGATTAAGGATAAATTGCTGCTAGAGAGGTAGTCTAATCATATGGCTTTACATAAATATTAAAAACATAGCGTGTTAACGTAAAACAAATGATTAATTCCAGAGAGACTCTTCTCTCCAAAGTGCGCACCCTCGTCTCGACCATCAATCCAGCTGATGTCGCGAGTTCGGGAGAATCCAAGTGAGTTTGTAAATATAACAAGGTGTGGTATATTCAACGAATAAGAAATACATTAATTGGCATTTAAAACACGACTGACTATTCAATGAATATCATGAGAAAAATTAAAAACAGCGACAGCTGCAAACAATCTATTTGAAAGTGGTGAATTCAATGTACTTCTTAAAGAGTGCGTCTTTCGTTTCCTCCTTCAGCATTCCGAAATCAGGAGATTTATTCAACTCTCGAATCATATCCGCATTGTATTTGGAGAGTAGTTGATCCTAAACGCGGAATTATCTCGAAATACCATTGATAAAAATGGTTACATGAAGCACGTAGAGATTGTATTGATCAGCAAGGCGGAGCTTTTTATGAATTATCGGACCCTTGGTAGTGAGTAGAAACTTCTCGCAATTATCCATAATTGCCTTGAATTATCTTGGATTTGCATAATTAGGTTCCCGGTTGTTCGAAACTCCATCGTCCTTGCACGATGTGCCTATTACAATGAGACCAAGGGCCTACCATCATTTCAAACCGATCGGCCAATTTGAGTATATATTCGACGTTTTCTGCTGCAACAAACAATCATTTTACGCATATTTGTTCACTTTTTTTCATTTATCAGATATTTGAACTGATGAGGTAGAATGACCTACCAAATCGATATTCAGGGAACTAAGTTAGCCAAACAATAATTATGGAAAAGATCCGGATAGCTCACCAGTCCACTGTTGGCCCGTGCGATAGAGAATTTTGAGAAGCACAATGAACTCCTGGGAATATCTTGCCCGTTTATGTTTGTTCTAGTACTGAAACTCACATCGACATCCACATCTTGGATTGGTGTTTCTGGCTCGTTTGCTTCTTTGAACTTTCCGTAAAACAGGCTTTCGAAGAATGAAGATTGGGTGGCCAGAACCTAGCAACGTTCTTTATTTATACAAAGTAGCTAATGGTTCATACTTGTTTGCTAACGAATAACTTCGTCTCTCCAATAACGATAATTCCATCGGACATTGGAGATGGTGTGTATGGGTCGTACGTGTTTTTCTTACGGAAACTGTAAAACATTCTTTTCAGAATTAGGTTTCAGTAAGCAAACCTAACCAGTTTCCTGATCTGCTGTGAACAGTCAGACGAGCAAGGATAACAAAGCTCTCATCTTTTACGATTCCCTACAATTTTATGGCTTAGAAAGACCGCATGAATTTTTCTTTCCAGTATCTGAAAATATCTCCCTTTTCTGTTGTTTGGGCAAACGTCAAGACTAGAGTTTCACAGAAGGCAGCGCCTCTTTCAATGACAAAATCACATACCAATGCAGGGTCTTCAAGAAGTCGAGGTTGATCATTAACTAAAACAATTCCGGTATCGCAGTTTTCATGATCAAAACGGTGATTTATAGTCTGAAATTTGTGAAATAATCATATTGGTACGGGCTTAGCAAGAAAATTATGAATAAAAGCGAAGCTCACGTTCTTAATCTTATAATCATCTCCTCCTTCTATCTGACTTATTAGGAATACTTCCAAAGAAACATCACATAACCACACATTAGAAACTTCATCTTTGTATGCATGCAGGATAATGTTTAATTCATCGTTATGTCTGGTTGCGCGAATTTGCCTATTAGAAAATAGTGTAGTTATTCATAGATAAATTAATTTTCTTACCAAGGAAATTCAAAGAGGATTACTTTGTCTGAGTTGATTCCATCCTCTGTCAATTGGCTCCATTTCTCTATTCGAAGACGAATAGAAGGATCATCTGCTCAAGTTCTTTTCATCTGAAATTAATGGGCACGAAAAAGCTTACTTGCTTCGGAAGGACTTGTCATATTCTCGAAGAACAGAGGGAATGTCACAAGAGCAACACTGAACGAAAGATACGCTCAGCTGTTGCTAGATCTCGCGCACAGATATTACCACCTTGTCCTAATTCCCTACTATCGAGGTGTCCTTTCACTTTTAGACAGTTGTAAAGATATAAATCTAGAGATAACGGGAGATAAAAGACAAGCAGCCGCACCTTTAAATTCATAACACATTTTCGTTGTTGAGAAAAAACATTATTCTTCCAGAGCGAGTCGCTATCTCTCGTCAGTCTCTGCTTCCATCGTCTCTCTTCGTCAATGCGACTCACAGATCAAATCAGTCCATTCTTCCTGCTCCGATCTTCTCTCAGACTTGAATGGATACCAGGTATATCACTCAAAATGTTACTGCGTCTCAACTGCGACAGCACCATTATTCGTTGTTCAGGAACTGACAAAGCAGATGGAATTCCTTCTGAGGCAACTGAAGGAACACGAGGACACCAAGTACTCGGAATGGTAGGTCATCCTGGATTCTGAATCGACTTCAGTCTTGATCGTTGAGGTGTCGCTCGACGCTTGAATCGATCGACGACGACAGTGACACCGTGGCACTCGAGACGGGAGGACGCATTATGGTTCGTTGTTCCGGAAAGCGTTTGACACATCGAAATAAAGAAGAATCACTGGGTTTACGAGATGTGTGAAACATATCCGAGACTAAATTACTGGAATGAGAGTGAAGTATGTAAATTGAGGTACTCGAGCAATCGAATGGAATGCTGCACGTCAATTACAGCGATCGCCTTCTGAAGATGATCAGAGAGGTGATTTCGAATGACGAGGACTTGAACTAGGATATTTCAGGTCCGTCAACTGTCCTCTCTCGGTCTGACAATTCCTGCGAAAATAGCGAAGACGTGCGCCAATGGAGAGAAGTACCATCGATATGGAGTCACGCTCAAGCAGGTGGGATCAACAACAATATCTTGTTTTGACGAGCATACTGTTCTGATAAAAATATTGGTAATCCTTTCAGATCGCTCACTTCTATAATACAGTCGACCAGCAGATGCTCCCGTGCCAGCAAGTAAGTTTATTTTAAATTATTAATTTTGAATTTAATTAATAATTAAAATTGAAGGCTCTGATGCTTGATGAGGCTCTCGCCTTCGAGAAACTGGTCATTCCTCAGAAGAAAACGGGAGAGAAGAATCATTGGATAAACACGGTGAGTTTCACTTTGAGTACGAAACATAAATGGTGGTTACTAGATAAAATCCTCGGAACTTGCTATTTGAAAAAGAAAAAGAAATATATGCCAGGTGACCTGGGAGAAGCCCGAGCAACTCGATGAATATATCCTCCAACTGAAGTTGGCATCGGACAAGCTGGCCAATCATAACAGGTTTGCCTAATTGATTTATTGGATCTCCGACGTTCCTTCAGACGTCTCCGCAACGCGCACTCTCTCGTCGTCGATCGAGTCTGTGAATTGGCTGCATTGGATGTACTGAAGGAAGTGAACAAGTGGAAGGAGGGATTGAATGTCATCAGATCCAAGGTTAGGATCTTCTTTATGTCAACACAAATCAAAGTGCAACCAACTGTCAGATCCAAGAGGAAGAGCAAGTGCACGGGGCGAGTAAGCAGAATATTCGACCGTGGCAGCTGCATTGGGATCGGCAGCTGTTCAAGGTGCGTGGAACTCCTCGGCACCATTTGACGTCATCTTCATTGTCGAATCCTTCAGGCCCTCCAACTCCAATACCAATGGGGTCTCGAGAGCATCCACACGCAGATCCAGCCAATCAACGTGCAACTCGTCTTCACGTCTGTTTTGATTTCTTTCTGATAAATTATGCAACGCTGTCCCTTCCGTCAGCAGTAAAATTGCAGTCAACAAATGCTGCAGCTTCGTCCGCCGATGGAAGAAATTCGCATGCGATACTACAAAGAACTGCGGCGCTTTCTGGGAATTCCCGAGAACTTCCGAGGAGTGCTGTCCGTGGATGCGGAGGTAGATTGACATCGGGCTGAATTGTATGGAGAACGCACTCTTGCAGCACTCGTCAATCTTCGCTGCCATAATCGATCTCAATGCGAATCGATTCGATGGTCTCTACGAGAAAGCAGAGACACTCCTGCAACAAGTGGCCAGTGTTGGAGAGGATTTCAAGGTCAGGCGATTCTCTCGATTCATTTTATTGATGCAATTCTAGAGCTGGGTGGCACTCGGGCAAGTAGACATCGAATCGCTCATCGAAGAGAACTTCAAGAAGGTGAAAATTTATGATTTTGCTGCTTGAAATATGAAGAATTGGCAGGCGTCAGACTGGGAGCGACACTTCAAACTGCTCAAGACGAAGGGACGGGATGCAGAGCGACTGCCCAGGTTTGATGCTAATTTGTTATCAATAAATATATATTATTCTCAGTGAGATTCGCTTCGATTGCATTATCGTCTCGACTGCTCCACTCAAGAGCACCATTGAGGAAGAGTTGCAGAGGTGAATTCCACTTTCTGATGCAGTACTTCAAATATGTTTCACAAATGCTGTATGAAACCTGTTGGTTCTGATCTAGCAATCGGTGTCTGTTTCCTAAGTGATAAAACAATTAAGGTCATCTCGCAGTCAAATTCTAACTCTCAATGTTGTCAGAGTGATGGACACGCTCATCTGGTCGCTTCGTCACGTGATGAGCACCCAATTGCAGCTGATGCAGATCTACCTCAATCAGGTGAGAAAAATTATTTCAGCGGCTCGAAATGAGCACCATAAAGAGACAATATGCTCATAGCACAACTCGATTGCAGGCGATCGCGGTTCTCTCCACTCGTCCCCAATCAATCCAGGAAGTGTCCGAGGCGAATGCAAAGCACGCAGAGTTTGGAAAGACCAAGAAAGAGGTGAGCATCCTTTTCTGGCACTTTAAAATATAAATTACAGATGAAAGAGAAGCTCGCCGTGCTGAATGAACAGCAGAATTTGCTGAGGGCCGTGTCAGGTAACCTTTTAAACCTTTATTTCGAAAATAATTTCGTAATTTTGTTAGGAAGCGGAGTGGAGCACATGGAATTGGTGGGAAAGCAGTGGGATCAATTCGATGTGATGCTCGATTCGCATCAGGATATGATCAAGGCTGAGGTATCTCCCATTTGACTGTTGGAGAGATCTTCAATCGCAAACTGAGCTTTCATTCAGGTGGAAAACCTCCGTCAGAACGTGGGTACTCGCGTCAAGGCAATTAATGAGGAGTCGGAGAAGTTGCTTGCCAGGTAAAATCAAGTCGTGTTATAGATTGACAATTGTTCTCTTGAGATGGAATCAATTCAAGCCGAAGAGCGACGCGCTACAGGGCGATCGAGTGAGTTTCACGGAGAATTCAAAGGCGTCGGATTTATGAGTTTTCTAATCGCTCTAGGTGGTTCATAAACGTTGATAAAAAAATAACAATTTGCTTTCACTGTTTTTTGACTTTTATAATTAGAGTTTCTAAATTAACTTTTTCGATTTTCAGCTAGCGATGCAGAAGGCGATTGAATTCATTCGAGAGAAACGACAACAATTCGATGAATTGCGAGCACACAGCGAGGACATACGGTAAGATGGATTGATGATGATAGTTCATTTTGGATTAGTAAATTCATCTAAAATCAGGACATTTCAGGAAGGAATGCGAACAATTCGACGTCGCTGCTCCTCAATTCACTTTCCTCGATGAAATGGAGACGGATCTAGTGGATTTAGAGAGTTCGTTTTAGATTTCTCGCTTTGGACTAGATCGAACATTTCAGACAACTGGATGCTATACGAGATGTTCACAACTGAGATGGACGAACTATCGAAGGAGGATTGGATTGTTTTCAGGTTAGTTATCGATGGCTTTCTTCGACAATTGGAGATGTTTCAGATCGAAGACGTATCTCTTCGACGAATTCCTCAACAAATGGACGGAAAAGATCAAGAGTGGACAGCAGACTCACATGAGTGTGCGATTGATGAAGGATATCGAGAGTCTCCAGGTATTTTCACCACTGATGAAATGAAATTTCCAACAAATGAATTCACTCGAAGGAGTTCTCGTCCGCTCTCAAATACTGCAGAGGTGAACAACTGAGTGCCGACCACTGGATGGAGATGTTCCGATTGCTGAAACTGCCCAGGTATTTATCGCGTGACCTGCATAAAGGCTTGGAGCACAATCGGGAGCGAATTTCTGTTGCATTTCAGAGGAACGACCCTCGAGAAGCTGAAATTCGTAGATCTAATCGGAGTGAGTGCAGCAATTGTGGAGAATGTGGACACTCTGAAGCAGTTGAATGCCAAGTGAGACTTATTTAATTTACTATCGGTTAGACCAACGTTTCAGAGCCCAAGGCGAAGTCGCAATCCGCGAAGCCATTCAAGAGCTGGAGATGTGGTCGGCACAGGTACCGAAACGATCAAAGGTCAAGCTCTAGAGTTCCGATTTCAGACCGAGTTCGCCCTTTCTGACTACCGTCGATACAATGGAAACATGATCAAAGTCATCAGGGATTGGAAGGAATCGATCAATTCGGTTAGAATTACATCTATTCCATAGGCCTAATCCATAAATGAATCCTTAATGCACAGGTGCAAGACAGTCGGGCTCTGCTCCAATCACTCAAGAGCTCTCCTTTCTACGCCCAATTCAGCGATAAGACAGGAATCTGGGAGAAACGGTATGAACGCAAACATAATTGTCGATTGCATGGATCATTTCAGACTCGGTGACCTCGATCTCTTCCTCTCCGAGATGGTCGAAATCCAGAGGAAATGGATCTATCTGGAACCGATCTTTGGACGGTAGGATGCCTTTGCCACTCACAACGATCACTTCTCATTCAGTGACGCCCTTCCTTCTGAGGCATCCCGTTTCGCGAGAGTCGACAACGAGTTCAGAGCCATTCTCAATGGTGAGATACAGAGGAATGCCTTATTCGTGATTAATTGCAGACGTTGCTCGTGACGCGCGTCTCGTCTCTCTCTGCAATCGATCCGGTCTGAAGAATACTCTGGAGACGATTGTGGATCAGCTGAATCGATGCCAACGGGCATTGAATCAGTTCCTCGAGGTTCGGACAACCCTAAGGGCTATGAAAACTCGAGGAATGCTGTGCAGGACAAGCGTTCTGCCTTCTCTCGCTTCTACTTCCTCGGTGACGATGACCTTCTGGAGATCCTCGGACAGAGCACAAATCCAGCTGTTATTCAGCAACACTTGAAGAAGTTATTCCAGGTAAGGTTCCTATCGATTCATGAATTGCACGTTGTTCAGGGTATCAATCGAGTGATCTTCTCCCCTGATTCAACCTCAATCACTGCGATGGTCTCTGCCCATGGGGAAACTGTGAATCTGTCGAAACCGATTCGGATCGTCCCTCAAGTGGAGGTTTGTTCACACTACACAGCTCTTCGTGCTCCACTTCCACATAAATTCCATAGAAGGAGCTAATTTTCCTCATCAGATCTGGCTGCAGCAACTATCCGAGGAGATGCAGGAGACTTTGAGTCGACTCGTACTCGATGCTGTGAGAGACTCGAATATGGATCCCGGCAAGTATCCATCACAGGTATTCTTTATTGAGTATTCTAGCAGTTCAATCGAATTGATGCAGGTCCTCTGTCTCGCCGAAGAGATTCGCTTCTCGAAGGATGTTGAGCAGGTTAGCTTCATCTCCAATTTCATGATAATTGGCAGCCTCCTTTCAGGCCCTCCACTCTCAACAACTTCCCAAGCTTCGCTCTACGTTGGAATCACAGTTGGATTCATACACGTCATCGAATGTGAGAATGAATCGAAGTCGACCGTGTTTACTCTCCATTTCAGCTGTCCGATACCGTCCTCCAACTGAAGCTAAAGGCGCTCATTCTCGATCTCATCCATCGAATTGACGTCGTCGATCAACTGACTGCGGATAAAACGAGGTATTTTTTTCATTTTTCGAAAACTGAAATCGATGAAGTACGTTTCACTATCATTACATCTTCGCGTGGTTGTGCAAGACATAATTTTATCGTGAAATTATGTTAATTTATACTAATAATCTCAACCTGTGTGCCCTGGCATTCCATTCGTCCATCATCATTTCAGTTCGATCTCCTCTTGGATGTGGCAGAAACAGCTTCGATACTACATCGAAAGAGAGAAAGTTGTCGTGAGAATGGTGAACAGCGCCTTCCCATACTCGTATGAGTACCAGGTGAGATCAATTAGCATCTTTGCCAGCTCCAAAAATCAAAACCATTCTTGCAGGGCAACGCAGCTAAACTGGTGCACACTCCCCTGACGGACAAGTGTTTCCTCACTCTCACTCAAGCGATGACTCTCGGATTGGGAGGAAACCCGTATGGACCCGCGGGAACGGGCAAGACTGAGTCGGTCAAGGTAAGTTTCACTTCTTTTTGAATAGTATTGGAAAATGATCGGCAGCGATGTCGGACAGTTTCTGCATTGAAAAATCAATAAATTCAACCTTTCAGGCCCTCGCCGCTGCTCTCGGTCGACAAGTTCTCGTGTTCAATTGCGATGAGGGAATCGATGTGCAGTCACTCAATCGGTGAGGTTTGCCCAGATGAGAGCAATGACTCAGTTCGCCTCCCCTAATGAGTTCCCACTGCAGAATATTCGTGGGACTCGTGCAGTGCGGAGCGTGGGGCTGTTTCGACGAGTTCAATCGACTCGATGCTGTGAGTCACTTTTAGTGTTTGAAAGGAGGTGGCAATAATACATCCATTCAGACGGTTCTCTCCGCCGTTTCTTCGAAGGTGCAAATAATCCAGGATGCGATCAAGAACAAGCTGCCCACTTGCGATCTGGGCAATAAGACGGTTGGTTCTAATAAACATTATTCTTGTTTCAAGTTTCGATAATGCATCGATGTTGAGGTGCAAGTGAACTCGAACAGCGCTATTTTCATCACTCTCAATCCGGCTGGAAAGGGATACGGAGGACGACAGAAGTGAGTGTGCTTTTCACTCTGTCGTAATGCGAAGTGAATGGAAACGGTTATGTTTCACACATCACTGAAGTATCGGATGCGATAAATCAAACTGTTAATTTTCAGAACGCTCTTTCAATAAATTCAATAAATTTTACTTTGTTCAGACTGCCGGACAATCTGAAGCAGTTGTTCCGTCCCGTCGTCATGAGTGCGCCTGACAACGAATTAATCGCTGAGACTGAATTGTTCTCCGATGGATTCAAACAGGCGAAGAGTCTTGCGAAGAAGATCGTGACACTGTTCACGTTGAGCAGGTTCTCCCTTTCATCAAGGAATCGAAATCACTGAAACACATTGCAGAGAGATGCTCTCTGCCCAGCAACACTACGATTGGGGACTGCGAGCACTGAAAACTGTGTTGAGAAGTTGTGGAGATTTGAGAAGGAAATCACCTGAGGAAAGCGAGAGGAATATCGTTGTCAAGGTATGGTCTTGAGCATACTAGAGCTCAATCTCTATCATATTTTACTGTTCAGGCGCTCCTCCTCAATACCCTCTCGAAGTTGACGTCATCTGACTCGAATCGATTCAACGATCTCATCGTCGACATCTACAGTGAAGTGAACAAGGAGGGCAGCAGTGTGAGTATTTCACAGACTATTACTTCATCCACAATGAAAATTTATTCGTTTATTTCGCAGTTCGATCACTTCCTCGAACCGCTCAAAACAGCCGCAGAAGCATCCTCACTCGTGCTCGATGATAAGAAACTGCAGAAAGTGAGATGAGACTTCGACCATCCATACAAATACTCTGATGTAGGTCTTCGAGCTGTACGAGCAACTGAGGCAGAGGATGGGCGTCGTCATCGTTGGTGAGTCATGCATTTTCGAAATGACCTCTAAAAAAATCATTCCAGGTCCGGCGGGCTGCGGCAAATCGACGACGTGGCAGCTTCTGCAGTCGGCGATGCTCGCGACGGGCGAGAAACTCGTCGTCATTCACTTCAATCCGAAATCGATGAGCAGAACGAGAGTGCGTCTTTGTGTCTGACGATTTGGATGACAATTCGGATCTTGGCCTAAATTAATCCCTTTCAGTTGCTCGGTCACATGGACTTGGACACTCGTGAGTGGAGCGATGGAGTGATCACTTCTGCTGCGAGACAGGTCTGAGGAACGGGTCCATTACGTCTACTAATTATTATTTTATAAAAATGACCTGTACATACATCAAATCACTTTCTGCTTGCGCTTCGTTTGACATAAGTATTCTGAAAGATATCGTGAATCGTGCGGATGGATTACTGGGGCAAATGTTCGAGACAGGGTTACAAACGTTCCTTGACAGGTCACAAACGATCCCTCCACTCACACATGGATCATCTGTGATGGAGACGTCGACCCCGAATGGATCGAAGCACTCAATTCTGTCTTGGACGACAATCGATTGGTGAGTCTCCTCATTTTACCCTCAAAACGTGCTGACCAAGAAGATTCATCATCAATATAATAATAATGGTTCCTCACAGCTAACGATGCCTTCTGGAGAGCGAATCCAATTCGGAACGAACGTCAACTTCGTTTTCGAAACGGACAATCTCCAATTCGCCTCGCCAGCGACGATTTCACGGATGGGAATGATATTCATCAGGTAACTAATTTTGTACACAACAAAATGGTAAAAACCCACGAAGAAGAGAAAAATGACGCCGTGTTACATTTCAAAAGTGTTGTTCCCTATCTCTTCCTTTTCCTTCCCATACCATCTATCAACGTTCTCTTCCCTATCTATCACCCCGTGGTGGCGCAGGCGGTAAGACGATTGGCTGACGACCATTCGCTCGCGGGTTCGGTGCCCGCCCGGGGAGGGAGCTGGTCTCTCGCTGGGTCCATCGGGACAATCCGGGTAACGGGCCAGACCCCAGCCTGCCGGTCGTCGTGACTGATGGAACTGAACAAATGTCGCAACATCAACTGACCAACAACTGATCAAACTGAACAACTGAACAATTTATCAATGAGAATCACGATCAAAGCCTTAGTGTAGGTGGGGAATCCGTACGGTACATGTGATCCTGGTACCTGACTTTTTGCCGCCTGAACATCTATTCTGTACTTTATAACAGAACTAAAAACTTCTATTGCAGCAAGGAAGATCTCGTTCCATCCGATGTTCTCACGAAAATGGTCAAGGAATTGAACAAATCGGAGGAGAATGTGAGCGATTATTTCTGAGACCTCAGGGATATACTCGTTCAGAACAATCAATCCGACTCGTGGGCAAAGGAAATAACGGATCGATGTCTGCCGTGGTTGGCGAAGAAGGTAACAGTGAACAGCGATAACTTGAGATGAGTATCAGAGAGATTAACCAATCTATTCATCAGGTGGATCCCCAACTGAAGATCTCTACTAGCGGCTGCGTCTCGTGCGCGCTCGGATTGACGAAGTGAGCCACTTCTTTTCACTTTTTTCAATTAATCATGATGATATACATGCTCAAAGGAATGGTTCAGAACGGCACGAACCCGCAACGAATTCTGTCTGATGCTGTACAAGGGACTGCATCCTCTCGTGGCTGCGGATAACAGAAGAGAACTGGCCACGCAGATATTCCAGGTAGCGAGAATGAGTTGTGTTTCAAACATTCTAAAAAATGGGATCTGAATCCATTTTACAATGTTAGCTTTGACCCCCGTATTGGAAAAATCACAATTAAAATTCAG
>LS557512.1:208001-231060 GCA_900490775.1 Pristionchus maxplancki
ATGGAAGAGGCGAGAGCTGGATCGAAGAAAGGTGATTGATGTGATCTAAATTAAAGGGGGACAGGCACCAATAATTGGCTAACTGAGCTCTCGACGTGAGATGATGGGTCGTCGTTACCCGATTACACTTTCGAAACTCCCAGACTATCACTTTGAATTCAATCCGAGATACGATCAATTGGCTGTGTGCCAAGTGACCGTGCGGTGCAGGCAACGAGCGAGAGAGCGTGCGAAAGGGGAGAGCGCGCCCAATATACTATACTATGGCTATGGTGACTCACTCGCTTCGTGCCTCTCCCCTTTAAAACAGTATTGAGTATTGATCATTTGGAGACTGTGTGTCAACGTCCTAGAAGGTGACGATCAAAAATTAACCTCGCCGTGAAACATATTGAAACAGAAATAGATGTCTTGCCTGAAGTACTGTGAAACAATCATTCCATTTCAGACGATTCGGTCTTCGCAAGTCAATCGCTGGCAGTTCACACGAAAGATTCAGTCGGAATTCCTCTTGTTAGCATTCCCTCAGTTGATTACGAGTCAACATTGAAGAAGGTCGTTAATCGATACGGTATGTCTTATTTAACTTACAGCGTTCAATTCTCCTTTAGAATTTGAAGTCGCCAACTTCAAGCTGCCTCTGCTGAAGGAAGTGCAGGCCTTTGCTGCCAAAGTTGATCGAGTACTCACTACTCCAGGTAATAAATGAGCCACTAGCTTGATTCAACGTGCCATTTTTTTGAATAAAATGGGCTGGATTCAGGTGGTTCTCTTCTATTGGCTGGACGAAGTGGAATGGGTCGAAAGGACGTCGTTCAACTCATTGCAAACATGCATACAATGCCAATCTTCTCTCCCAAGATCACTCCGACTTATCAGCAGAAGCAGTTCGACAATGATATCAAGACGGTATTTTTTCTCTCTTATTTCATTTGAAAGGTAATGAAATTCATTCAGGCGATCCAAACAGCGATCACTAACTCTGAACACGTCGTTTTCATCATCGAAGAGTATCAACTATCGCAGTCTTCGTTCCTTCAATCGATAAACTGTTTGTTGTCATCGGGGGAAGTGCCTAGTGAGTGAAAGACTGAATGAAGATTGCATTGGATACCTTGTAGAATTATTCGCTCAGCAAGAACTGGATGGAATGGCCACTCAACTGAGGGAACAGTCTTCGGAGGAGTCATTCGATGGAGATTTGCATGATTACTTTGCTTATCGTGAGTTTCCTTGTGATGAAATTTTTTCTGAAACGTTAATGCTTTGAAGGCACTCGCTGCTTGCTCCATATTGTGATCATTATGAATACGGATAAGAGGTTTGCTAGAATATAGAAGTCGAATCTAAAAGAGACCTTCAGTGACTTCTCCTTCCAACTGCTCACCAATCCCGCCCTCTACAAGGAATGCACAGTGATATGGAGGGATGAGTGGAGCAGCGATTCACTGCAGAATGTATGATGAGCGTGCTACGAAGACACATAACACGATATTTGCAGCTACCCACTCAACTGCTTCCCTCCACCGGTGCTGACTCCGAGCAAGTGGTCAACTCCGTCCCGCCCTTCTTCAAATCAGCTCCGGAACAGGCGAGTTTCACGGCTTTCATTTCTAAAAAAACCGTATTTACTGTTCAGATTCCCTCCAAATACGTGGCCTTCATCGAAACATACGCGCAAATCTTCGAAAAGAACAAGAAAATGCTCAAGGGAAGATTGGAGAGATTGAAGGTAGGCTGACTAAATGTGAAGAGGGGTTTTCATCAGCCCCATCTCAGAACGGCGTCTCCAAACTGACGGCGGCCCGTGAAACAGTGGCGAAAATGCAGAAGAAAGCAGCGAAGAAGAGCAAGTTGCTGGCGGAGAAACAGGTCAGATTATCACCAGTTCCTGCTAATCACGAGTCTTCAGGGAGAGGCAGACCAAGCGCTCTCTGCCATCACTCAGAGTATGAGTGGAGCGACGGATCAGAAGATGAGCATGGAGGAATTGAAGGCAACTACGGAAAAGGTCGGCGATCCTCCGATTATGGTGATTATGACATTCGTATGCAGGAAAACGTGAAGATCGAGGAGCAGAAGAAGATCATCGACGAGCAATTGAGTGAGGTCGAGCCACTGATTGCGGTGAGTACCACTGTCCCGTAGTGAAGAAGGACCTGTGAAATTCAGGACGCCCGTCAAGCCGTCGGATCGATCAAATCTGAATCTCTTTCGGAGATTCGATCATTGAGAGCTCCGCCCGAAGTGAGGCTAGAGGCTTACTAAATTAAAAAAAAGAGTTTTCAGGCAGTCCGAGACATCCTCCAAGCAGTTCTTCTCTTCATGGGAATTCTCGATACGTCGTGGGAAGCGATGAGAAAGTGAGCAATGGAATCTATTGGGTCCTCAATGATCTAATTTCAGATTTCTCGCTAAGAGTGGAGTCAAGGAGGAGATCATCAACTTCGACGCTCATAGGATTACGTCCGATGTGCATAAGAAGGTCACGCAACTTGTCAAGCAAAAGGCCGCCTCCTTCGATCCAAAGGTCGGTGTCTTCATTTTGTCTGCACGATCTCCATCTAGGCATGACTATAATAGCTTGATATCTCCCACATTCAGAACGCGAAACGTGCGTCGGCCGCAGCCGCTCCCCTTGCTGCATGGGTAATGGCTAATCTGCAGTACAGTACGATTCTCGAGAAGATCGCCCCTCTGGAGAAAGTGAGGACCGATCTGCAGAAGTACGTAATGCTCAGTGTATTGACTGCAATACAAACGCTAGCTACTAAATTGATTCCTTGAAACATATCCGATTGTTATTTCAGAAATCTTCAAAAAGCAGAGAAGCAGATGGAGAAGATCTCTCTCGGACTCGTGACTGTCGATCAACAAGTCGCCGAGTTGAAGAGAAACTTCGAAGTGTTGATGAAAGAAGCGACTACGATCAAAGTGGATCTGGAGAAGGAACAGGATGTCATCAGGGTTAGTTAGAGCCGCGCTTTCCTTGACACGATTGAAAAAATGGCATTGAGAGATGAGTTTCAATCATTCAACAAAAGAGATTCTTGGAATGCCGTGATTGTTTTGTCATTGGCAGTATTCTGTACAATATGGTCATCTCAGGTAGCGGGCACGTTGGTCGAGAGACTGGGCGGTGAATTCGAGCGATGGAATCAGCAGATTGTCGTACTTGAGAAGGAACTCAATCAGGTTATCTGATTCATCTCGAATAAATGATGGAATGAATTGCAGCTCGGTCGTTTCGCTCTTCTCTCTGCAGCATTCGTCACTTTTCTGGGAAACACCTCGGAGCGAGTGCGACAGTACGTTCCTTGCCTCCTGACCACTATGACGATGGGCCAGAAAGCAGATTCAATGAGCTTCATGCTATCAGATCGGCAATGGACGCGTGGCGCACTCTCTGTGGTGTCGATGACTTTGACTTCCTACACTTCTGTGCTCCCGAGACAGATCTACTCAAGTGGAAGGGAAATGGACTCCCCGCTGATAATCTTAGTGTGGAGAATGCAGTGATCCTATTCAATTGCATCGACACTCCACTAGTGGTCGATCCGACGGGAAGGATCTCCAAGTGAGTTATCATCTTATCAATCAAGCTTATCTCTTCATTCTCAGGTTCCTCTCCTCATTGATCCCCAATGCGAGCAGTCTCAATGCCGCTCAATCAGATCTCAGCATTCAGGTTTCTAGACACCGGTAGTAACGGCTGATCGAGCACAAATGTTGTTTTCAGATCGAATTGGGCGTTCGGTTCGGCAAAACGCTCATCATTGAGGATGTGAATGAGGTCTGTTCCATTCCTAGATCACCCAGGACATCCCCTTTGCAGATCGAAGGATGGTTGGTGCCTCTTCTGAGACGAGAGATCTCCACTCAAGGGCCGAGGAAGGTGAGAAAACTAATAAATGTGTGATAATCTCAATGATTATTTGAAGATCGTTCGAATTGCCGACAAGCAAGTTGATCTTCACGATGATTTCCGTCTTTATCTCTGCTCGCGGAATGAGAACATTCAAGTGAGATCAAAGATCAATTCATTTCTCACGTCGACCTTCAGATTCCTCCTCAAATTCGTTCGTCGCTAACCGAGATAAAATTCACAACGACGAGGAGCGGATTGACTTCACAGGTGACTTCACGTCTTATTTTCCCTCGTAAAAGAATCTTCAAACAACAATTTAAGTTGCTTGGTCTCGCTCTCGAGATGGAAAGACCAGAGTTGGAACATCGATCGAGTGAACTGCTGAGACAGACGGAATTGGCGAAGTTGGAGCTGAATGAACTGGAGCAAGTGTTGCTGCAGGTGAGAAAGACGCTCTTCATGATCATTCGAACCAAATATCACTGAATATTTTGTATTGAAACGATAACGATTACGGATTACTGATTCGTACTTTCCTAATTCTTGAATAATCCGTGAAACTCATCTCACCCATTGTCAGGAACTGGCCAATTCGGAAGGAGATCTCCTCGAGAATTCTTCCCTTCTCGAATCACTGAACAAATCGAAGGAGAATGCGGAAAGAATCGCCAGTTCGATAGAAGAAAACGAGAAACTGAGGAAATCGCTGAACTCGGTGATAAATTCGTGTGATATGACGATAAATCAAGGCGTTTTTAGGAAAGAGATGTATTCATTCCCATCGCCAAATTTGCCTCGTCTCTCTACTTTGCCATTTCCGACCTTCATACATACAATAAAATGTTAGTTTCAATTTTTTTAGGATGACAGAACTAATTTTATTCGAAAAAAATATTTCAGGTACAGCTTCAATATCAGTACCATCATCGGCATCTACAAGAGAGTTTTCACTACTTGCAAGGTATTCAGGAATCTGGAGCTCTTCTACCCATTTACTTCAGGATACTTCGGACACCCGACTAGAGACACTGAGGAAGTCTTTGAATTCCACCACCTTCAACATCGTCTCTCGCTCGTTGTTCAAGGCAGATCGATTGATGTTCTCTCTGAACTACTTGCGAGCCATTCAGCCGAATCTCTTCGGAGAGAAGGTTAATTCACCTCGACGATGACGTCATGAAAAGTGATTCAGGAATATGAGTTCTTCTGTGGAACTCTCATCGATGGCGACGGAAGTTCGGCTTCTGGAGTCTCCGTCGCGTGGTTGGACGATGAGAGCAAACTTGCTGCTGCCAAGTTACAAGTTCGTTCCAGAATCGCTCAAATCTTTGGTGTTTCCTTATTCCTGTAATGTCATCTTTGCAGCGTTTCCTTCCCACTCTCTACCGCACTCTGCAACTGGATGATCAGGTTTGGTACTTCTTTGCTCCCAAATCAATCGATAATTCAGGGAACGTGGAGCGAATACGCGAAATCGATCGACGCGGAGAGACAAGTGCCGAAGTCGATTGAACAGAAGATTACGCCCTTCCAAAAGGTCGGTGATTACCTTTCTTCATTAATAGGATCAGAAACTTTTGGATCAGAAAAACAATTCAAGTCGAAATGGGTAGAAGAATAAGTGATTGCAGGTACTCGCAGTCCAATCCACTCGACCCGATCGAACGTACCCCGCAGTGAGCAACTTCACTCTCAAAGGACTCGGTCAGCAGTAGAGAGATCATGATTATTTAGAAAGTCTAAAAAATTCGAAAAAACAATAAATTTTTGTGCTAATGTATTTGTTAGCGTTATATGAAACTGAACTTAATCTTTCAGGTTTCGACTCGCTCAATCCTCCTCCCTTCAACATGGTGGATATCTATCAAGAGAGCAGTGCAACACAGCCAATCATCATTCTCACTGTGGCTGGAGCTGATCCTTCCAAGGTACCGGCCATGGAATCAATTCGAATTACTTCTCCGACCTTTTGATCCTTTAATTCGTTTCAAACTTGTATCTACTCTTATAAAAATGTTGATGAAACAACGTTTTCCAGGAACTCGAAGAGGCGGCACGTAAAGCGCAGTGTCCATTCGAATCCATTTCACTCGGTCAGGGACAGGAGGGAAGTATGGTCGAGGCACTCAGGAGGTGAGTGTGCAATAACGAGTTTGGTGGGTTAAATGAGTTTCACGAATTCAACATCAGTTTCAAATGGTCTCAGATTCAATTTTGGGTAGCATCTGTGTGGAATCACTCCAATCAATAAAATAAAGAGTCTCTCTTCAGAGCCGCAGAGAACGGGTCGTGGTTGCTACTGAACAACGTGCATATTATGCTCGCTTCGCTACCGCTCATTCAGAAGGTAATCAATCCTCCTAACCTTTATACATTTGGGAAATATCGATGGACGTTTTCGTGTCACATTCTTTTAGTTTGTTCAGATTTCATTGATAATTCTTCAGGAACTCGCCACGATCACTCCCAAGGCCGAATTTCGACTGTGGATGACAACGGAGGCCGATGATCGGTAGTTCATTTTCGAAGGAGCTATTCGTGATAATTCATTCAGATTCCCTAGCATCATGCTGCAAGAAGCACTCAAAATCACCTTCGAATCACCTCCCGGAATCAGAAATAATATGATCAAGTTTGTTCATTGCCCTTGCCCTTGTTCTTGTTTTGAAGCTCTTCCCTTGCAGTAGCTATTCCCAACTCGAAGACTCCAATGGTCGCTCCATTCTCACTGCTCAGACGACGTTCGTCGCTGTGTGGTTACATGCACTCATGCAGGAGAGGAGATCGTTCATTCCACAGGTACGATCATTACTATTGATGAAAAGTAAAGAGACCACAACTCCAAAGTCAAAAGAGAAAGACAATCTCAGGCCTGGACGCGTTACTACGAATTCTCCACTGCCGATGTGAGAATGGCGAAGGCGATTGTGGAGACAATGACTCAGTCTGGTGAGGAATTTGTCACTGAAAGTCTTGTATGATAGTTGATGAGAGATTGCGCGTGAAATCATCCTTTATCCTGAAAGGTAGAGAGACGGCAAGAAGAAGGACCGAAATCGCATGTGTCAGAAGATCCTTTCTCAGATGCGGTCGATTGGGCGTTTATCCGTGGTCTTTACGAGTTTACAATCTATGGAGGAAGATTGGAGAATGATTTCGATTCGGCAGTGCTGAAGAGTTACCTGAAACGGTGAGGATTCGATTCGCTTGAGCAGTCCTCGTAAAATGCTTTATGAGTTGGAATAGGTTTCATGTAATCTACAAGAAACTTTCGTGTTAAGTGGAAGTAATGGATAAGTACGATGCGTTATTGACAAATTGTATAATTCAAATGCTTACATTTTTTTTGAGATTGTTCAACTCGACGAAGATCGTCGGAAGACAGGGACAGGACGTGGCTACAGGCATCGAAATCATTCCAGCGACGAAAACTGAGGTGACTGTGGCCCGGGAATGACGCTGATTATCGATTATAGGACTACGTCAATCACATCGTTCGCGTGCTTCCCAGTGGAGAAGATAAACCTGAATTGTTTGGTGAGTTCCGGATTCTTGAATGGAGTCAGTACAATTGTCCCAGGTCTCCCCGCAAACATTCGAATGGCTTGGATGCGATCGGAGGCAGAGCGAACGATCACTTCGTTGAGAATGCTCGGTTGGAATTGATTCGTGATGGAGCACTTATCTTTGCATTTCAGACTCTGGTAGTAGTACCTCCTCCTCCTCTCAATCCTCTCAATGGGCTTCTGTCTCTAGTCCACTTCTTGCTCATTGGAAGAGACTTCTCACCGGGTCTGATCTGCACACGAGGTTTGGAATACTGTTAAAGAAAAGATAAAATAGAAATATCATGCAGAAATCCCGAGGCCGGTTTGAAAGCCAGTTCCGAACCACTGGCTCAAGTACTCGCATTGGAATTCAGCTTTTCAGTCGCTGTGGTGAGTCTTTGATTAAACGACCATTCATCGACTTGGAAGTACATAGGACGACTCTGTATTCAGCTGCAACAACTCCACCAACAATTGACTCTCATCAATCGAGTAGTGAAAAGTGTGATCAAAGCAGATAAGAAGATGGAGGAAGTACTCAACAGTTTGATTCTGCATCAGGTGACTGGATTTTGTGAGCTAGATAAGACGAAGTGCTTCTAGACACCCGACGACTGGCAGATGATTTGGAGTGGACCGCGAGATCCGTCCGAGTATCTGTCGACTATCGTCTATCGAACCAAGTGCACTCAGGTTCGTGTTACTCGTGATTATCAAATATTAGATAAGCATGAACAATATTGATAATTTATGCAGGATCTCTACCACTCCGCTGACTCCTCTCAACTGCTCCAGAAACCCGTGAATCTGGCGAAGTTGTTGAGGCCGAAGACGTTGTTGACGGCACTGAGACAGATGACTGCGAGGTCAGAGGACAAGGAGGAGTAGGAAAGGGGGATTGATGATTCAAGAGCATGAATACAAAGAAATGTATCTTGCAGGAAGCAGAAAGTGGAGATGGACACACTCCAACTTCGATGCTCATGGGAAGCCAGCAAACCACCCGGCGCCATCGCCCTCACAGTCACTGGACTGCAACTGCAGGTGCGATGAGGATCTGAAACGTTGAAAGTTGTTTTGAATATCGACGACTGCACTCCAGGGCGGTCTCTTCGAGGGAAACTATGGGTCGACGCTCAAATCGACGACTGAATCCTCTCCTTCTTTCGCCACGGCACCGTCACTGATTCTGGCTTGGAGCGTACGTTCCAGCTTAGATTCAATTTAGAAACTGAAATAATTACAGAGCGAAGCGTCGATCTACACTGAAGACTCGTCGGTCTCCGTTCCAATCTACTCGAATAGTGATCGATCCGAATTGATCGCCTCTGTTCAAATGCCCACTGACGATCCCGATAAGTTCTCCATTGCAGCTGTCGCTCTGTTCATAAGATAATCGTTTTTTTATTCCCTATTTGTATTAATTCTGTGATATCTATTAGTCAAACACTTTCACAAATGGAGAACATGTGATAAACCCGGTGAAGTCCTTCCTGTTTTCAATGAGTATGTAATTTTGTTGCAAATGAGCAATGTTTTTTTTATTTATTGTATTAGAAAACTCTCGAATTACATGACTCAGACAAAGGGATTCTTGATGAGAGAGAGCACTTTCTTCAGAAGCAGATTATTCAGTGAGCCAGAGTATCTCTTGAACTCGCGTGTCTTCTGAAACAAAACTTCGTTTTTTTCTGTTTTAAATCTAGAATGATCACTTCGATATTCTTCACTGCATCTACTGTATCGAGCGAATTGAGACAGTGCATCTAAAAGGGAAATAAGATAATCAGGATGATTCGAATGAGTTACCTTGAGCTCCTCTAATCGATATTGATCCGCAAGGAGGAATTTCACATGAATCAGCACCTTCTTCGTATTGATCAAGTACTTTTCCACCTTATCCATTGCACACTGAATGAGACAGAGCTTTCTTTATATGGAAACATAACGAAACCACAATTCGTGATTTCAAGATCAATTATTCATGAGAAATACCTGAACTCTGAATCGATCCGACAGCTCGAGAACAGATTGGTACGAGGAAACTGAAATTCGATCGAATGTCATTTTATTTTGAAAACTAAAAAAGCTCCAAAATGTTTTACCAGTGACTGCCTTATTAGATGGGTAGGCGATGTACAGGAAGTCGATGAATTGCTACAATTCATCCATTTTAAATAGCAAATTACTCTATTTATCGAACTATGGGCAAGTACAAAAACTCACCTGAGCTGAAACATCTTTCAATTCTATCTCAGTCTGATTCTTCTCTTTGAATTCAGTGAAGAAAAGAGCAGAGAAGAATGGCGATTGAGTACTGAGATACTGCAAATTTTCATTTTGTCTTCCTCCATAAATTGATGAGTAACTTACTCCTTTCGACGCATTGAACTTCTCTCCTCCCACTCTCAGAATGACGCTGTCCGATGACTCTTGAGGTTGATAGAAGTCGAATTCGACGAATTCTCTTAAGAACAGAATTGTTCGAATGAACATAGTCTTTGTTTCAGCGCCGATAATGACCACTGTACTTTTGCGAAATTGTAATGATATAGAAATATTTTCTCACTTGATTCCGTGGACAGCTTCAACAGAAATTTTAGCCTCGATCAGCACTTTATCGTCGCTTATGAATCCCTGAGATTTGTCTACTAGACCAATATAGGAGAGAAGTTAACGATAGTATCCTCCAAACTAATTGATTCATAAATTTGTGACGTTTCTTGAATATAAACTTCATATTCACAAGTTGGAAGTATCGTTCGTGAAGCAGCAATACTAATTGTAAGACCTGCATACCTTTTCCACATCCATGATATCTTCGAAAGGTATGAACGCTCGGCGTCCCCAGCTCATATGATCCTTGTCGAAGCAGCAATCTATCTGAAAAAAGCTATATTTAAAACAAAAGTCCTTCTAGTCAACCTCTGCTTTTTCCTATTATATCAACAAGGTCATCGAGTTACTATGGATAGAGAGAAGTCAATCATTTAAATTGAAACTCCTAATGTGGATCATGTATGTACAAGAAACACGCATAAAATAGACAAACCTCGACAGTTTTGTTCATGTCCGAGTTGATTCTGTTAACGAGAGTCAGTTGAGAGGAGTGCTGGACACTCCACAAAGGGACTGCACTGTCCTCATTGCACTGGAGAAAAACAGAGAAATGATCGATGCCGTCTTCCGTCGTTCTTCTCGCTAAGATATTCCTGCAAAGAAATATCAATTAGCACACAATTAAAAAATTTTGTTCCTTGTTTGTCTATGTCTGTATGACACTGCAAGAGGAGAAAACAAACCACGGTAGATTCGAATGGTAGAGAATGAGCGATACTCGATCTTCGCTTAAGAGCTCACTGACTTTGTCCACTTCGAAATTAATAACGAAATCCTTGTTCATTTCTTAAATTTGTTACTACATTCAGAAGTCAATTGTCGGCTCAAAAGAAACAAATAACCTTAATAGCGCCTTCAAAACGAGCGCCGACCACTTCCGAGAAGAGAGAGTAAGTGAAATGAGATTGAGCGAGAAGAACATCTCAATTATACGAAGTTAATCAAATTTCTTTGTCTTTTATTACAAATGATTGCACAATTTTGATGATCAGAAGCTTCCGTAAAAATTGGTTGCAGTGCTATAAGACAGCATGCGATGGGCATAATCACATCTTTATTCCACTAGAGATATTATTCGAGTTACAGCTAGTACGGAAGAAATGTCCGTTGTTGGTTCCTTGTTTACTTGAGGAGTGTGAGAACTCTGTCCAGCAGAAGGAAATGCATGGATCCAGAGTATTGTCTGTACTCGGGTGTGCTCTGAAACGATCTATTAATTTGTTTTCAACAACTCAATCAAATCGACCTGGATTTTCTTCACTTCTTCTGCAGTCTTGAAAGAGCTGAGACAAGTCATCTGAAAAGTCATCAATATTAGTTTACGAATATGAAACAATGGAATCACTTTGAGCTGCTCCAGTTTGTACTGATCCGCAAGAAGAAGTTTCGTTTGAATAGTCACTCTCTTCGTCTTGATCAAGTACAATTCGACCTTATCCGCAGCACACTGATAACAGACAATTCTCAGATTACAGTATTGTCCGTGAAAGTATGTACATACAGGAAAACCAAGATATAATAAGTCGGAGATCATACCTGAACTCTGAATCGATCGGAGAGAACGAGAACGTTCTTGTATGTGTCAGCTGAAATTGCAAGTGATCTCATGCGATCTGTCAAACATGGAACATGACCAAAATAAAATCGATAAGAAACCTGTGACGGCTTTGTTGGTTGGATAGGCGATGTCGAGGAATTTGGCGAACTGCTGAAAACAATCAAATGATTCAAGTGGTAGAAAAATGGTGATTTGATAATAATTAATTATTATACCTGGGCGGTGACTTCTTTCAACTCGATCTCATCCTGATTCTTCTCTTTGAATTCAGTGAAGAAAAGAGCAGAGAAGAATGGCGATTGAGTACTGAGATACTGCAAAATTTTCACTTTGTCTTTCTTGCACAAATTGCCGAGTATCTCACTCCTTTCGAAACATGAAACTTCTCTCCTTCCACTATCAGAATGGCATTATCCGATGTCTCTTGAGGTTGAGAGAAGTCGAATTCAGCGATTTCCCTCAAGAGCAATCCGTATCTATTGTGTTTTCATCACAAGATTTTATATATTTTTATGTGAGCTCTTTTCAAGAGAAATAACCGTCTCATTCACCAAAATGTTTTCTATTCTTTATTTCCTACAAGTTGCTGTACTCACTTGACGCCCTGAACTGCTTCGACACAGACGTGCGCCTCCAGAAGTACTTTGTCGTCTTCGATGAACCCCTTAACGAGTCTTTTGAAATTTAGATACATCGTATTTCGTGTACTGAAGAGGAGTACAACGCGGGTCTGCATATACAGTAAAAAGCCAGAAAACGCCTAGAAAGGCACAATTTTATAATTCCAAAATAATGACCTTGTCCACATTGATGATGTCTGCAAGCTGAATGTATTTTCTCATTCCCCAGTATACTAGATCCACATGAAAAGGCAGATCAATCTGAATAAGAGTAATTGAAACAAAATCAGTTCCAGTCTTGTTATTAACAGAATAGCCTGCTGTGTAGATAGTGTTGTTTCTAAAGAAATTCATAAAAAAGTAGACCTCTGCGATGATATTGAGGTCCTTGTGACGTCTATTGATGAGGACCAGCTTAGACTTATGATGGGCACTCCATAGATCGTACGAACTATCCTCGTTGCAAGTCAGATAGAGGGCGAAATAATCGATGCCCTCCGCAGTGTATTTTCTCGCACTGATGGTCCTACCAATTGATAAATCATTGATCAAGGGACCGTTAGAGAAAGTACGATTTGATACTTTTCAGTAAGTGTTACTTTTTCTCTCAAAAGATCGTCATCAGCAATGGAAAACCTCTGACCAGGGCAGATTCACATGGTAGTGAATGGGCGATTCTCGAAATGCGGATGTCAACTTGCTAACTTCGTCGATCTCCCAACTAATCACGAATTCATTGCTCATTTCCTAAATTGCGTCATAACCACACTGTCAATAATCGGTTAAAAAGAAAAAAACTGACCTCTAAACTTCTTCCAAGACAAGCTCCGACCACTTCCGAGAGGAAAGAGTAAGTGAAATGAGAGTAAATGAGAAGAAAATTTCAATTATATGAATTTCAATTATCCAAATTTAAGTCAATCGAATTTCTTTGTCTTTTTTATATGTCTGCACAATGTTGAAGGCTTGCCTGAGCATATTCACGTTTTTATTCCATCAGAAATATTATTCGAGTTACAGCTAGAAAGAGAGAAGTGACAGATGAATGGATTATTGTTTCTTCAATGATCATTTGAGCAGAGAGAGAACGAGGAAGTGATTCATAGCACTGGAGCACTGCTTGAACTCACGAGTCTTCTGAAAGATCAATCTGCTCTCAGGCTTGTCAGGCTGTTGTCTCTTTTGTCTCAATTACATACATGTCTGCATCTACAATCTGATCAATTGGTTGAAAAACGATTCATCAAATTGAAACAAGTGAGAAACCCGGGCGAAATCATCAGCTTCAGCACGATAATATCATCGAAAACAATCAATTGTGATTAGGATGTACAAAACAAGATATTCTTACAGATACATAGATGTGTATCCAACCAGGGTGAAAGAGAGATGGACAGAGAGGGAATGAACGAAAATAATCAAATGAAGTACAAATAATGGGTGAGAGTGTTCATCTCTCTGCATCTCGAATGACTCGTATCATCTCTTCTAATCTACTCAAATCTCTATACTCTCCGTACTCGCTTCTCTTATGTGCTGCATCGATTGTCCACTCGTCGCACTCGCATAGGGAGGGGGCTGCACCGATCGACCCTGCTGCAGAGGCTGCGACTGCTGCGAGTGCTGCAGCTGCGAAGTGGAGACGCCATCGAAGGGAATGGCACCACGGGCGAAGGGAGGACGATGGGATTGGGGACCACGATTGAGCGACCCTTGACCACCTGGAATGACAATCTTTTATGTCAAAGTCTGAATTTGTGATGTGAATCGAATATCTTACCCGAATCAAAGAAATGACGGAATGTGAACTCGTAGAATGCGGGATTATTAGGAGGAGGAGCACGGAGTGAATCGAAGGGAAATTCGGCCAGCTGAAAAGAAAATAGCATTGAATAGTGAGGTCGTGACGTAACATAAATAACCATATAAAATGTCGAAAAAACGAAGCGGCAGATCTTGTATTCGTCTCCTAATATTTCGCATAAACGTGTTGACTGACCTCGAGTGGTTCGAAATTGGAAGTGTCTTCACTATGGGCGATCTGTGGTTTCCACACTGCCGTCTGTTGACGGAGAGTGTCGAAATTGACGTCCTGAAAAGCAATTGACTGATTTCTAGTTGTAATCACGTGATTGTTTCAACCATCAAAGAAAGAATGATATGAGTTTCAGGCATTCACTAACAGTAATGTTGCGGTTGTACGGGAATATCATTGGCAAGCAGTTCCGCACAAAAGAACATTCAAAAATCACAAGCCATGGGAACGCAAGTATCCTTAAGCATTTTTAATCCAGCATAAGACACTCACTTTGAACCAGGGATGTCCTTGCACATCGGCCGCTCCTTCGTCTTTTCCCAGTCGCGAATTCTGCTCAGAGCAAAGGTCGCGGATGATCATAATGCACTCGTCCGAGAGGGTGTTGTACCCTGGGAGAGAGAGGAATTATAGAACTCATCAAGGAAGATCCTCCGTATTTCACTTTTGGGCAAGAATAGGTAGTACCATCTTACCATCAGCGACAGGCACTCTCTTGTACAGCTTCAGCTCGTAGCGATGGTTGACGATCTGCAAGATTCCTTTCAGCAAGGATTTCCACAGTCAAAGAGTATGAGAATAGAATGAAAAAGTGTACGAATCGTACCTTCGATTTGATCTCCTCATCATCGTACTCGGACGAGAAAGGAGCCCTTCCGTAGACCATCTCGTACAGAATCACTCCCACCGACCACCAATCGCACAGTTGGGTGTGACCTACAACGAGTTCAATCAGAATTATACACAACACCTATATCGTTGATTTTCGCAATTAACTATGAAGATGCATACCAGTCCTCAGGATGACCTCAGGTGCCATGTAACTCGTCGTGCCCACAAGAGAGTGTGCTTGGTCGCGTTTCTTCCTGTGACGAGCCTCCAGAATCTGCAATTGTTGGTTCCAATAGACACAATCGCAATTTCTTCCGCCAACGTTTGAGTATCTCAATATTGTTTCAATTGAATCTACAATTCGATCAAATGGGTGAAGAGAGCATGGTAAATAGAGTAAATGTGACTGACCTTGACCTTGCCACTATCGGACGACCCATCGGCATTGACAGAAGTGATGGTGAGTGAATCCTCTCGAAGATGACCAGGTCGATCGTCGTTCTCTAGACCGTAGTATCTGAGAGGATCACCATCAGTTTCACGCCATTTATATCATTTTCGTTTCACAGCTCTGACGATTTCTCATAGTCGTTATTGATCAATTAAAAATTATCGCAATTGTTTGTTGAGAATTATCAACAATTGTTTAATTTCAAATGACTCACTTTTTGTCGTGCGTCCATCTCAATCCCGTGCACAATCCGAAATCAGTCAGTTTGAGATGACCCTCCCGATCGATGAGGATGTTATCTGGCTTGATGTCTCTGTAAATGAGGGCTTCATTCACGATGCTGTTAATGTTCAAAAAATCTGCCCAGATACGTCAAATCATAACTTGATCTTACTAACCTGTGAATGAACCCGAGTGAATGCACGTAGTCAATAGCCACAGTGAGCTCGGAGATGTAGAATCTGAATAAGGATATCAGTTTTAGCCCAGTGAACTAAATCATCGAATCGATTGGACATTACTCACCTCGCTTCCATCTCGTTGAACCATCCCTTCTTGATCAGCAACTCCATCATATCTCCTCCAGGAACATATTCCATTATGAAGTAGAGACATCTGAAATGATGATCTTCGTTTCCTGGTTTGAGAAACCGAGTTTATAAAACCCCTTTGATTCTAAGCGTTTCCTTTTCGATAGAAACTCTCTATGCCAATCCTCTTCTCTTCCGATGAGTAATCTGACCTTTCATCCTGGAAGGAGAAGAACAATCGGACGATCCACGGTGAATCGGCCTCTGCCAGAATGTCACGCTCCGCTTTTACGTGGGCCGCCTCAAGAGATTTAATTAGTCCAACTCTCTAATTGACTCATCAATACATTCTACTATTTCACACCTGATTCTTACTGATGACATCCTTCTTCAGCAGACTCTTCATGGCATAGACCAACCCCGTGTCCCTCTTCTTCACCAATGAAACTCTTCCGAATGCGCCCACTCCAATGTGTTTTATGTGCTCGAACATATCCTAAAAGGAGAGGCGTTGAAATTCGAAAGCAAAAAAAGACATCAAAACCTTACCTTATTCATTTTCTGTCTCTTCAATCGCATGTATCGACTCTCCTTCTGCAGTAGATGGTCCAGTAGGAGATTCTTCGCGCTCTCAGCCAATTTTGCTTCGTCCATCTCTTTTTTCAACTGAAATCGAGCAGATTACATAAAAAAGGGACATAATTTCAAAATCTCGACTTCATCAACGCCCAACCTGTTCCGCCCTCTTCGTCCGATCTTTCTGTTGTTCTAACAGTCTCTCGATGTGCTGTTCCATGAAGAATCGGAAGAGACGCGGCTTGCACGATTCGATCGTCCGAGTGTGCGAATTCGACTGTAAAGATTTATTTGATTGAGATTCAAAAGAGCTTCATCCATTAGCGAACACTACTTCAGAGAATATGATAAGTTTCAAGGCATTATTTAAACCTAAATTAAAATATAACAATTGATGCATCACGAGCAGTCTTAGGAAAAACAAATACATTTTCGATTGAACAAATGGTTTGGCTCCAACCTTTATCCGATTCTTAACGTCCTCAGGCAATGGCGATAGACTGCGCCTTTTTGTATTAGGAGAAGGAGGAGGAGGAGCGACCGATCTTGTTGATGGACCTGAAAATGAAATTTCAATTCGTTTTTTCAGGACCCTTACAATTTTAAAATGATACAAAAAAAGAAATACGTACCAGGCGCTTGACTAAGTGACGCTGTCGGGTACGACGGAAGACCGACGAAGACGGACGTTGTCATCAGGGGTTGAGAACCACCTAAACACCATATAATTCAGGGTTTTCTCGATGTAACCAACCGATAGGTATGCTCTGCATGGGTTTCCTCGCTGCTTGAGAGTACGAAGGGAGATTGGGAGAGGGCGCGCGATAAGAATTCGTCGTCGGCACGTATTCTGATGGAGCTGGACGCCTGTCTGGACGAAACTGCAATATTTATCGATTAATTTGGTGCATTCCGTCGAAATTTCAGAGAAAGGAATCTACCTCATCATGGTAGATCACTTTCGTGTTCACGCTGTCCATCGAACTCGTCGAATTGAGATACACAGATGACGATGACGTCGAGGGAACTCCTGCAAGGATTCTCGTCACACTTAGATGGCAGAATACAAGCCTAAAAAGAATAAAGTGAGTAAACTGACCCATCGGATAATAATATCGATGATCCTCGCTGGATATATTCGCATTCACTGGACCTCCGCCTGATTTGACGTTGATTCGAAGATTGGAAGGAAGAGTCGGCAATCTCTCTTTCATCACGGGAACGGCTTCCTCTCTATGGTCATTCATCGTCGATGGACGGTAGATCGGAGATTCACTGAATTGAAGATTACTCTCTCTCTATTTTACATGCTATCTAGCTGGTCAGAGGAAAAAACGTTTTTTGCAAGAATCAGATGATCAAATATTGCTCCTCGAACGCCAAACATCGGAATGTCACAGGCGGGGCACACATTTCTCGGACACATTCTTACTAACTAGTCAACAAGCACGAGAATGCACTTGGAGAATGAAGAGATGATTTAAAGAACGAATCCTCGATCAGTTCTGAGTATCTAAGGTGTTGTATAGTAAATACATAATAAGAATATTCGTAAATATATTCGCCCAAGTAATTAATAGTCTGACCTATTGTACGCTCCCCTTGAACCGTAGTACTCTCACCACGAAATGACCAGTTACGGTATTTCGTATTTCTAGTATTTTGGGATTTCCCAAAATCAGTCGACTAGTCTTCTCTCACCCCAGCACGTCGTTCTTTGGAGTTTATTTTATGTAGATAAAGTTGTAAGTAATACAACCCGTCTTCCCCGCTCCGGACTACGCAAGAGACACAACATAAGGAATAACTAACCGTTCAGACATCTTGTGAATGCTGATCTGTGGAGAGGAGGGAATGAGCTTCTCTGCGGCATACGGCGAATTCGCACTTCTGCAATAGGATTTTGTTGATAACATACATCTCCTTTCCGAATCACACCTCTGTTTCTCATTGTCATTTCTACCATAGTTGAAACACAATTCGATCACTCACAGTGTCATCTTCAGATGGGTTCTGTTGTAGTCTGCCTGCTTCGACGGCGAAAGTCCAAGTCTCGAAGATGACGAAGAAGCGATGGAAGGAGAAGGAGATCGGAAGACTGTCGACGAATGAGAAGAGGAATGGGAAGTCGTCATTGGAAGGGAGTAGTTGTTGGAGACGACCTGAGAGAGGAACGATCAATGAAACGTTTGGCCTATTTGAGATTTATTTTGCCCAATGCACCGGAGAATTATTGTAAGTAATGTGTTTACCAATCAGAAAAATATTTTGTGAAACATACACTGTGATGTTGCACTGGAGCATTGCTCGATGGAGAGGACATTCGAGAATTGTAGCTGAAAAGGTCGTTAAGATCGATCGGTCTGGGTTAAATTGGTCGTGAAGTAACGTACTTATCCTCCATCAACCTCTGTTGGTAGGCAGTTGGCTGGTAGAGGTCATAGTAATCGGGTCGCATCGATGAGAGAGAAGGAGAAGGAGTGACTGGAGGGGCTGGAGCGACGCGAGATTTGACTGCAACGGATTCAATCAACATTGTGTCAATTTGAAGAGGACAAATTGAATGTATTGTAAACACACCAATATTGTAGTAGCTGTCACTGGCTGCTGAAAGGGATTCATTGTTTTACGAGCATTTCTCATCTTTACTTCATTGAATGCCACAAAGTAGCGTTCGAAATACGGGCTTTGTCTCTTCATTTCACACACTCTCTCGCCCCACTCTCTCATCGACTGAAAAGGTGACCATTAAGTAAAATTACGCATCGTTACATGTGATTGCGTGTAAATTCATTACTAATCTCGTTTTGAAATCTCTTGATTCTCTCACCATTCATATTGTAGTATCCCTCATTGTGAGTCATCGAAGGAATGGGCATTTCCGAGCTGCGAGGCTCATCGTAATCTTCTTGTTGAGTGGACTGAGAAAAATTAAATTTGTGAAATAGTTTCGAAACAATCTCAAAAACGTAAACATTCAGTTCCCGAATTGCTGGAATACTTCTCGAACAGGGACTAACCATTCGCCAAACTGCTCAAATAATCGTCATTCACAATCGTACTACGGGAATTCCTTAGATTTTCTAACACACAAATATGAATAACCGAAATTGTGAAAGAACGAACCCGTGCACTTCGATTCGTATCGAATAGCCACTGCGCAGCTTGAGCCACTGAAGAAGTCTTGCTGAGAGCTTCGATTGCACGACCCTGCAAAGATGGATCAGTTTTTCCCTCAATCTTGCATCAGATTTCCTTCCAATCATTATCTCTCCAACAGTTCAGACAAAGAAGATTCTGGTCAAATAATTGGAATTCCTCTTCTACAGATGGTTTCTCCTCTTTCATCAGAATCCTTTCCGTTCTCTTCTCTCGCTGAGTCAGCAGAAACGTCAGAGGAAGAAAAGCCACGCTAACGTCAGGAATCGAAACTATTTTGGGGAAGATTGAGGTATCCGAAATAACGAAAAAAAATTCTTCCAGAAACAACCTATTATCTCGAAAGAGCAGGATGGGAAATTTTTCATCCGCTAGATCTATTTCTTGGATCATTTCCCTGCTACTCACCCTATCAGCTCCGCAAGCCAAGAGTGTCTCGAGATTTCTCGTGATATCCACTTGTGTTTCCACAGGAGGCGACGGGTCGATGGGAGGGGCGATCAACCTTCTCGATTGATTGAGTTGATCACGAATCTGCTCCAGTTTATCCGTGTGATGACCGGGACGGACGCGCTTGAAATAATGGTCGTAGAATTGATTATTCTTGTTCTAAAAACGAAGTAGCTAACACCAAGATAAGGTCGTAATCAGTGATCAGTAACGTTATTATCAATAGAAATGAATGAACTTCTGTTGATTGTCTACTTTGTTGGTTATTTAATAATGCAACTATCTACTATCAAATGAATGTAGACGAACCGCTTGTCGATGCTCGGAAGGAGGATGCATCGCATCCCTCTTCTCTCTTCACTGAAACGGAAACCCACTTTTTTTATCAGCGAAAAGGTGAAAAGCACGATAAACTCGATGAAAATCGTGTAAAATGGCTGGAATGACGCGTGAAATAAAGAGAGAGACAGTGATTGGGAGGAGGGAGTAGTAGTACGGGAACCCTCGGGGGCAGACCCTCTCTCTCTCTTCCTCTCACACTCACACACATACCCATCCCCATTCCCCTCCCCTATCTCCCCTTCCCCTCCCTTCCCTCTCTCCTCCCCTTCCCCACTCTCTCCCTTCCCCCTCGTGCATTCCATTTCTCTGTCTCCTCTCGTCGATCACTGCGCTCTCTCGTCGCTGTCGTTTCGGCCTTGGTCTAGAGGGAGGAGAGGGAGGAGAGGAGGGGGGAGGGGAAGGGGGGGGGAGGGAGGGGAAGAGTGACTCTCGCAATACAACAGTGTCCAGAGAGAGAGAGAGAGGGTGCACACAGGAAGACGAAGGATGATCGATGGGTCTTCCATCCAAAAAGAAGCTCTTCTCCATCATTTCGACGACCTGGGAACGAAATTGACGGATGGAGGGGCCACTAATTAGTACAGAAAACAGTCAATCCAAGGACGAGAGAGACGATCCTTCCTTCCCTTTCACTTTCGAGAAAAGGAATCGATCTAATCCTCTCGTTGCCCTCTTTTCTCACTTTTCCAACGAGAAAAGGCTGGATGATGAGATTGAGTTGAACCGGTCGAAACGAACAACAGAATAAGGTGAGCGAGTTTACAATTATTCTTCTATTTGTGGTTCTCAGCAGCTGATTGTGTAGAACGATGCACATGTTTTCTGTATTTGGATCATCCTCACATTTTATTGTTCCGCGCAAATTCTTCTTCTGGAATTTAGGTTGTGTTTCACGGATCAGTCATCAATCGAACCTACATTGTGGAATTAGTTATCGTGCGCATGCTTATCCAAACGAGAGTATTTTTCCTTCTTTCAAACTCTCCGATAATATCCCCGGAGTGTACTCTACTTCAGAGTTTGAGTCCTCTTAGCATCTCATCAGGTGATACATTTGACGACCCTTCCCACTTCAAACTTTTAACGGGTGTTTTTTGATCAGCTTTCACTTGAATGTTTGGTCTCGAACCCTCTGGCCTACATGATATTTCGTTTCGACGCGCGCTCTTTGGGTCCTTACGTGATGCGTTTCAAAAACGATAAGCGCTTATCTATGGAAGTCACTCTGAGAGAGAATCTCTCTCCCGTCAGAGTGACGAGAGAGTGTGTGGAATGAAGAGACGGAGTGTTATCTCTCTCTTCAGCAATGGAGAACTCGGCGATATTCCTGCTTCAGTCACTGGCTGCGATTCATCTCACGGTCAGTCCAGTCATAATCCCCTTCTTTCTCGATATCGATGAGACGATTGTTTCTAATCTTTCGCGCTTTCGTTACTCATCCTCAATATTGATCTAAGCTTGTTTTGATTACCGAAAATTACTGACATTTCCAAGTTTTCGATACGAAAAAAATGGTTATTTACGAGTAACCTTTCTCCATTCAGATGACTCTCTTCATGTACTTAGTCGCACTCGTTCTCATTCTCGTTTATCCTCTCTACTTGTACATCACGAAACCACTCAATCGAATCAAACGACACGGCGATCTCGGATATCACTTCGGTGCACCTGAGGTTAGTTAGTCTTTTTAGAGCTTTGAACAGTCCAAAAATTCAACTATCTACCCGCAATACTTGCAATTAGATCTATAGAGAAAAACAACAAAAATGAAACGTTGAAAATCCACATTTCAGCTAGCAGACAAATACCGCGACAAGCAAATCGAACGACTGAAGAGAATTCGGATGAAAGGTTTGTTTTCGTGATTCTCTTATCGTTCAGTACGTTCTCTTGCTTCACTCACGATGAAAGTCATTATCAAATTACTGTCTTTGCTCGTGATTTTAGAGTCATATGAGATCGTTACCTTTTTCTACATTCACTGATCATTATCATATTATCATTTCAGGCGATCTTCCTCCCGTCTATCCGAATGGTTGGTATTGCATTGCTGAGAGTCCTCAATTGGCACACAAACAAATCATGCCGATCGTCGTGTTCGGTGGGTCACATTCATGATTTGTGTCGACCAAGGTGCATTGTGACTCATGAGAATGCACCGATAGATTCGAGGAATTTGCTGATAGTTGAATCTGAATCATTTGGATTGTTCGTTTCAGGTGAGCAGCTCTCACTCATCCGTTCTGAGGATGGTTCAGTCCATCTAATCGATTCGTATTGTCCTCATCTCGGAGCGAATTTCAACGTCGGTGGAAGGGTACGTGATAAAGAATAATGACTCTCGCACCCACTCTCTTCATTCCGCACGTTCTCTCGTTTCTCTGACCGATGAGAGACTGTTAGGAGATAGGAGATTAATTTGTCATTACCACGGTGTCACCTTCTGTAGTCTTATCAGTGTGTGACTGAGATTAAGAATCGATGCCAATAATTCTCACAAACTGTGCTCCGTTTCTTAGAGATAACAACATTCCAGTACTCTTGTTCTCACCCCTCAGGAAAATAACTCACCTCAGGAATTTTGGACCTCAGAGAGATTCCTGACAATCTCTCTCTTTTTTTCTGAAGAAATCCCCAGAAAAATGAAAATTGCAAAACACAATTAATCCGTCGAGAATAGTCGTTGTTCAG
>LS557512.1:232697-254855 GCA_900490775.1 Pristionchus maxplancki
CACTGGATTCAATACTTGCGATTCTGTCGGTTATACAGAAAAATAATAAACTCACGCGAACATTGAGGTGACTGTGTGGCCAGTGGTTGAGAGGAATCAGCACATTTACGTGTGGTGAGAAATAATTCTTGAATTCTGAACTTCTAGATAGAAGTAGTATCGAATGCGAGAGCAAATTAATGAAGTGCAGGTTCGACGCTGACGGAAACGCGCCTGAATGGGAAATTCCCTCTATTGATGACATTCAGAACGGCAATTGGACCTACAAGGTGAATATTACTTCCCTTGAGTTCTCTTGACTGAATTTTTTTTTCTTTGAGGGTCGAACGGAACACGAAGTGGCCTGTCACGTGCAGGAAATTCCCGAGAACGGGGCGGATATCGCCCATCTGGGATTCCTTCATCTGGCTGGAGCTCCCGTTGGTACGATATCTATCAAAGAAATATTGAATTGGTTGTCTTTCCCTGCCGATTCAACCTTTTCTGCATCATGACCAATTCCTTTGTGTAGGCAACGACATCATTCGCATCGATCTCTCGGATTGCGCCCCTTCGATTGCCCATAAATGGGATGGAAATTGGAGTGCATCCAGTACTGAGAAACACATGAGCAAGATGCATCTGGAACAGGTCAGTAATGATTATTGTTGTATTGATGCTGAGTCGACTTGATCAAATATCAAACATGGATCGACGTCTAGTAACATATTTGAAACATAACTGCAATTTTCAGGTTCTGAAATTCCACGGCTTCGACATTCCTCTCTCTGCGAGCAAACTGGATGCGATCCAGGTATGTTTCACTGTTATTTTATCGGTCAGCTGAATCGAGGGGAGCCGATTTTAGAGGTAGTCGTATAAAATAGCCCTACAATGTGATCGAATTAAATCATGTCGAGTGTTAGAATTAAATAGAGTGGAGTCGAATTGACACCAACAGCATTTAATCGAAAATAGGGCGATAATGGAGCGACAACTTGATCTTCATTATTCCTCCTCTTCAGATCGGTCCAGGTATCGTCCACATGCATCTCGATTTTGGAACTCTCGGGAAGGGAATCGTCCTGCACCATGTGACACCTGAGGAGCCATTGATGCAGAGGGCGAGGTGAGAAAAGTTGTTATCGTTGCATAGAGGGTTTTGTTAACATCAGAAACCATACGCTTTCAGCGTATGGTTTCTGATGTTACCAAACTAGATACATTTCTGGGTAGCAACGGAAGAAACATCAGGATACGCCTTCGTTGCTACCTTGTCATAGATGAGAAACGAATCATCTATCATGTTCATTTTATGTAGCTCACGACCGAAATAGAATGTAATAATTTCCATTCAGATTCGTGATGTATTCCAATCTTCCTCGCTGGTTTGCCAAATTCTTCCTTCTTGCCGAAGCAAATCAGGTTACGTTTCACTGAACGTTTAGATGTACTTGTCGGGAGTATCGGGAGAGCAGTGAAAACATAAAAATCAATATTCTCAATATTATGGTAAATGTTTTCAGTTTGAGCGTGATGTGTACGTATGGTCGAATAAGAGATACGTGAAGAATCCCCTTCTGGTGAAGAATGACGGGCCTATTGGTGGGTGAGAAGAGCTCGTTTGTAACATGTTGCATGTTACTAACCATTCAGCAAGCGAAAATACTGAACAGTTCATAAATCTTCTCAATTGCAGGCAAACATCGTCGTTGGTATTCTCAGTTCTACTCTGATAATTCCCCTCGCCTTCTTCCCGATGGAAGTCTGAGCAATCGAGCGAAGAGTGTGCTGGAGTGGTAGCCTCTCTCTCTGGTTCCAACAATGGTCGCGTACTTGTAAACAGTAATAACTTGTAAATTGTACCTGCTAGTCAGAGCACTAATCGATAATAAACTTTATTGGCTTTGCAAAGAATGTTGATGGGGAGAGACGGGAATCAGGACTATGGTGCACGTACAAATGATTATTATTTTTGAATAGATTTTCTCTTTTGATTTCTTCTTCGGGATTGAGGGGAATTATGCATAAATCTATTCAAAATTTGGGTATAAATGGGGAGAAATATTATCGAAAGGCAAGATAAATAAATTAAATGTAATACGAATGTGGATAACAACTCTGGTTCTATATGAGAAAGAGAAGGCAGACTAAAGAGTGCACACAACACGGGGGAATCTGCTAGTCCATTGAAGGACACTGCAGACTGACAATCACAGACGTAGCTTTGATTATGTTCGACAAGGGGAGACAGACAATTAAAATGGACGGACGAATGGGGAAAATACATGCTTCTCTTCTTCAATTGTGTATCTCGTCAAGGGGATAGGAAAAGCTTTGTTGATGGGAGGAAAGAAGGGAAAGATGGAATGAGTCTACGTATGTATCAAAGGGAATGGAAGAGGCAGTTGAGGCATACCGGACATCAGAGAGGTGGGAGGCACTGGAAAGGTAGGATAATTCAGAGTTCGCGCCTTTTTGAAGTAAACAGAAACAAAGCAAATTTGAGGCGAAATTCATTTCCTATCTCGGAATATACCTATGGGATGACGATAGGACAAACCCGGATCTCTGGTGGATCGAATCCTGACGAGAGCCTCGCCCGGAGTAGTCGCACTCGCCCAACGGACCATCTCCACCTGAGATAAATCAGTTCGTGATCGATTTGCTACCATAATCTCGTTATCAAGGGATACGGTACTCACCGATTCGACCATCGTCTCGGGATTGGTGGAGAAATGGGCGACGATATCGGCGGGAGTGACGTGGATTCCGAGTCCCGTCACGAGGATCTGACCACCTGAAGAATTGTCAGTCAGAATTCATAGGTATTCCAATTTATTTTTCTGTGTTCAATTGTTTTTTTTAGTAATCCAAATCGTCGCAATGTCAAGTCCGTACCAGTATTGAGTAGCATATTGGGTGAGACGGGAGGGGAAGGGTAAGGCCAGTATTGCGGCATTCCGAAGGGAACCCCCAGACCTGCAATGCATTCATTGATGCACGTTCATGTGTGTTTCACAAATCATTCAAATGCTCTCGACGATCTTCGAATGCGATCTCATCATTATAACAAATCCAAAAATAATAATAATAATAATAATAATATGAATACTGACCGGGGAAGATTCTTGGATGGGGAGGGAGGATGAGGGGAGCGGCAGCCGAGGGAGGGGTGGGTTGCATGGGAGGAGGAGGACGGGGAGGAGCCGCGACCATCAGATTCATCTCGTCCGGAGAACATTGGAACACCTGAGAGGGGATGATTATTATGTGCATGTGTTTTCCAAGAGCTTCAATTGTGGTGAAAACAAAGGAAAAGGAAACGGTAGTTTGACCGAGCATGATCTCGTTCGCTATTCGTGTAATCAATGTTTCTCAATTTTCCTTTCAAGAAGGTCGCACTTTACGGTTTGCGAAAAGTCAAAAAGGTCAAAGTTGATGGCTTAAATTCGTATTTGAAGGGATCTAAGAAAGATCCGTGAACCATCTAGGATTCTCCCATTAATGGAGCAGAATCATGGAATCAAACTAAACCGTTAGTCGAAAGAGAAAAGATCTCTCACTTCGATGTATCTCTGTTTCTTTCCGATGGTCATGAACTTGTTGTGGGCATGGGCGGCGACTGCAGCAGAAGCACCCTCTGAGGCCATCTGGATGAAGGCCTCCCCCGATGGATGACCTGAGAGGGACAGTTTCAATCAACTAAGAATGGGGCATGGAAAACCCATTTCAATGTTCAGCAACATAGCCAATCTCCTATCGTCATTTCTAGTTCTGACTCACCTTGGGAGTTGAATACCATGTGCACTCCTTGAGGGGCGATCTGCGAAGCATGCACGCCCAGGAATTCCACCTGCAAGTCAACTTTGAAAACTCGGAAACGTTATGTCAGTTTGGCTTTCTTAGGATCTCTCTCAATCCCTTTCACCGACTTTCCGACGTCACTTCATCTACTTATTCTTTTTGCACTCGCTTGATTGACGTGTGATAATTGATAGCCGAATTCTGTCGATTCTGCCAATCAAACGGATTTCTCCATAGATCCTATCCCTTTGTCTGGGTCAATCAATACGATTTCCGGCTACGCTACAAGCCAAAGGAGAAAATGAAAGAAAATATGGAACATACGACATGCTCTACTCGTGCTTCATAAGGAAGTCCTCTCAATCGGATGCAATCTCTCCTTCCTGCCCCTCCTCCCGCTCCTCCCGAAGAGTCGCCACTACGCTTCACCACCTGAAGTCAACTCTCCTCATTTCACACACTCTCTCGTCGGTAATTTCGATCTGCCCACTTCATTTGTCCACCTGCGAGATGCACAAACGATATCGATGTCCCCTCATCTCATAGGCGAATTCCGCCCACCTGCTCTCTTTCTCTCGATCGCCTTTTTCGGCGTATCCTCTCGTAAGAATTGTGCAAAACGTGGCAATGATATGAGTGGAACTTCCGGGTGGGAGGGAATAGATACGTGTCAACAATACGAAATTGTCTAGCATTACTATCGAGATGGCTTATCATAATTACCTGCTGAACCTCAGCCTGACTCGATCGGAACAATTCGACGTATCGACTGCCGATGGTGTGACGGTGTCGCTTCAGAGCATTCATTCCCTGCAGAAATAATAGTCAATCTCGGAAGAATATTTCTCAGCAGATCCTCAGACGAATCCTCTACGTCAACACAGATTGGCCTAGTTTCGCCCACTTCCTCGGATAAAGTGTGAAATGAGGAGACAGTGAGATTGCCTTCATTACTAACATCGCAAGAGTGGGAAATCAACTAAACGACGAAATAAACCGTATCACCTGTTCCTCCTTCTCGAAGAGCACGAATGCATCTCCCGTCGGTCTTCCATCGGGTCGATTCACGAAGAGAACTCCGCCCTCGATGACCACTGGAGCGTCGACTTCACCGAAGAACGAACGCTGCAAGGCATGAATTGAGGAGGGTGAATCACGAATTATTTGATTTTGGAAAGAATTAAGAGCAGCGTGATCAAGGTAATACACGCAGGCCGATCTTTTGATCGCTCTGTGAAACATATCTGGTATGAAATTGTTGTGCGGTGTTGCTTTCCCTTTGGCTGCTGATCAAACGAGGCTTCTCATTGAATGTCAACATCAAAGGACCTCTTCCTTCTGACTATGTTTACCCTTGTTTGCTCTATTTTTGTTCTTCCTCTCAATCACTCAAACTCTCAATCGATCTCTCCATCTTCTTCATTGCAGTCACGCTCCTCTCATTGATTTATCGCTTCTCTCACCTTTCCAAAACTCCGTCCCAATCTCTCGAGTATCTTTCCATTCCCATCGAGTCAACCTTGGCTTTTTTCCTTAACCCCTGTCTCCCGGGTCTGGCAAAAAGGGAGTAGGTACACTTCTTCTCCTCAGATCAGAAAGAGGAAGAAAGGTACTGTTGCCCTGAGCGACCTCTCTACCCTTTCTTCTTCCCTATTCTATTGTACTCCTCTTCTCTCTCTCGATCGTCCCCCTCCCCTCTTCTCTCCTCCATACGTGGCATGCATCCTCTCCCTCTCTCTCATTCAATCGCCACGTCTTCTACACTAAAATGCGTGACGAGCACATGAAAAACCACTCGATATTCTCTTTCTCTCGAAAACAGCCTTCGTCCTAATCCGACTTTCCCGCACCCCACATTACCGTAATCCTATTGTGAGGCAAGAGTGGTGAGGCTCAAGAACGCCCCCACCGGAAATGATCCTGGATCCAAGGGAGGGGTCAGGGTCCTTGAGGGTACGGTAGATCAATCGAGGAATGACTTACGATTTGTTCCTCGGTGCAATCGAATGGGAGTCCTCTCATACGAACGATCATTGCTGCACGTCGAGAGACGAAGTCAACGGCCTCTGATGAGGAACCTGAAGGGGTATTGATTGAAGGGACTGAATCATGCAAGATGACGTCATCCAGATCAACAACAACAATAACATCATGGGACTACAATACCCCAGTGATCTACCAATCAGTCGGAGTGAACAAGATAGAACTACTCGATGCTTGAGAAGGGGGACGATGAGTGTGGCCCTCCTCTCTCTCTCCTGCCAACGGGACAATTCTCTCTCTTTCTCTTCTTCCTCCCTCCCCTTTTCCATGCTCTCCACCCCCTAAACGGATGGTATTCTCGATGAGGAGGAGAGAGCGGTCAGAGAAGGCAGAGTATCCCCAACGATAGGCAGATCGAGGGCAGAGACGCAGAGGAAGACGATCACCGTCCTTGTGTGTGCACAGTTGTCAGTGATAACCCGGGATGGAGCACGACCGGGTCACCGTATCCGCCCCCTGATCTACAGTAATCACTCACTCGATACCGTAACCCTATCGACTATTGTGCCGTTGGAGCCATTAGGATAGTAGGTTCGTTCCCATCGTGACTACTCAGGTATTGTCGTGTCATCTAGTGGAGGGAACGAGAGAGAGAAGGAGGGAGGGTAGGGAGAACCAATATCTGACTCAGCACTATCAATTTGTCTCGTGAGAAGACGTCTTTTCCTCTTTGTCTTTCTCAGACCCGAAATGGATCTTCCCATCTACCAATTACTATTATAGACGGAAGGAGGGATGGTGCGGTATTCAGAATGAAGAAGAGAGGAGAGGGGAGGGGAGGAGGAGGGGAAGGAGGAGGATGGACGATTACAAAGGAGAGGAGGATACTGAAAACAGACGCCCCCCGTCAAAAGGAGACAAAAAGGGATGGTGGAAATGGGGATGAAGCTTCGAGAGGAGGAATGGAATACGAATGAGAGAGAGAGAGGAAAGTGAATGGGAATGATGCATAAATCCGATTTCGAAGCGGAATTCGAACAGAAAGAGGCGATAATGGAGCTTCATTTTGGGATACTCCTACGAATATGAATGACTGTTGTGCAAGCGTGAGGGAATGGTAGCGATAGGAGAAACGATAAGATAAGGTTGATAATATGCAACACGATGTATCTGCAGTGAAAGCAAAAGATAAAAACAACAATAACAATCTAAATAAAAAAACAAATCAAACCTGCAGCAACTGCAAGGAAATCTTCAGCAGTCGCTCGATACACTTCGATGTATCTGAAGAGGGGAATCACTGAGAGTGAGTGAATGGAAGGACTACTCATGAGATTACGCGGTGGCCCTACACAACATTAGTCAGATCTATTGACTAATCAATCATGGATTCATATACGAAAATACAAAAATAACCTGGCGAGGAGGAAATGTCTGTGTCTCCTCAACGCGAGTTCCCGTTGGGTGTTATTCTCGAAGCGGATTAGCGCCTGAATATATTTTGATGTTTATTTCGAACAACAAAAAAGATTTTTATTTTTTTAAATTCAGCAAAAAAAAGGATTCTCGCCTCTCCGTTTCGCCTTCCTTCAGCAGAGAGACAAAGAGCGATGCCGCCCCTGCAAAAGAGTGATTATTCCCTGTGGTTACTCACTTCCTTCGATGGCTCAACGATGCTTCTACGGGGACAGTCCCCTCCCCTCCTCCCCTCCCCCCCTCTCTCTCGTATTTGTCCTCGCGGGGGTCATTCAAAGGAGAGAGTTCACGTGGAAATGAAGGAAGGGGAGGTATTGTATGAGGAGGGCGAGACTGGCACGAATACTCACTCCCTCTGGTCAGAAGGAATAGGGGAAGCAAGGAGGAGATCAGTGGCACGATGATAGTGGAACTATGCACGGAATCAGAGTAAGAAGAACAAAAGAATTGAGAAATGCGAGGGGCGCGACATTGAGAAACGTTCCCAAACTGTACAGTTCCTTCTCTCAATGTCGACCAATCCATCTAATTGCGACAGTTTCGGAGCATCTCAACTTGTCAGTTTTGCTCTCAGCCCGTGGCCTTGCGGTTTCCCCCTCTCTTTTTAGGCCGCGCAATTAGCGAAACCGTTCAGTGGACGTTCCCTAGGCGACTTTGAGTGGGTGGCGCGTGAGTAGTGAGAATGGAACGTCGAATGTGAACGTGCGTTTTGCTTGAAAGGATATTTATAGCACGGCCTAACATTTTCAACATTTCTATGATGGAAGAACGTGAAAAATGTGCTCACTCAGCAATATTCAATCCAGCGAAGAAGTGAGCGACGTGAGCATCGGTCGCCTGCCATGGAAGACCACGAGCACGACACATCACCTCGTCTGAGACTGCCGTCGAACGATCACTGAAGGATGGATCGTCATCGATGAGAATCACGCTGATCCAGACTAATTTGAACCCTATGCCGTCTCTAGAGATGCATTGTTGCTGAATCTTGAGATAAAATGCGCTCACCATACAGCAGCATCGAATCCAATCTTGATTTCCTCCACCAGAGAGCCTATCTTTTCTGCAATTTCTCAGTTGATTGTTGTCTTTTCTTCCTTTCATCTTTTCCTCCATCACTCAAACTCTTCGGGTGCATTGCTATTAATCGACTGGACCGGATCTACAGGCCGATTTCCGTCGGTAATAATCATAAGAATCGAGGAGAACATTAGATGGATATCTAATCCGGACGGTGTGAGGGATGGGGAGAGGGATACTAATTACGAGACAGGAATCGAAGCCGTGACCTACTTTACGGAACCCTCCGAGACATGTTCAGTGAAGAGAAGAAGAAGAAGCAAAAAAGGATGATTGGTGAGAGTGAATGAGAAGTCGAGAAGAGAGATGGAAACCCATCGATTCGACCCCGAAATCGACTAGAAAAAGCGCGCCGCCACCTATTTTCCGGGGCCCGATTCAAGGACGAATCGTGATGAGAGAGAGAGAGGAGATAACCGGCCTCCATTGCAGTCTTGGTAGTACCAGGCAGTAAAGATACAAGTTGAGATAGACGTGAGAAGAGTCGTAAAGTGCCCAATCGCTTAGTGAACGTGTGTATACTGATTCGATCTCGAAGAGGAGGTGTCGATCAATGGAATGGGAATGGAAGATGGTAATCTTCACTCACCGGCTGAATATTGAGAGAGGACAGCGCAGATATCGGAGAGAAGGCTCGAATTGTCCTCGGATGGAGATTTGAAGGGTTTGCCCGAGAGTTTGGAGGCATCGATATAGCGGAGGAACGGGGCTGAGGGACTGCAATTAATCATTTTAACTAGGATTTATCGTACTAAGTTTAACCGGATTTCGTGCATGTGAAGGGATCAAAACAGTATTAGTAATCGAAGCTCTATTTTGAGTTCTCAACCTTCTCCGTGACCAATTGGATGGAGTAGACAAAAGAGCTGAGAGTGATCTTGAACTCGATCACTTTTCGAACACTTCAAATGAAAGGGAAAAAGGAAAGTCTGAGAGATAAGAGAAGTGCATACGTGAATTCTTCTCTCGCAGCTTGAGGATGAACGATGCATCGGAGATCGAGTGGACCACGAGTGGCGAGGAGAGCGTCGTCCCCTGATTTTCATTTTTTAAATTAGTAGAATCATCGGCCAAAGGGGCGAAAAGTACAGTTAGTTCATCGAACGGAGAGTTCACTCTCGACGCCTGTTTATCTTCACCCAAAGTGCTCTCATTTCGTAATTCTCTGGGCAATCTTTGGCCGTTGACAGGCCGGCTGAGTTCTTTTGAGGATGAAACGTCTAATGACAGCTTATAAATAGGTTCGAAACTTTGAATGGGCTCAATGGAGTGAATGAACGAATGAATGGAGTGAACAATCGAAATTCTATCCCATGAGATGATTCTCACCGATATTTTCTCGAATGGCGATGAGTGAAGAAGCCAATTCTCCCTCGACGACAGTAACGTCACCACGAAGGGATCCGCATGATGAGAGATACGAGATCCTGAAATTTAGAAAAATAAAAATTATATTTCTTCGTCTCATTCATTAGTCGATACTGCACTGATTCCTGTAACTATGGATACTGAATAGCTATGCAAAGAAAGTTTATTTTTCTAGATGCACTTATCACGGTCAGATAAATGAACGAATGGAATTAGTCATTCGTCACGCCTAATCACTCTTTGAATAGCATCGTAGAGAGAGAAAGAGGGAGAAAGAGGGAGGCACCTGGTTGGAATTCCATCGGTATTCTCATTGGCTACAGAGGCTGCATTGACCACCACCGCCACCAGTTTCATTATTACCTTAATCATTCGAATATTTGAATACTGTAAGATCAGATGGACAAGAAAAGCACGAGTACAGTGGGGGTCAACGGAGGTGAAGTTTTATGTCGTTTCTCTCTCGGGGAGCGTGTATGGGAAGGGAAGGAGAAGAGTGAATGGATTGAGAAGGATGGAAGTGGGCCACGAGAGTTGTGTGCATACCGAGAGACTGTGGGGAAAGATGAGATGAGAAAAGAGGGTGGAGGAGGGTCACTCCCTCTCTTACCTGATCTTCCCTCTCTTCGTCTCTCAATCGAAAGAGAGAGAGAGAGAACGGTCAAGGAAAGGTCACGCCTATCTAACTATGCATCGCATCCCGAATTTCGACAATGAGAAGTGAAGTGCCTAAGAGAAGAAAGAGAGAAATCCGGGACAAGTATCGGTTATCGCGGCCTGGATTGAAGAAGAGGAGAGGAGGAGAGGAGGAAGAGGAGAGAGGGGAAAGCATTTATCGTATGGTTAGAGAGATAAAGCTAGACACGTTTGATTCGTCTGATCTGACTAAAATAAGGAAGTTGAAATACTTTCACAAATTGATCGGAACGATTGGAACATCTGGTAATCGTGTTTGGAAAGAACTCTTTTACTCAAGATCTCCTTCATTTGAAACGGGCACAAAGTGATCAAGTGGGAATTCTCTTCTAGATAGTAATGAACAGGGTCGGAGGGGGGTCGGAGGGGGTTAGCTCAGTGGTCACTTTCACTAATCTGATCAACAATCGTCGTTCCAGGCACGTGAAAGATCGATATTGACTCGATTACTCGTAATCAACACAAACAATTGCCTAGGAAATTCAAAATACAGTGAATTTTACTTCGTATAGCAATGCACCGCATGTTAGTGCTGTTGGCCGAACAATGAGTGGATTGAGTTGCGGACACGAAAGACGAATGAGAAACACATGGTACATTGACATGATTGCTCATAAATCTCTCAGCAACACCCGAATTGAATCGAAACTAGATATTGAAAGTTGTGATCTAGCTAGACCCAACATTTCCATTCTTGAGGTAGTTTTTCTCCTCGTCGTCTTCGAAAATGACAGTCGTCGTTCGTGGTGAAATGTGAATTCCTTCGGAGCAGTCGATCCACGGAATGGAAGAATAGTCGGAGGGCATGAAAGCGTACCTGCAATGAATGGTAAAGGTACTTGTGCTTCAACACCAAGTGATTTTACAGTCTAATGACATCAAAAGCTGCTATGTAGACAGACTACAACAGAAAAGTGCATTTTAGCACTAAAAGTGCATGGTTTGTGAGAAATCACGGAGGTTTCTATCGGAAACTATCCGAAACCATTGGTCAAACAAAGTCCTTAGATATGAAGAGGAGGCCTATTGTTCTCGATAGTGGACAATACAAGGTCAGATCGCGGAAAACACTCAATATTTGTTCTCTCTCACCATTGATCCCTTCCCAGAGTGATCCCGCCTCCAATCGTCTTGCGACGAAGAGCTGCCAGGAATCTGAGACGATATTTATATTTATTTTTAATTATAGATTATTTGAAACCTAGGACACCTCAAGGTTAAAAAGCTGACCTCTGGGCATCCAGCCCCCTTCCCAGTGCATGCAATCGAGAGATGCACGCAGAACCTGCAATAAATCAAAATTATTACGTTTTTTGAGTATTTTTCTTTGTTCTTGTTTGTTATATTTTTCTCACAGCGTATTGGGCGGTAAATACTCGATCACTGTCATTCAATGGAGATTAACCACTCACCGAGGACGTCGACGGCGAGAGACGTCAAGACGAGACCGATGAAGATGAAGAAGATGGAACAGAGGAGATATTGAACTGAGCCTCAAATGATGGTTGGAGAATTTTCTATGCTGATCATCTAATCAATTTACCGTGAGGATAGAGATCTCCGAAGCCGACGGTTAACTGAAATAGTAGAATTTGCTTCTTTCTCAGTTTCAATAACTCACGAGTGAGATGAGACAGAAGTAGAATGAATCGACGTAGGTCCAATCCGGTTCGTGATGCTCATAAACTGAATTAAATTTTAAACAAATAAATTTGTAAAGAGCTAACTTTTAGCAGCAATTGACATGTAAGTGAAGAGAAGAACGAGCACAAAGACTTTCCGACGACCGGAGACCTACAATGGAATTGTAATGGGGATTATTTCAGTAGTACATTTCTTTCTAGATATGTATTTCAATGCCCAGCAGTTACTGAATCCGGAATAGACGATCAACTGTTGTAAATTCGATGAAACTCATTCGTCAACTGACCTCAGCAAGTGGATTCTCACTCGTTCCGAGCATATCGGCCAAGAACTTTGCCAGATCAGCGATGGTCACGAGAGTCAGAGGAATTCTGAAGCCAGTTCATGGTTTCGAGTATAATTTAACCATATTTTTTCACATTTCAATGACCTTGAGGTCAAATCCTGAGAGGATTAAGACGCACCGTCTCTGTGGTACTGAAATTCTCACCCGAATATAGCATAGCACATGCAAAATATCTTTCCGAGATGCGAGACGGGAATGAGATGCCCATAACCTGAATATTTATCGAAACAATTTTGAATTCAATCGTGCATTTCTTGCCTATCGAAGTCAGCACTGTAGTAGTGAAGAACAGTGCAGAATGCAGATTCCAACGACCCTGAATGGTAGATAATTACCATACTAGAAATTGTTTTCTCGTCTCCTAACAGTTAGGACCTAACTAGTCTCTTTTTTTTGGTTTTGCACTGTTTGCACCCAGTATCGAATTTCATATCGTTCATTACCATTCGTATCTTATTTGAAACATATTCAACCAATCATAATCAAGAAAAGGACTGAGGCGAAGGGCTTCAAGAATCTCAATGATTTCTCACCGGATGAGTGCTGTTGGCCCAAGTATCATGTGGTTTCAGCCCAGCTTCGAATGCCTCGAAGGTCACTCTCGTCAGATTCTCCAGTGCTTCTTCGATCTCTTTATCGCTTCCATCGCCGCTATTGAGAAAAGCTTCCTGTGAAGGGAAATTGGTAATTCAAATAATCTTTCCGTCAGTAAATTTCAGGGATTTTACTAAATATCTTAGCTAAAGATCTAAAGATGTTATAAAAAAACTTTCCTTTCTTTGTGTTTTAGTATTACGCATAGGGGATGAAGAAACCGGAAGTATCTCAAAGCAGAATGAGGAATTGTTCTCACCTCAGCCTCTCGAATCTTTGTCACACTTTCGTTCCATATTCTTCGTTCCTCCGGCTCCTGAATGACGCAACAGATGCCTCCACCCTGTACTTATCTCCGAACATGCCCTCACTCACTTCAATGGCGCAGAAAATAACGGCGCCGACGCTCAAATAAGATATGGTCGCAATGACGAGAGCGACGTGAGGGAGGGCGATTCGGAATCCCTCCCAGACCGAATCGATCTGAACGGAGGAAGGAGAATGATAGACAAGGGATAGGCTACTGTACTATGGCTACTGCTCTATGTAGATTTCCCATTTGTATTTGTAAACAATAAGTCTTGTAATTAATTTCTAAGCAGCGATTCGATGACTATTGTAACCGAAGTGAAACCTATTCGTCATCGAGAACGACAGAATTTGCACAACCGACACCAAACTCACAGAACCTTGGGAATCATGAGAGTCAAGAGGGGAGAGGTCACTCACTCACTTAGAGGGGATAGAATGCAACGAGGGGGGAGACTATCAAGTGAAGCGTACCAATCGTAGGGGCTTTTCCGGCTCTTTGGTACTGGAATCGGGGGCCGATGGCTCCATTTGGGGGAATGACTCGAGGAAGGAAGGGAGGGAAGGAGGAGGGGAGGCGACTCTATCCACCTATTCGCGCCCCCCTTCTTTGCTTCCCTTTTCTAAGCGTCCCCCTCCTCTTTCGACTTCTCCTATTATAAGCAATCGCCAACAATTGTCGGCACTCTTTTCGACGTGTCTCGTCGCGAGTTTCGAGTCATAAATGAGGGATTAGTAGCTTTATGAGCCGTATCTTCAGATTTTTCCAGCAACTGAATTTTCGAAAAAAATGATCACCAAAATTCCTGAGTCCTCTTTTCGAGGGTACAGCCGTTCCAACGAGTATCATTGACCATTGTTGTATATTAAGAATGATATTTTATGACATCAATCATAGACCTTTCCATAATCTTTTTTTCTTCAAATGTTAACCAGCCGAAGTCATACGAATGATTTTTCGACCTTTCCCCTCTAATTTCAGGGTAAGAATAGGGTCAGATACTGATTAGAATGTCGTCGTCATTCCCACGTGTCTCCAGAACGACACAAACAACAAAGTTATGCCCCGTCGTCGTAATTTCGTTTGTGTCCAAATTTAGTTGTCCGATTGTCATCCACCCACTCGGGTTTAGTGAGAAACAAGAAGAAACAATGGACAAAGTTCTCACTTTCCAAGTCTATCCTCGAACAACGGAAAAGTGGTCTAGAGAGATCAAAACAGCACTCTTCTGCTTACCTTCTGTACTTCGAGAATAGAGGAGGGCGAAATGGCAGGCGGATCCCATAACGGGTCATTGCGGGCACGAAACATGAATGAGACGGGTCGAAACTCCCAATCGTCGTCCAAAAACTGCGCGAAGTGTGTGTGGAGACGGACTGCATGAATGGGGTCTCGAGGGAGAAGGAAGGGTGACACTAATCCGTCGCTCCAATGGAATCTCGAGAAGAGATAGAAGAGATGTGTCATGTTCTGTTGAGTAAGAAAGAGATTCAAGCTCTTTATTTAGGCAAGAAAAACATCTGGAAGAAACCCGCAGGAATATTACAGTCATTGTTGATAGCACACATCTATCCCAGTCTAGTGAAATATGTCTAATGTTGAAGACTATTGGGGGGCTCGTTTACACGATTGTACTGAAGAGTCTACACAGACTAGGTTCGCCTTGACGATTGACGATATTATGAAGAAGGTGAGTGGTCACTGGCGTATCCTCCATCGCTCTTCGACGACCCACTCAGTGGTCGCTTCCCCTTCCTGCAAATATATACTCGTTACGGCCGTCATTATCAACACTTGTTGGAGTGCGAATGGACATGTACTTACTGCAGAGTGAGCCTTGCTTTCCTGATGTGTTTGATGAGATGTTTCCTCGCGGGGGACGGCAGATTGATATGGTAGACGAATGGAGTGGAAGAGGGGGAGAAGAGAGGAATGTGAAGGAGGAGGAGAGAGGAATCAGTCGCCTCTTGGAAGGAAACCTCATCGAGAGGGAGAAGCACGGATTCCGTCTGGAATGGGGGAATTTTGAGTTGGAGAGAAATATGAATAGTGGTAAAAATGAGATCTCAAATATTCTCGAAACCTTTGACCATTTTGTGAAACTCATTACATTTCATTGATGGGAGAAATTCGCAAAAAGCAATTTATCATGAAATGAAACCTGTGGTGAAGAAGTGGACGGAAGAAGCAAAACGAGTGAAGAATAGACGAAGAGGAAGCAATCGACCTGTATGAAAGAGAGGTTCATGGATGAAGATATTATCGGATAAAGTAGTTTTTAGTCTGTGCAAATAGAGAAGGGAAAGAGTCGTGTGACCAACCTCACTCGTCGTCTGCACCCACAGCACCTTCACCAGCATGATCATCTCTCCCATTTCCATACGAAGACCCTGCAATGATTCTTTCAATTTGGAAAAGGGAGTAACTTTGTGGGTTCGGATATGCTTCACCGCTCCTTCTTCACACATACATTTCACCTTGGTTGATTTTTCCAAGTGATTTATGAATATACCAAAATAAAATATTTTATTGATGGATTCATACCGAATCGGATTAAATTATTCGGAAACGCTACCTTAGATAGTAGGAACTGAGCGTGTTTCGCTCGGATCGATTTGAGACGAGGAGAGAGATGTTCTTCGATTCGTTGCATTTCATTCACATAATGGAGAAGAGATCGCATCTTCGAGGCTGCCTGAAATTTCAATCGGGAAATGGAAATATAAGAGAATGATCTACCTGCTCCGCGATATTCGCCGTCTCTCTACTCGTAGTGCAACAGCGGGCGATTGAATCGAGCAGAAGAGGATATCTGAGAGGAATTGAAGTTGTCTAGTCGAGAGAGGATCGAACCTGGCCACTCGTTGCACTGGTTGAATCATTCTCGACTCGTACGATGTTGAGTGCTCGCCACTCGGATTCAGAGACTGACAGAATAGGGTACAAATGTGTTTGCTATGCACATTCCAGGAACTAATCATTTCACGATGAACATTCTAACCTTCAATCTCTCCTTCAATTCATCGGATGCCGTCACTGCCCGTTGCAATCGGAGGAAAGCTGCAGCGTATTCGGCGTGAACCTAAACACGAATAAGGTGAATCGGAAACTAACATCTATCAGCGAAATGATAACTTGAGAATTTCAAAGCAAAGCACCTTGAGATGTCCACACGAATCGATGAACACTCGTGACACGGAAGAGGCGATGTCCTGAAATTAGAGTTTCAGGTGGAACTTTCATTATGAACTTACACTGAGCGTTTCCATCTCGCAGTCTTTCCTCAATGGGGCGAAACACTTCTCGAGAGAGATCAACAGTCGTTCCTGAAATTATTGCAATGGATAGAACAGGAAAGCAACGCTGCTTCACGATCATCATGATAAGAAATTGTATTATGTGACTGGTCAAACCAAATCAATTTTTCGAATTCTCACTCGCAAATGTATCACTCTTGAAACTCAACCGAATCCTCACCTGATTCTTCACCAATCGTTGCGTGCATCCCAGCGTATTCCTCACTGGTTCCACGTTGTGATACAGAGCCATCGTCTGGAATTACGAAATTGTCTCCGAGTGATCTTCATTTTACACAATTCTCGAATTACAACCTTCGAATGTCTCTTACCTTCCTCAGTCCCGCCACATAATCTCTCTCAGTCACGATCAGCTCCTCCAGTGCTTTCCGAAGAGGGCCACTGTTGGGAGGAGAATCACTCTGGAAGTGAGAACCTGATTAGTCTCTTCAAAAGAAAAATACCCAACAGACCTTGTACTCGATGGAGCTGGCCAACGAATCGACAGACAGGACGCATCCTCCATTGGTCTCTTCCACATGACTGGTCGATGGTTGAGTGGAAGTGGATGGTTCGTCTCCTTCATCACACTCGCATTCCGGTTGAGAAGGATGATTGTATTGATGATTCCACCTAATAATTGTTCAATATACGCCTGATCAGTAATCGTGATAAACACACTTCGTTTCATCAACTGAGTGAAACACATTTCAATCTTTCGAAGATTTTGAATTAGAAAGAAAACTGACAAATTCATCTTGTTCATGTTGACCAGATAGAGGAAGAAAGTGCTGACTCCACAGCCGTGAGGAAGAGGAATCGAAGGGAGGCGAGGCATCTGACATACGAACGTCGCTTTATTCATGTCGTGCGTCTTTTGACGACCCTAATCATCTACTGATTATGAAATGAAGCACAAACTTCAGCGAAAAACTCTTCCACCACCTCTCCCTATCACTCCTATCTCTGAAAGAGTCCTTCCCCTTTCTCCTCTCGACGAGATAATTGCTCCATCTGTATCTCTCCTCACTGAATAATTCAGTCTGAGATGATTGGAGAGGAATGAGAGAGGGCACATCCCATCTTCTTCTTCTCTCTTCTCCTCATCTCCCATCCTCATTTGCATTTCAAAATAAGCGCACGAGTTGCCGATAATAGTGATGGATTGTTCACTGTTGAGGAGAAGATAAAAGAGCCGACTCGATAATGCGAGTTATCTCTCCTCTCCCTATCCACACTTCTACTCTCGGGTCAATGACAAATGGGTTGTGTTTCAGCGTTTCAGACGATTTCCGGTTTCAAGTAAACAAATGGAGTGAAATGTACCATGAGTGGATGCAATCTTCCCTCGAGACAACTAATTCTCTGTTCGAGAATCGCCATTCGCAATCGATTCTCAGCACTCGACTGACGATTGTGCAATTCGGACGACCTGAATTAGCCATTTCTTAGACCACTGCGAGCAATCTTGTGCATAATAATGAGCCTTCCGTGACCGGTCGAGAGTTAAAAATGGAGAGCTGAATAATTAATTGATAGTGAACCTCAGCTGTCGCAACTTTGCTCTCAACGCGACAGTTGCAGCCAGACGGGAGGACGTTTTAGCGAGGATTTGACTCGATTGATTGAGAATGTGAGAGAGAAATCGATGAGGATCAGCGACTGAATTGAATCAGTGAAGAATTGAAGGACGAAGGAATATCTCACCCGCCATATCCCATATCCGACTACCCGAAGTGATGCGAATGTTCTGTCTCTGGATCTCGAAGACACTCTCCAGCTGAATGGAAAGTTACAGTACCCCTCAGTTATCGTATCCCTCAGCTACAGTAACCAGAAACTGACAATATTGATGTGGACGAGTCCCTTATCGTAGTGGAAGACGAGGAATACGGGAGTGATCAGCACTACCGTAGTCTGTGACGAATCGCGAACTGGTCGGATCTGCAGGGGTACTGTATCATGCTGTCATCGACTGTCTCCTACCGATTCATCTCTCCATTCCGACACGACTCTAATCCTTGCCAGTGTGGAGTGTCCTCGTGCAGAGAGAGTCGTTGCAGGAGGGGCGGAGGAGGAGGGAAGGGGCTGCGAAGGAATGAGAATGAGAGGACTGTGGGTTGAGTTTCAAGAGAGACACATAAGCGGAGCTTGTCGATACGATTTGATACCTCTATCGTATTGAAGAAAAAAATCAATAACATTTCCAAGAACAAGAAAGAGTTTTGTAAAGTATTACATATTTTTCTCTTGCATTGTTTCATCATCAGATCTCCATAATTTTTGAATTTGAGTAATGACATCCGAGATTATCCCAAATGTCAACGGAAAGGTGATGAGTATTGCGCAGGTTGCATGAAGCTAACAATGGTCCTCTGAATACCCAATCAACCATCGTTGTTTCTATCCTCCCACTCATCTCTGCCCCTCCTCATTCCCCACACTCTCTCGTCCTTCTGATCGACGAGAGATCATTAGGAACGAGGAGAGTCCCTCTCACCTTCTCCATACTCATCGCATGCATCAGTGCATCTGCCTCAGTCGTCGAGATGAGATTCAGACCGAGAGTTCGACCTCCGAAGTCGACCACTTGGATGAAACAGTCCGAGAGACGACAAATCGCATCTGAAAGGAACGATTCGGTTAGGTTTCAGTGAATGCGCTTATTCTGAATGGATCTGCTTCTTCAGTATTGACCCGTCTTTTGATTAAATATAAAAATGGTGATGGAATAATCCGTACCCGGTCCTATAGTGGAATCGAGAACTGCTCGACCATCAGTCGTGATCGCTTGGATGCGATACGTGATCTGCAGAATGGAAACTTTTATTTTCCAATACATTCTCTTAGTTTGGCGATTTCAACTTTCAAAAAATCTGTGAGAAACGGACGTCGGGTATTAAACTTGGCGGTGGGATGGAGGAGGAACTTCGACTGTCGGGACCCTCGCGGAACACTTTGACCTGCAATCGATTGATTGATTGCAGGTAACGTTTCCGTTATAGAACCTGCTCGAAACCATCTTTCTGCAAATACTCTAGTCAGTGTAGGAAGGAGGAACAAACCTCGAGAAGATCATCGTGTAATTTGATCCATTTATTGCGCTTGCCCGAAAGAGAGAAGAGTTCCGCATGCACACTCAAATATGAACTACTTATTTTCTTGCAATTGCAAAATCCCTATTCTGTTCTGAGTATCACACTTCCTGGTTAGACCCACAACCAATTCGGGCCTATTAGGTCTACTAGGAAGGTGTAGTAGTGTTAGTTTTATTGGCACTTTGTTGGATGAGGGAAGAGAATGGAGGGAAAGAGAGGGGAAGTGATGAATTGGGACATGGAAGACGGACATTCGAGATGGGAAGGAGGAGATAGAGAGGTGAGAGGAGAAGAAGCACTGCCGAAGACAAAGAAGGAATACACACAAAGTAGTCGAGAAGGGAGAGAGGGGAAGGGCCATCGGGCACTTATCCGTTGAATGAATCATAAGAATGGAGAAATTACTCGGTTGAGTTTCGCGCAGTCATCAAAGCAAAACGACAGGCGTTGGATAGTGATTTTACAAAGGGAGGAGAGTTGTACAATATGAATCAGAGGAGGACGGAGTGGCTGTTTGCAAGTCCCCCCTTCAACATTGTTTTCCTGTAGTCGCCGCTTCTCTTTTGCCGTTCCTTCTTCACGGTAAATGGAAGAGAACTCACAGAGTGACTGCTCCATTGTCGAAGAGAGGAGCACAGGAGTAACAAGTGAGACGACCTCCCATCGACAACTGATTACTGATTACGCTAATTTGATGAAAAATTAGAATAATCGAATGATGAGATGCGATTACAGCTGCGCACGTAATAATGCAGTGGCTGTGACGTACAAAAACATTATCAGCATCGGACTTCGGATGTCATGGCAAGGACATGATGATATATACTCAAGAACATTGGCGCCATTTATCGTGCCAGAACGGTGATTCTCGAACTGAATTCTACACAAGGGCACCATGTAAAGTGAGAGGGGCAGGGATGCTTTGGCTCGCACTGTCAGACGATACAGGTGAGTAATCGAGACAGACGAAAAAAGAGAGAATCGAGATGGGGGGGACCTCCGAATTCGGAAGGTAGACTGACAGGTAAAAGAGTGAGTGGAATGGAAGGAAAGGAAAGGCTTTCCACTCTCTTCGCCTTTCTACTTGTGCATATATATGCATTTCGAATGGAACCATAAACGAGCGGGGAGAGGGACGAGTGAAGAGCGGGCGGAGAGGGGAGGACTGAGGGAAACCTCTAGAGAGAGAGGAGGAGGAGGGAGATGAGATGAAGAGAGCACTGAGACTAGGAGGAGAAGCATCAAAATAAATGACCAAGCGGGAAAGAGCAGAGAGGGTGGTCACTCGAGAAGAGAGAATATGATTGATGAACTGACGATGGAGAGGGGAGAAGGATCCACTCGAGAAGGATGAAGGAACTATCGAGGACTGGAATCAGTCCTTTTCTGGAAAAGAGAGTGGGATGGAAACGACGGATGTTGTCAATCAGATAAGGTGCAAGTGAATTAGTGGCAGACTGGAGAGAACGTCGTCTCGATTCTCCGGAAATTGGATGAATATGGAGTGGGACGATGCTTGTCGTCTTCATTGAATCATCATTTTCTCATCATTCAAGAATTCTTCTACAGGCTCGAAAGTGCTCGCACCCTGGAGATCCAGGGGATTTCCTACGTCGTAAATAATTTAGCTCCGACGAGCGAATTTCTCTGTGAATTATTAAAAGTCCTGTATGCAATAGATCCGTGAAGGAAATTTGCAACAGTGTCTCTTTCTCCTTCAAAGACTATCTGTTTCAGTGTGTCCCTAGTGCCCTTTTCGACTCTCATCTGACGGTCTTTCTCAGAGTTTCGAATTGAAATGGATGCATCTACTCAGAGATAATTCAGTTTCTCACCGCTTCAATCTCGAAATAGAATTTTCAGTTGCCGTCAACATCAAGATGACCACTATTGAAGGAAGAGAAACGAAGACTGAGTGAGATCTGACGTAGTCTTCTACTGTAAAGATGATAGATGACTTCGTTCACTGCAAAAATTGTAGAATAAAAATAGTTACGGAGATGTTCTAAAATTGTGATAAAAATTCGTTCAATAGCACAGTGCTTACAGTGAAAGTCTATGTACAACTTTATTTGTTACGGCTATTATTATTCTCTGTAGCAATAATACTCAAACACGAACTGCTTTCTATGAATTGCTGACGGTGATACTGTTTCTGCGAGACTTGTGTGATTCACTGATTTTTAATCCCTGAATTCCATCAATTCTTGTCATCTGATCACTGATCTCCTATCGTACTCTATTCTCTGTACTCTCACTCATTTCCCCATTCTTCTCTCGCAAAAAAGTAGAGTAGGTATCAGTTGTGAAGTGGTCTCGCCCCTCTCTCACAAGAGAAAGAAGCCGTCTCATTTGTTTATTCGAGCACAACGAAACGGCGAGAAAAGATATCCATTGAGAGCCGGAAGTCACAAAGGAGAGAAGGGCGAGCATGGATACCCATCCTTCCCACCTTGTGTCCCCTCTCCGCTCCCCCCCCCC
>LS557512.1:260661-272529 GCA_900490775.1 Pristionchus maxplancki
CGGGGTCCGGGAGGACCAGGAGGGCACTTGATGCAACCGCCGGGAATGTCGTAGGTGGCAGCAAGGGCGATTCCCTCGGCTCCGGGTCTTCCGGGCTCTCCGTCCTTTCCGGGCTGTCCAGCCTCTCCGGGTGCTCCGGGGTTACCGGGGGGTCCGGCGGGGCATCCCTGAGACTGAGGGCCGCAATTGCACTGAGAGTTGGCCTGACGCTTGTTTCTTCCGAGAAGAGTGGCGAAGGTGGGGGCAGCCTTGGTCTGTCCAGTGGGGTTGAGATGAAGGGCGAGGATACGGGTCCATGTGTCCTCGGAGAGAACCTGCAAGAGGGAGGGATCAGTATCGAGTAATGCTCAGACCTACAGTAATCTAGGCCTACAGTAATCCTACAGTACTCACTCTGAACTCGGTCATGCCTCCATTGATGTCCTCCTGGAGTTTGTTGATGTTTCCAACGATGGTGGAGATGGAGATGATACAGGCGAGAGTGGCGAAAAGGGCCGCAGCCGAAGAGACGCCGACCAAGAAGGAAGACATCGAGACGAATCTACCCATTCCCCCCTCAGCACTCCTTTTATAGGGATCAACAGCTACTCATCCTGTCTCGCAGTGTTCCTTACTCTTTTGAGACGATGGCCAGTAGAGACAACGGGAATAGAGGAGAGTCGACCCCTGAACTCAGCTTTCGTCGTTAGATTCTCTGTGGAATCCATGATATCTCGAAGAGGCTGAGTCGAGAGACAGTGTCGATTGAAGAGAGCGAAGCCCCGCCCGTAGTTCCGAACTGTGTCAAAGTATGTGAACCCAAGGATGAGATAGCATTGGACATTGGGAGTGCTGTTCGAGAGAAGAGTCGGCCTTGAGGAGTAGCCTCTCTCTCGTTCCCAATAGCTGATTCTCCCTCTCTTCTCCTTTCCTTCCGTTATCTCCCTTATCTCGACTAGGAGTCAAGGCCGACAAGTAACTGAAACTGTACGGGGCGGAAACCTTTAGTGCCCCAATTTCGAGAGTAGAGTTAGAGTAAGATCTCTGCTGTTCGAAAGCTCTTTCTGTGAATGGGAAGCAAGAACAGGAGGGGATTTGAGAGAGTAACTCTTCCTTTACCCAGTAATCAAAGGTATGCAGTGGTAAAACTGTATTGCTCCTAATTGCAAGGGTAGAGAAGGAGGAGAACCTCTCGGTTTTGCAAGCTCATTCGGTGTGATTCAGAGATGGAGAAGGGGTGGAGAGGGAGATCATGGGGAATGACGAGGGGCGTAATTACTTTAGCTCTTGATTGCAAGAAGGAGTTAACATCGAAGTGTTTATCAGACAGAATGGAGAAAGAGATCGAAATGGAGGAGATGAGAGAAGGATCACGAGTGAGATCGATGGACTAGAGGGAGGAAGAGGGAGAGACTAGCAGGAGACAGGAGAGAAGAAGCATCGATTCCGATTGAGAAGATTCTGAGATTGAGATCGACGATAGATCTGCATGTCTTCTGCACGTTTCAGCACACGAACCAACCTGAAAGAACGAACTTATTTTAAAATTCCCATGACTCATTATTATTTGTAGAAACGTTGAAACTCATTTCAAAACTCACAAAGGTCGTACCCGGTGCCAACAAACTACGTGGAATGGAGAGCCGCGTTGTTATTTTTACGGTACTGCACCCATGCCTATTTCCATACTTCCTTGTCATTTCGTTCAAATGAACTTACCACTCGTGGTATTGTGAAATGGTTCGTGTAAGTGTGCGAACGTTTCACCGAGATCAATGGCAATTCGATTGAATCAAACGCATGAAAAATAGCTAAATGCGGTGGAAGTTCTGAGAACTGAGCCGGTTCTTATGAAGCATTTCATAGTTTGCCTAATTGAACCGGAATTTCTCTGACAACTACGATTTGTTACGGTCCTATCAGCCAGCCAAGGAAACTGAAGAATAAAAAAACCTCACATGTCTCTGTCGGAGTCTGACCTCTTGGCCATTTGCATCTCGGGTTGGTACACCTACAATGGGGTTTATTTCAAGTTTGGATAAGACTTCTCCCAATTCTTATTTGTGAAATGAGATTCGATCCTAATAGTGTCCTTCCTCACCTCATATCCCTGTCTGTCGAGTGAGTACGCGGAGATTCCTGTGAGAAGAAGAAGAAGGAGAAGGGAGGATTGCACAGACATCATTACCTGCCAAGGAGTTGATTGGAACAGGACGATGGATTACAGTGCGCATAAGACATTCGCGGAAACGGAACAGGTGATACAGAATAGGATCGGAGGAGGAAGGGGAGTCTCTGGAGGAAAGGAGTGCGGACAGAGCAGAATTACAGCTCCAGAACTACTGTATCACTATTTGCATTCCCATGTGGTAGTAACTAGAAAGTGTAGAAGCGACGACAACCCTCACTTAGTACAGCAACGTATGATTACTGAGAGTCAAAGAGGACGTCAGAGAAGGCATCTGACCACTCTTCCGATTCCCCTTCTCTAGTCCAATTTGTCATTGGTTCGGGGGCGTGAAACAGGCAGAGGAGGGTTCATCTCTCTATCCACTCCAAGGGAAGGAATGATTAACGGAGAGGAGGAAATGATTGATGGAATGAGTAGAAATGATATCTTATTCCAGACGAGTGAGTTGAGACTAAGATCAGTTTCGGACATTCTCCCTACAGTTGGAAATACAAAAGTTATGGTGTTAGAGAAAAGACTCGACGAGACTGAGTAAGCGCATTACGCGATGACTATTTCAGAAGATTTATGAAGGAGAGGAGGTCAGTTGTGGAGAGACTACTAAGCATTGTCGGCGACCGATGTAGTAGTCAATCTGTCGAGTGGAGAGAATGGAGTCGAGGAATGAGATCGATAGCTAACCTAATCAGTGGACAGGGGAGTAATATGAGAAGGGACTGACGCAAGTATGAAACAGAAGGGAAACCAGTGTCAAAACACCTTCTTCGGACGAGAAATAACGGAGAAAAGACGGAATGATAAGAGAATTTCCCGATTTGGAAGGTACAAATGGGCGCTATTGTTCACGCAAGAACGGCGTTCTCACAGGCTAAGTTTAGATTCGGCTCTAAACTAAGAGCAGACATGTTCCGAGGGCGTTTATCCATTCAGGAAGGGGAGAAATGTGAAGAGGGAGGAGGTCGTGATTGAGGGTGGAAAGGCGTCACCACTTCATCCGAGAGATACGTCGACGAGGGAATTAGTGCGACTGAATGAGTCATCGAATCAGTCGACGACTATTTGAGGAAGAGGTCATAATCAGACTGCGACGACCCGTCAGCATACGAGATTAGGTCACTATGACATCCCAGTGGTCATCCAGGAGTGAATTGAGTGTGATCGAAGGAAGGAAGTTGAGGACTCCCATTTCCCCCCAGTGACGAGAGGCTAAATAGGGTAAAAGGTGGGCAATTCCCCCTCATCATTCCCACTGCATGACTGCATACACTTGTTACATTTATGGAGATGGGGTAATCATAGTAAGAGGCCACTCCTGAAAACAAACATGCGAAAGAGTGGGGAGAGGTGGTGAGTGTTTCAGGAAAGTGGTAGAAGATGTGACTTCTTGAATGGAACTACTCGAATTCACGGGAGTAGGTATGGATAATCCGTTGAGCTACGGGGAAGATATAAGTGCACTTCGAGTGATTGTTTCAGTGATTGGTTCGAATGTGTTTCATCGGTCACATTTATCCAAGGGTTCTCTTAGATTCTTTTGTCAAATTCCTTGCATTCCGCACAAGCCAGAGATAGACGGGGACTGTTTCTAATATAGTCTTGCATAGAGAGGGAAAGACAGACCCATCATGTAATTGCACCGTGTCTCCAATAGGGATCACAGAGAGAATGGAGAGGGAAGAGACAGGTAAGCCCCCTCATGACTAGTCATTCCCCCCCTCTCCCTCTTCCCCTTCTACCTACCAAATTATGGCAAAGAATCGATGCGAATGAAATCCCGCCATCCCCACTCTTCTACCACGAGGTCAGCTTATTTATTGCTATTCTTGATCATAAGCTAAGACAGGTGATCGTTAGAAACCGTACGCGGATATAAGCTCCAGAATTAGATACATGGAGAAATAATAGGAACATCTGCACACAATCGATTCTGGACGGAAGAGTACTGAACCATAGCACAAATGTGATCACTGCAACCGAAAAGTTGCAGTGCAAAAGAGCTTCGCGTGTAGATAAGTCAGTTAGGGCGCGACATTTCGTCGATCCGGAAGGGTGGAAATGTCAATTGAATTTCAGCCTGGAGATCGAGTACGACAGCGGAAATTACCACGCTGGAGATATAATCGAGGGAAGAGTACGAATAAAGACTGTGAGTGGAATTGAAGAGATTCCGCGAATGAATCTATGCCTTTTTCGTTCGTCGTACGGCAAATAAACGTACGAACTGAGAGACTTCTTCAATTACTAATCCTTCTTAGCTGTTCGTCCTTTGAAGCAACGAACTAACCGCATCTCCAATACTTGAAGACTTCAAAAATCAGTTCTAACGGATCATAGACTAATAAATATCAATGAAATCATAGATACGATCCGGGAAAATCTCGAGATGAGGGCAAAAACATAAAGAAGCGAAGTCGTTGGCGTGCAATCTCGGTGCAGTATCTCACTAACCATAAACATGGGCATAACGAGTAGTTGAGGAATCTCGTCTACCTCTCATTCTAGGGAAGAAGGCTGTTATAATCACGAGGAACTACTTGACGCCTTCCATTTTTACCCCTCAAAATGCCCAAACAATTTAAAAAGCCCTTGTGAATGGAAGTCTACGTGGAAACATGACGAGAGTTGACCCATTATTGGGTGTCCAACCACTTCTACTTCCCCTTTGGGACTGATCTTTGGAATGCATGAATGGAACGATGAGAAGAATCCATTTCAGAGTCAGGAAATACTCGTTAGAAACGTGCGAGTGCTCTTCTATGGAGAATTGGGCTACAGAGATGCCGATGGGGTCAGAACATCAAATTGAGAAGGGACGAAAAGGCAAAAGAGGATGTTTCAGTCACTACGATTCCGTCGGTACTTCCAACAATCGTGCGATCTATGGAGGGGAATATCGGAATGCTACTTGCCACCAGGTGAGAGAATTCCCACTCTCTCTGATGGAAATATCTACAATGACAATACAGGATCATACAGCTATCGCTTTTCCATCGGAACTCCACTCACACTTCCGACCACGATGGAATTGGCTAAAGGTGAAGGGAGCTAAAGAGGATCATACTGAAATCCTTTTCAGGTGACTTCCTAGCGTTTCCCTCAACCTCCAAGCAGCCTTCTCCAATAATCTCCTATCTGCAATACTTCTGCGAGGTGCTTCATTTAGGGGCTTCCATAGCAAATAACATGACTAATAACATCAATCTGGAAAAGGACATCTCATAATGAATCTAATTCTGTGCATAGAAACCCTTCACAGGTTCGATTCTCAGAAGCAATCGATAGAAAGATCAACGACCATACAAGAAGGAAGGAGGTGAGAGTGATTATGATTAGCAGATTTATTAAGCCTGACTTGGGTAAACCATCTGTCTCAATCAAGTGACTAGTGAGATAGACAAATAGACAAGACAGAGCTAGCAAGGATAACAGGTAAATTAATATCATGCACAGAGGGATTCGAATAGGATTCTGACTCGCCATCGGATCGTCTGTAGACCGAAATGTTGTCTGCGGACTGCAGTAAATATAGTGATAATTCAATTCAGATACAGGTTGAGGGCGTCTGTCTCGATTGGCCCGATACGAAGAATGTGAGGATAGCGAGAGAGGTGAGGGAGGATGGAAAGAAGGAGTTTAAGTCTCGACAGGGGTCGTTGCAAGTGACGTACCTAGACAGTCTCTACTAGACACCCTCCAATAAGGAAGAATAATTGTTTTCCTTGTCTCCTTCCTTCCTTCTTCATTGTCCTCCACTGTTAGCATTGGGTGGTCAGCAGAGGAGAGAGAGAGTGGGGGAAAGAGTGAGAGTTCTGTCCTTTCTTGTTCCCGTGAAAATAACACATCAGATACGGTGCTTCTCCTATTTCATTCGGATCTTCGATTTCAGGTGGCCTACGTCAGGAATATTCTCGATGCGAGTGGAATGGTCGGAGCGACGTTGAAGTTGAATAAGTCAGATAATGAGTGGTTGTTGAAGGAAAAACCTGCGCCAACTGTGATGATTGAGCATTGGTTGACGTTCCTTCCTTCAGAAGTCGTGTCCTCCCCGGGGAATGCGTCTACTGCAACGTCGAAGTCCTCAATTGCTTCAGAAAGTTGATGGTCGAACTGAGTGTCATCGAGAAGTTTATCGTGTGAGTCGACTTGAATTGACTCGTTGTTGATTTCACAAGAAATAGCCTGGAAACCCTTACAGAATCACGAAAGGACTTCCGTTCGGGACCAAAGAAGACGAGGAGCTGATCTACACAAAAGATCTCGGAGTTGTCAAAGTAGGCACAATTGAAAATCTGATTTAATGATCAGGACTTACCTTAGAGAAACAGATTGAATAAATCATTTTGGGAGATGAAAGAGAGCATTTTGTCATTCAGAATAACGACACTTATCGACGATGGCTGGGAATCGATTGTTGGATTCCTGAGAGAGACATTCCATACAGAGGTTCGCTCAAATTTACAAATAAGCTTGAATTGAATTTTTTTAGTCTTTTTTCACCTTTGGAACGCTCACAGATCAACTTGTCGTTTAAATGTTTTGTCTTGAACTCAGAGTGAAACTTATTGAGGATCATTTTTCCACATTTCTCCCGTCTTCTCCATTCTAAAGTTGTGAATGTTTCCTTTCCATCACAAACTATATGATGTTGTGTTCAATCGTATATTTTCTCAATTTGAGGTCGAGATCGTGACGACATTCTATCCAGTAGTGAGACTCTGACTCGACGAATATCCAAAGGACTCTTCATCCAGTTACGGTAATCAATCGATATTCTTCTCATTCTACCGTACTCCTCTTTCAGGGTCAAATGCGGCAAACTGTCGTCTCCCCTCTCCCTCTCCATTCCTCTCTGTCTCATCAACGATGAACGCCATCTTCCCCGCACTCTCCCCAATGGAACGAAATTGAGTGGAGCAGCCACTGTTTAGATTACGGTAGTCCAGTAGGTCACGGTGTACTAACGGGTATTCAAATGGGTACTGTCAACGGGATACTGTACACTTGAATTCGATAAACAGTTTGAATGAGTGATCTCTGTCTTTCTCCTCCTCTTCTTCCCCTCATTCCTTCCTTCTCCTCTCCTTCCGAGTGGTCGATTATGCGTCTCTCCTCTCTCCTTCACGCAGCTCCTCGCTATCTCATGTGTCGACCCACCTTCTTCAATGTGAGATATCCACTACGCATCAGCTCGAAGGCAAATAGTAATGTTCACCCCTCACTCGTCAGGTGAAATACTCGATCAATCCGTGGATGACTCGATCCGCTCCTGTCGACTGCTCTCGTGCAATGGATCAATGGGAGGCACTCAGGTAATGGATCGGAGGACGAATTCCCAAATCCGGAAATGACTTTCGAAAACAATCCCTTTCTAGAGAGGCGATCGAGGACGCCGGAGGGAAAGTGGACGTGATGGAACCTGATGCGAGTGATCTTTGATCTCTCCTCTCAATCTGATCTTTGATCTCAGGACGGGGAAGATCTTCCTGACCTCGTCTTCGTCGCAAATGCCGCTGTCGTAAGAGGGAAGAGAGCATTCCTGGCCACCTTCTCCAACAAGGTCCGCACGATGGGGAATGTGGCCGGCCAGATTCAATGGGCAGTACAGTAACCCCTTCGTTCCCCTCAGGAGCGTCAGGGCGAGACGGCACTCAATCGTCGTTGGTTCGAGAGGGGAGGATACGAAGTACACGAGGATGAGGGGAATGCATTCGAGGGTGAGAGGAGAGAGATCAAAGATCAGGAGGGCGGGGCTTCTCCATGAGCGCCATCTGGCCCTTCTCAGGCGCCGGGGACGCACTGTTCGCGGGCGCCGGCAATCGATTGCTCTTCTGTGGCATCGGACCGAGATCGACCACGTCCGCTCTGCCAAAGGTACGGTAGGCAGGGGTACTGTAGCATGATTAAGGTATCTTTGCAGGTCGCCCAGGCTCTGTCCAAGGGCGAGGATCAACTGAAGGCCGTCGCATGCCGACTCGTCTCGCAGAGGTACTGTAGACGGAGAGTACTGTAGAGTACGGTATCTGCAGATTCTACCACATCGACGTGGCATTCTGTCCTCTGAACGAGTCTCTCGCCCTCTGGCATCCGACTGCCTTCGATGACGTCGCCAAACACAATTTGAGCAACGAACTCAAACTCGTTTCGGTGAGGAGGAAGAATAAAGGAATGAGTAGACTATCTCCCCCTTCAGGTGCCCGACGAGGAGGCGAATAACTTCGCGTGCAATGCAGTCGTCGTCAATTCGACAGTCATCATGAATAAGGGCAATCCCCAGACAGCTCTTGTCAGTACCTTTGTCAACCAGCGGACTATCTGACAGTGATAGAGATGACAATTGAGAATCATTGGGAATCGGGATGGAATAACGTTGATTCCATTTCAGTTGCTCAGACAGAATGGCTACCAGACGAAGTCAGTGGACATGAGCGAATTCATCAAGGTGGCGAAGCATCGACTTGTTTATCTGAAGATGCACGATTGCAGGCGGGAGGGTCGGCCAAATGCTGCACACTCAGACTGGAATAGAGGAGATCGAGGGTGGGAATGAGAACCGACTGGGAGAAAAAGAAATTATAAACGATTGATGGACAGCTCGTAAGCACGCAAACACATGAGCTAGTGGAGGACACCTTCTAAGAAAGAAAATAGACACATCCATTCCCTCTTTGCCCGTAAGCTTCCGTAGCGCAGTAGGCAGCGCGTCAGTCTCATAATCTGAAGGTCGTGAGTTCGAGCCTCACCGGGAGCAATTGTTTTGCCGTTTCTTGACGAGTTCTGCTCCGTAAATGTACTACTTCGTTTACCGATAAAATGTAGTTTATCACCTCATGTCTACCAGCTGACCTCATTTGTTTCAAAAACTTGTACAGATAAATTTCAGTAGATGCACAACCCGCAGTAGATGCACAACATATAATATTCCTTTAACAAGTTACATGTCAGATAGCATTGCCAGTCATAAATATTTATCAATCAGAAGGGAGTCGCAATATACCGAGTACATATGAATAAATTATACAATGGAGTGCGACGATTGGTACAGATGTAGATGTGGATCAATAAATACTCCGTAGTCTCTTCTTAGATTAGGCCTTATCGTCCTCCTTCTGTAATTGATACTATCCTTGTACCGTATTCACTCTACTACCGTACCTTCTCCTCAGTTCCGGGGAGCTCATCAATGATCTGCTGGAAGACATCGGGGTCGTTCATCAGTTCGTCCAGATCATCAGCAGCAGGCTGCTCTCCATCCTGTTCCATCGGGGCAGGGGCTGCAGCTGCAGCTCCTCCTGCTGCAGGAGCAGAGTCCTGCAACCATATGGGTTTGCGACTAGGACTACACAGAAACTGTGTGAATGTGCACAACTACGAGGTAATTACACCAGGTACTCATAGCGATGATGAAATAGAGTAACTTGATTGATTTTTGGCTAATCAACTAGTACAATCAATAACAAGACTTCAATCTACACTATTATAATTAATCTCTCGTCTGACCTGCATGCTCATTCTGAGTGCCCACTCCAATTGTTGCTCCTCAGTCATCGCTCCCATATCCATATCCATGATATCCATGGGGGCTGCAGCTGCAGGCGCATCTGCCGATGCTGCGCCCACTGCAAAGGAAAGAGTCATAGAAATACGAGATTGGCTTCATCTTTACAAAAGGATCATCAGATCAGGATATAAACGTGTTTGACATTTCCTTGTTCAAATACAATATGATTGGCGATGATAGGGGGGGGGGGATAAAAGTAATCATCGACAGCTGACCTCCTTCTTCTCCAGTGTTGGACTGCTCGCGAGCACGTTGCTCCTCGAGCGAGACACGGAGGGCCTGCAACGGCAAGTTGATTCAACAATTGAACTTCATTCATGAATAAGGATAGCATCTGACATGTCAGTCCCTGATATTGACTTATCGATTCTAAACAAACCAGAGCGAGATCCGGATCATCGTCAGCGTCGAATCCACCATCGAATCCGCCCATTGCACCCACTGCGGGACCGCCCGCGCCGTCCTCGCCTCTGCAATATATTATTGCTTCAACGTAACTCAGTTAGAATTTCATCATCACACAATAGTTGCGGTAAACACTTTTCAAAACTTAATGATGTCTGGCAGAATGGGCAGGAGATTACCTGATGATAGGAGAGGAAGCGATGACTTCGGTCAGCTTCGATCCTGGACCGGCAGACACGATGTTAGAGCCAGAGCCCTCCCTGCAACATAGCGCCATTTACTATGCTCGCACTGACCTGTCCAATTCCAAAAAAATAGAATAGAACAACATACTTTCCGTTGAGGACGTCGATGATGGGGCCGAGGATGGCGGAGTTGTCGGATTCGGAATCTCCGAAGCAGATTATATCCATCTGCACCTTCTCCTTCTTCAGCTTCTTTGACAGCTTCAGCAACTGAACGACAAATATCATCATTCCATTACAAACATCCATTTATGCAGATAATAACTTTTAATTGAAAGCACAAAATACCTCAGCCTGGTCGACGCCGGTCATTGGACTACCGACGAAGTAGACGATGCGCATGCGATGATTTCTGTTCTGACGATGTTTGAGGGCGAGATGCGCCACCTTGATTGCAGTCAAGAACTGGCACTGACCCTTCAAATTCAAATATTAAACCTTTTCGAAACATGAAAATAGCACCTTAGGTTCGATGCTATGGAGCTTCATGAAGAGTTTGCTATTCTCCTGAGTCATCGTAGAGAGCACGCGGACGTCCCTGAATATTTAAATTAGCAAATGTAACTGAACGTTTAAAGATGTATAAAAAAACCAACTCAGCCATGGTGAGAACTCCGACGGCGTTTTCGGGATTGGCGCGCAGCTTGCACTGCACAATCAGGTTAGCAGCATCGGTTTCTGCCTAAACCAAGCACAATAAGCATGTTTACCTATCGAGGAAAGAAAACGAACTTGAAGACGAGTGGGCGTGTAGTCTCCGTTACGAGAGTACTCGGAGTTGTCGACGCTACAATATTGCTGGTGTGTGAGACATAACCACAATCAACCGTATAAAAGACTCACCAGATCATCGTGCTTTCCTGCACCATTTTGATAAGCTGGTCGGTGCTCCTTGTAAAGAAATTAATGAAGAAATGAAAGAGAGAAACGAACGCGATGACAATTGTGATCTCGCGCAGAAGGTCGCGGCGTGCTTATTTCAATTCACGATACTCTGGGTACGGTACTCGTGGGCAGTCGGCGACCCTCTGCGTGAAATGTTTTTATTTTATTTTTCTAGTTCCACTCTTTCGATCGATTTCTCGTTGTCGTTGCTAAGCCACTTATCGACAACGCATTTACAGAGACGCATGGCGCCTCCCAGGGCAAAACGTAGCAGGCAGAATGGGGAGGAAACGAGTGTCGCTCGCGAAGAAACTGAGCAAACTTCTCCTCGAAGAACTCGCTCCTCTAGGTTCGTATACTGCTCAATTTAAGGTATTGTGTATGCCAAATCATTCTAGAAACACGGTGGCGGAGGCAGAAGAGGAATCAGTGGACTCAAGTGTGATTGAGGCCATCTCCATTTCCGACGTGGCAGAGTCGAGTGGAACTAGACGAATTACTCGAGCAAGGTTCGCAATACTTTTCGCTCGCTTCGATTTCTTTAATAAACGAAATTTGAGTCGTGGTAGAGGGAGCGCTGCTACTTCTGCTCGTACCAGACCCTT
>LS557512.1:273755-288597 GCA_900490775.1 Pristionchus maxplancki
TGGCGGAGGCAGAAGAGGAATCAGTGGACTCAAGTGTGATTGAGGCCATCTCCATTTCCGACGTGGCAGAGTCGAGTGGAACTAGACGAATTACTCGAGCAAGGTTCGCAATACTTTTCGCTCGCTTCGATTTCTTTAATAAACGAAATTTGAGTCGTGGTAGAGGGAGCGCTGCTACTTCTGCTCGTACCAGACCCTTCGACGCCGTCACATTCGCTGAACACTCTACTGCTGCCACGCAAACCGATCGTAATCGATTGCATCTCTCCTGTGGTTTATTGAATGACTCATTCCAGATCATATCATAGTCGAAGAAGAAGTTGGCATGTTGGGAGACCCCGAATGGGAGAGAAGACGATGGGAAAGGTCAGTGCGCATAGTGGTATCATATAAATGAAAGTTATCTTCTTTGTTTTTTTTAGAATTCTCGCGCACGGCCGCCGCACTTCTAGCAACGGTTCGGGTGAGTTTTCAGTCCTTCAATCATATTTGATTCCTTTTGAAATAAAGATCGCATTCAAACCACATCAAAATGGAAGAATTACAACAAACACGCTACGAAGAACTCATAAATAAACTCATCATAAATAAATGTAATGCCTGATCAACTCTACTTGGATTACCTAACTCTTTTGTTTCAGTGGCAGGAAGTCCGTCCACTCCCGAACTCTCAGACGATGAAGTGGTGGAGGAGGAAGTGGATGTGGTTGCAGACCCACCCAGAGAGAGAAGAGCCGCCACCCAGAGAGCACTCGAGGTTCGTCAAGGGGATGGGGCAATCGATCATTATGTAACCATCTTTTTTATTGATCGAGTGAACAACATCAAACATTGACTTATTTTTCAACAATCACCGTGAAACTGCTGTCACTGATGGGATCTCCTGTGATTCACTTACTTCGCAAGTGGCACACTCGATGAATTCGTCTCATTCAGTCACTGGCCGAACAGCAACCACAGCCCGCCGTTCGCCCTACCCGTGCGGCCGCTGTGAGAGCCAGAGACGCCACCAACAGAGATATGGCGGGTTGGTATGATAGTGATTCATTCGAAGATATAGATCCGAATATCGATAATTAAAATGTTTTTATTGCAGCAGCTCGTGCTGCAAGCGGCGGCCGGACGGGTCGTGTTTCCGCCACTACGTCTAGAGGCAGACTCAACGTTGATGTAGTGGTACGTTTCGACGGCTACTTTATTTATTATAACATCATTAAAATCAATATTGCGACTAATAAACACATTATTGATTGAATTTATTGTCTCACACTGGAATATCTTTCACTTTCAATTATTGAATGTTTGCAGGGAGTGATCGAGGAAATAATGGGCCATTTGGATCCTGGTATCCTCGATTCATTCATTGGAGGAAACCCGAGAGAGGTTCGTTCAATAATTTGCTGGATCATTGTTGATTCTAACATTAAGAATCCCCATCCAAATCATACGTATCAGTTCCTGCGGGATTCGAGCACTGGCAGACTGGATCTCGTTCAACGACCCGGTAAGAGATTATCTGTTTTGCAGGAAATATAACTCATCTTTACTCAGAACCCGTTCGTCCCACAAGAAGAATCTTGCAATTGATCGGAGATATGGCTGATCCCACTGATTCTACGATTCGGTAAGGAAGCTCACGATTTAGCTAGTGTATTTGTTATTTCATATTCGTTCTATATTACCATATTATTCTATTATAGCGAGGGCACAGATGCGACGGCATCAGCTGCAGCAGTTGTAGTTCCTCGTCCGCACACGGTGACTACTGTGAGAATGGACCTGCAGATTGATATGATCCCAGAAGGAGGAAGTGGAGATGGAGTGAGCACATTAGACCTACTGTCACCATTATTTTTAAAAATTTAAAGTTAAAATATTAAAATATTATAAACTTAAAAGAAAGATCCATTGTAGCCTCCTACGTTCGATTTCGATGCGATCAGAAGAATCACGGATGCAGAGAGAACTAGAAGAGTACGTTTGAGATGGACGAGTGGCGGGGATAATAATCAATCGATTGCAGACTGTGGAACAAGCCGCACGTATCAGATTGGACCAACTCACTCCACAGGTACCGTATTTTTTATAACCCGTCAGAGTTGTGTTTCTCCTGTATGACTCTTGCTCTCCTTCAGGAAGTGAACCACGTAGTGCATCGAGTGATGCTTGAGTGCGAACAGGCGGCCACTCGTCAGAACGAGGCTCGCAATCGGGAGATGGCTGCAGCTGCACGGGCTGAGAGGGAAGCCATCGCAGCCAGAGCTGAGGCCCGTGCTGCGAGGGCTGCAGAAGCACAGGCAGCTGCTGCAGCTGCAGCTCGAGCTGGAGAAGCCGTCGTGTCTGTTCCCGTCGAAGAGCCCGACGAAGACGAAGAGTTCCTCCGCGAGGCAACGGAGGCCTTCGAGGGAGACATCAGATTCATTGAGATGGCACAGGCTGCTCGGAGACAGAGACCACGACCTCCGGTTGCCCCTCCGCCCCCTCCCCCTCCTCCTCCCCCTGTTGAACCCGTTGCCCCTGCAGCCCCTGAAGTGTCTCAGCCGCGAACTCGTGCTCGAACCCGCAGAGCACAGGCAGCAGCAGCAGCCCTCACTCTGTCCGAGGTTGGCCCTGCTCCCTCTCCCCCGGCTGATATGGATGGAGCATCGGACGATTCCTCCTCCTCCTCCACTTCTCCCACTCCTCCAGAGGAACCACCCACTGCCTCTCTCTCTTCTCAACGGATACTTGCTGACATCAGACACAGAGTGATCAACGAGTTGAGATCCGTTCGGTGAGATGATTATGAATTGAACTAGATTATTGGTTAAAAAATCTTGGGTCTAAAAATTCGTGAACACAATATATTATTAATTGGTTCCTCATTGCAGTCACACGAGAGTAGCAGCAGCCTCTGCTCCCCCTCCCCCTCCTCCAGTGGTTCAGAATGCTCCCTTTTTGAATGCTGTCGGCACCTCATGGACCCGCGCTGATCCCACTGTAAGTTGACCGAGAATTGACTTTTTCGACGACTTTGTTTTCATTCTAAAATGTGGGTATTTCAGCCGAGAAGTGGAGTGGAATTGGTGGGAATGGAACTGGTAGCTCCATCGGGCAATCTCGATGCTCCTCTCGAAGCACTTCGTAATCAATTGATGCCTCCCTTCGTCCCTTCTCGTAATTTTCCCCCTCGTCGACCAGATGATGAAATCACGACGAACAGACTCAGAGAATTCATCATGTATCTCAGCGGGGTGAGGTTTCATGCGCAGTCTCATTCTACTTTGTGTAGATGGAGTTTAGATGGTTGGTGGGGAATAAAGAAAGGGTGTGATGGCTACTCTCAGCAGGCGAGTGACAATGGACGACGTCGGCTGTTGACTGCTCACTTCGGAGGAGGACCCATCGACTATCGACTGAGGGTGAGGAAGAAGGGGCGCACTTGTTTTTTTTAATTGATCTGACTGACATGTGAATAAAGAGTAATGATGTGAATTTAAAAAATTGCAGAGCATTATGAATTCGTGCAACATCGCCATCGCCGCCCTCGTCCGCCGCGAGAGTCCGTTATTTTATTATAATTTTTAAATTAAAATTATTAATTAAATTGATTGCAGATCGCGCGGAGACACTCGCAGCACTGCTCCGAGGAATCGTCGAGAATGTGAATAATGTGGTGAGTGATTGGATATGGGTGATGCAATCGGCGATGATGATAGAGGAGCCCCTATGCAATGTCACTCCCTTTTAACTTCCGATGGGGTATTGCAGGATCGTGATCCAGTGGAGAGACGCATCGGAAGAAACGGAGAAAGTGGAGCAACGACCCGATTGGTCACCTTCCATGTCAGACCTCTCACCACGGTCAGTTTATTATTCATTTATTTATTTAATTATCGAGATATTTGTATTTTCAGCTGCAAGGTGCTCAGATCCGCACAGTGTTCTCCGATTTGATTGCCGATGGACGAGGCGATCCCGATCCAAGTGAATTGAGATTGAGAGAACAAGAGGATAAAGACGAATCTGAGGGTATGGCAGTATATTCGAATGTAGAAGCATTTCGTTTCTGGTTTTTGACTGATTACTATCATCTGGCTCCCCTAATAAAATAACAATTCAGAGTCGGCCTTCAAGTCTTCTGAATGGGGCGAGTGTCGCATCTGCATGGCCGATGAGCCGTGCAATCCCATGGGCTGCAAGTTCTGTCGCCAGATGGTCGGCTGCAACAAGTGAGCTGCAGAATCTAATTGATCAATGCAGAATGAACAATACATGCTGCAGATGCTGCAATCGATGGCACCGTGCTGGTCGTCGTCCCACCAGCAGCATCATCGACACTCTATTCGCATCCTTCAGAGCTGATCGAGTGAGACATTATTTAAGTGATGAAACACCACCGGATGTGAGACTCACTACTGCAATAGAAATCATCCCTTTCTCTTCCAGGAGCGATTCAGTCAAATCGACCAGCTTCGACGTCTGTCGGTACCCGACGTCGTTCCGATGGCTATCGTCACATCTGATGCCCCTCCCGCTGTTGCTGCGTCGACTGCACCTGTCGCAGCTTCATCGGGTGTACCTGCAGCAGCTTCATCTGGTGCAGGGGACGCTACCTCGGAGAGAGTCGCTGTATCGGTGGGTTACCATCAGAGTACGATCCGAAATTACTTGAAAAAATTTCGTTATTTGGCAAATAATGTTTTGTACAACTTTGTGTATTTCACAGTTGAAGGTGAGGATGAGTAAAGTGTGTTTGGTTGCAGTCGGCCCTTCGGTCGTCTCTTCTATCGGGAGCATGGGAATCGAATTGTCCCCTGTGTAGGAAGGGATGGAAGAGCAAGCCACAAGTGGTAGCCATGCAGAGGTGAGGAAAGGATGAGAGAGAGTTGATGAGTGATGTCGATCAGATGTCTTCCCCTGGGAATGGAATTGGCCGAAGAGGATAGAGTGGAAGATTCCCCGGATGCAGTTGAGGCAGTGCCGATGTAGAGAAGAATGGAGAAGGAACTCCCTTTCCATCCAATGCACAGAGTAAATAGAATGCAACCCTTCCCTCATATATATCTTTGTTTAACTATGCCTATTAGTCTCATTTAAATTATCAGAATCAATCTATTATGCTTTTATGAGCATGTTGACTATCTTTGAGCTTGGCTTACGGTATCGCTTTTACTTTGCCCTCTAATCACTTGAACTGTGAGAGATTACGGTGCTGTCGATCGATTACCTACCTGTCGTTCATATGATGTGCAGTCGTAGATAGCACATCAATAACTTCCTGGTATTCTATCCATACTCGTCTCTTCAATTATGCGTCCTGTCGCTCCATCTACACCATCTTTCCATTTTTATTCGATCACATCTCACGTAAGAACGTGTAGAATGGATTAATTCTTTCTATATGAACGTCTTTTAAGGCTAAATATTTTATAGCTCGAATATTACTTTTTTCCGCATATAATGTTGCCGAATTAGTGCTTCTTTTTAATATGATAAAGAAGTAATAATATAAAGGCACTATGGTTACAATGCTTCGGAAAAAAGAGTGAAGAGACATTTCAGCAAGAAATTGATTAGGATTTAGTCAAAATCTAATCTCTCTCCCTCAATAGTCTCTCTCATCGTCATTTCCATGTCAACTCCATTCCTTCGTTCACCTATTCGATGATTATCTTTTCATTCCCCCCTCTTCCGTCAGCAGAGAAAGGTCGAAAAAAAATGATTCCGAAAGTAAGCGATCCTCCTCCCTCGATCCTCGATCCTCCTCCCTCGATCCTCGATCCTCCTCCCTCGATCCTCGATCCTCCTTACCCTCCTCTCATTGAGCTCCGCAAGCGATCGACGGTCGAAGGCGATGGTACGAAGACAAAGACAGCAACGACGGCAGTAAAAGGATCTAAGAAGAAGACGAAGCGAGCGACGGTTGAGGTACGGTAGGAGAGGGATACTGTAGAGGAGAGGTACGGTAGGATAGGGATACTGTAGAGGAGAGGTACGGTAGGAGAGGGATACTGTAGAGGAGGGGAATCGATTGAAGGAGGACGAGAAGAAGAAAGATGCGAATTGGACAGCTGATGGGAAGAAGAATGCTGAAGAATTCATGAAGAGATACTCGGATATGGGTGAGATACCGTATCCTCTACTGCATACAGTATTCTTGCTCAGGAATTGATGGGATCAAGGCCGAATATAGAAGGGAAATCGAACAATACAAAAGTCCAAGTTACGGAGACAAGGCCTTCCGAGCCAATACGGCCAAGAATCGACATTCGGTATCTCTCGATCGATTGAATGTTCATACTGTAATCCACTCAGGACCCTCCCACTTGCATCGACGATACTCGAGTGTCCATACCTCCGGAGAAGAAGTACATCAATGCTTCCTGGATGTATGACCAGACGAGAATCGCCCGACAATATATTCTGACACAGGTTTACAGTACCCCTCCCCCTACAGTATCCTTCTTCTCTTAGACACCATTGGAATCGACGATCGAGGACTTCTGGAGGATGATATTCGAGCATAAGGTCATATGCATTGTTATCCTTTGTGACAAGACTGAGAATGAACAGGTACAGTACCCCATGACCTACCGTATTCGAATGATACCGTATTCCAGGAAGTAATGACTGAATTCTGGCCGACGAACAATGGCGACTTCAAGGATTACGGTGGAATGGCTATCAGTAATAAGAAGGTACGGTAACGAGAGAGGTTACTGTAGCGTGATCTTTGATCTTTGTAGTCGGAGACAATCCAGAAGGAGCAAGTGACGATCCTGGAGGTTCTACCCGAAGGCTGCTCCAATTCTCATGTAATCGATCCTGACTACCGTACTCTTGATTACAGTAATCTACCGTAATCTCAGCTCACTTGCATCGTCCAACTCAAGACGTGGGATGGGATATTCACCCAATCGACGGGTCGCAATCTCCTCAAGATCATTCGCGTCATCTCTCGGGTACAGTATCCTACCGTAGTAGTGGATGGTACCGTACTCTTGTTGAGGTAGAGTCAACGTCGTCAGCGGCGGGTCCAGTGGCAATGATGGACGAGTATTCGGGCATCTCTCGTGCCTCGATTCTCGCTGTCGTCGATGTCATGTCGGCCCTCCTCTACAAAGGAGAGAAGAACACAACGGTGAGAGGGCCAAAGGGAGGGGAGAGATCCAATAGATATGATTGTAGTTGCCGGATCTCGTGAAATGGGCTCGAAGATGCAGAAATGGAGCAATCAAGACGGAGGACGATTATGTCTCTGTGATCAAGACCATCTTTGAATACTTACACGTGAGTGACCAAGGAGGAGTGAAGATTATCTTATTGATTACAGAGAACAAATCAAGAAAAATACAAGGATCAATTCGAGAAACTATGTGGACGAGCCGAAGATCTCAACTGAGAATGACATCTCGTAGTCTCCATCGATAGTAATAAATGAAATCGATGCTGATCTTTGATCTTTGACACATATCACAATGCCGAAACAATACAGTACATACAGAGCAAATGAGCACCCTGCTTATCTTGTTTTATCCATATCGTATAGTTAGCCTTGTCGTAAACAATCTTTCTTTTCACCAGAATCATCATTTCAAATTGCTTGAAACACAGAACAGGAAGCACAGATTGTCTTCAACTATGCCACAATTATCTACAACTCTCTGCACGAATATTCCGTTCGCCATGATAGCTCAGTTGGGAGAGCGCTCGACTGAAGATCGAAAGGTCGCCGGTTCGATCCCGGCTCGTGGCATTTCTTTTGCAAATTGAATTTTAATATATTTCGTTTCAATGTCGTGTCTTAAGTCGTGTTGTAGCTTCTTCACTCAATCAATTTTATGGTTGAAGTTCAGAATACAAATCATAGTGACTTTTTCAATGATTAATAGCGAAAATTGAAATATTTAACAATCGCCCGACTACTCTTGAAGATTGCTCAGAAAACTGAATAATATCTACATTTGATGATTGATTTTTTAAAAAAATATTTAAAAAAATTGCAATAAAAAAATACTAGTTCGCGATTCGAGGTTCGATAAATCTAGTAAATCTTCATTTTCAAATTTTTTCGCTTTGCGATAGCAGTAGTTTCGTGTGTTCTTGCGTTTACTGGCGTATTATGTTCTGATTTCAATCATATTCAATCTCAGATGGATGTGTTCGCTGCTTCGGAGAATACGTTCAGCGCCGCTCATCTCAGCAAACCGAAGCGGATCGTGGACATTCCTACCCGTTTGTTACTTTTAAGAAATTCGTGTTAGATTCGATTGTTTTTGTATGGGGAGTAATATTTGAAGATGATATAAGACCCGTATGTTTGATTGATAATAGAGGGGTTTGCATTCAAAAGCTTATTTTTAAAGTTTTCTCCATTTTAGATGCGCCAGTGCAAACTCGCCACGATGAGGTCGAGTTCTCCTCTGGTACCTTCACCTTCCCCGCAAATTCACACTGGAAAGACCGATTCATTGTGTGGTCAGTTTCATTTGATTAACCGCTCACTGATGGCTGATTTTTCTTCTCCCGTTTCTTAATTAAATGATAACCACCCGCGTCATTCAATCGAGTCCAATACATGGTTTTCGATAGTTAATTTCAAATATTTAGGAGAGCGACGGGTACTCTTCTGACTCTCGAGGAGCGGAGCGTCCGTCATTCAGTCATCGATAGCTGCATTGCATTCAACTTCTCCCGTGCTCCCATCGTTCCCGGTTCGTTTGACGGTAGTTCGCTTGGAGAGAAACAGACAGATAATATTTCATTAAATTGTTATACGAATATCATATGGAACTGCTCATATGCGCCTGAAACAGATAAAATTACATTTAACTCTGTTAATTGGATAATAAATGGTTGATTGATAGGAACGACAATATCCCTGCTCTCGAATCTTCTATCGATCGTCGTGACCACTCAATCATCCGTCCATCGATTCCTGTGCAGACTCGCAGTCGACGAGAGTGACGATGATAGTGATGTGCGTTTTTTTAAAAGAAAAATGTGCTAAAGGTTAATTCATTATTCTTCAAGTTCACATGTTGAAATGTTTGCCGCCCTCATTGTCGTCGCCTTCACAAACTCGTCTGTTTCAGTCGGTCGAGTCGACTCTCTCCCAACTGCTCGATGTCGTCACTTCCAAAGATGTCAGTGTTCATTACATTTTTGAAAGCAAAGCAACTATTGTGCCAATATTCTCCTCGACGGTTGCTTAAAGGGTTCAATACGGTTCGATTTTCTCCTTCAATATTCTTCTACAGGTGATGCGCACTGAATTCCACGACGTGCATCAATTGTCGGCCCGCAGCACCCCCTCTCGGGCTGCAGTGGCCGTGCGACCCGTGGACACGAGAGTTGCCGTCGGATTGAGTGATGGACAGATGGTCGTCGTGCTCATGGGAAACACTGTCGGTGAGTAAGGGGAGGGGAGAGGGCACGTGCTGCACGATGACGTCACTGTATTACGTCAATTTAATATTCTAATAATTCATAGGCGGTATTACAAAGATAAAATAATTGAAATGCACAGGCGGGAAAACGGAGGAACTGCCGATCTCCGAGGCTGGATTCATGCAGAGATTCGTGGGGAAGACAATGACTGGTCTGATGGATCTCTGCACTGTCGAGGTATGGAAGAGGGAGTGGGACGAGTTATTGGAGGAAACGATGTGGAGAGATCTATTATTGAAATTCCAAATATAATTTAATGGATATTGTACACTATTTAGGAGGGTCGTCGTCCGAGCGAGACAGTGAGCGAGGTCGACTTCACTCCCTTCTACACGGTCAACAAAGATGGCACCATTAGAATCGTCAATGGACAGGTACAAATTATTTGAGAGCTCTTACTTCGTTTATTGACTGAGAAAGACTTCCGACCGAAATCGTGCTTTAACCAGTCGAGTTTTTATCAATCGGTTGAATTGAATAATGTGATTGCAGTCGTATCAAACGGAGATGAGCAAGCCATGGAGCGATTATTTGATGGTGGAGGAAGAAGGTGAATTGGGGTTGCAGGATGGGGCTATAGGAAGATAGGCGATTGCTTTGATGATTTTACCTTCTATCGCAGGCTTTGCAAAAATTTGAAAATTAACTTAATAATTTAATTAAGCTGGAAAGGTTGCTTTATTGATTTGAAGCGAGACATTCGTAAATTCCAGTGTTGAATGCGTCGATTCGTTGGCGGGCATGCGGCGATTTCGGACTGATTGTAGTCTCCATCGTCACTCCAACGACAGTTCATGTGAGTTTTCAGCGACTAATTAAACAAAAAAAATAAGTGGAAAATGATATCACATTGCAGTTCATCGTTCTACGTGATCTGGAGCATCAACAACTGGTGAAAGTGGCCACTGCGAAGAGAAGAATGGTGAGGAGAGGGAAATGGGGAGAGATTATGTAGGCGGAAATGTGTAGGAAGATACTGGGTTTTGAGACCTATTCAGTTAGACAGAAGAGATTTATACTTTGCACGCTGGTGCCCAGTTCATTAATCCCTTTTAATTTTTATTTATTTAATACTCTAATATGCAGCGCTCCCGCTTGGTTGACTTTGGAGTGCACGAGATGGCGGGCCGAGAAACGGCCAGATTGTGGATTGTGGCCGGCATCGCGCCTCCCGAGATTGGAGGAGATCGAGTAGAGATGGATGAAGATGGAACAGGATCGGAGAAGAGGGGTCAGTGGTGTATCGATGGAAAGGGAGTATAGACAAGATGAATGGATGAGAATGAATTGGTTACTAATTGCAGACGATTCGTTCTCTCGTCCTTCGGATACGTACACTCTCGAGTATTTGGATGTCCCACTGTCAGCATTTTTTTTATAATTCTTTAGTCATTTACTGATTTTTTGAGAAGGATGCTTCTTAAAATCCTTTGTGATTAATTATATGAAGATGAGCACATGGTGATTCGACCGTTTGCAGCCCCAGCAATCTTCGATCGAATTCGCAGCAAGGAACTCTGTCGGATTGGACGAAAGTGAGAGGAATGGGCGAGATTATTGCCGAGGTGAGAATTGATGATTTAGTTTATACTGATCAGTGATGGAATTGCAGAGAAAGGCAATGCACCATCAACTGCGATTGGAGGCGAGTATTAAAAGCGGAGCTGCGCCCACGAATACCAAGGAAAATGTGCAGGTACAGTAGGATGGATACCGAACTTTTGATTCTGATTTGATTGAATGTACGGTAGAAGAACTTCTTATATTGATTGATCTGATCACGATTCTTTCTTCAGTTGCTTCGCAAGGAGGTTTTCAACGTGGAGAACAACCACTTCGATGTCGTTCTTAGAGCAGTCAAGGTGAGTTGGAGTTGCGATGGGAGTACGAGTAGCTGGAGAGCTGACTATTCGGTGATCAAGTAGTTGAATTTTTCGTAAAAATGTACGTTTCAAAAAAATAGGAATTATTATTTATATTTCAAATTCAGATCACAACCGACAATCCGGCTCAATTCCGCGTCGATCACAACGATTGGACGGGATTGATGAGTGCTGTCGATGGATACATTCGATCGTCTGAGGTATGGGGAGAATAGAGGGGAGACGGGGCATGAAATGAGGTTGAGGATTGAATTTAAATGATCTTTGATCCTTGCAGTTCGAACATAAATTCGGCGCTGCTGACTGGCAGACGACGTCAGTCGTGTCTTCGAGAGACGTGAGGAGCGAAGGAGAGATGAGGTGAGGACAGGATTAGGTCCATCAGGGGCGCATATCAGTTGTGAACTATCAGCGCATTCTTTTCCATCTGGAACAATTCTCCCAAGGAGTTTAGCGTTCCAGTGGATCGTCTTGAGTGGTAAGAGCATTCCTTGCTAATGACTGGGTAGTGTATGATTCGTATAAACTAAAACAGAGACACGAATGACTTCTTCCCTCCAGATTCTACCGTGCTCTCTCCTCGTCATGCGCTGAGATCGCTCGATCGATGGCTCGTCCTCTCGGTCTGTTCATGGCTCCTCTGGCAGGCACCCATCTGTTGGGAGTGATACAGGAGGTGAGGGTGGGGATACGGTCCGCTGCTAGCTTGTTAATTGTCTCGCAATCAACAGGAAACAAAGAAACTGACGATTCAGAGTTTCCGCTTGATTACTATAGGTGGATAGTGTTGAGGGGATAGTAAACGTGCGCTTCTCCGTGGTCAATCACAATGATCTCTTTGTGCAGACTCGTCTGACAGTGGTGGTGGATGCGTGTGGGGAATTGGTGGAGAGACTGAGCAAGGAACAGATGGAAGCACTCAACAAGGCACTCAATGAAGCTGTCAAGGAGGAGAAGAAGGTCAGTCATAGATACGGGCGTCTAAGTGATCGTAACTGCAGTAGTTCCCAGAATAAAGGAGATTGTACGAAGCTGGTCAGAACAAATGTTTTCGCAGTAGAATTTCCAGTTGTATTTGTGATGGGAAATCGAAATTATCTAAAGGATGCTTCTCACTCACAAGATACCGATTGCGTGAAACGAGAGATGGCTCGTCTAAGAATGTAGGACTATTAAGTTTTTTGCAGGATCCAGTGTCGTCTCCCAAAGCGAAGGATACGAAGAGATCCAAACTGCAACGAATGGTGAGAATGAAGGAATTTGGAACCTTCTTGTCGATGGAATCTTGGGATTTCTGTGTTTAACCTTTTTGCAATAGTAATTTTAGTACTCGGACGATGATTGTCTGTCGGAAGCCGTCGCGGTGTTCGTGAAAAGGACGAAGGGATTGTTGAGAGGAGAGACGAGAGAGGGAGAAGAAGATGGAGAGTGGTCGGACGATCGAATGGAGGTACGAATTGTGTATGAGACATTGTTGGTTGCCCTTGTACTGTGATATGAGGCCGTTTGCGTTAGGATCAACAAGGATCAACGGGGGTCTGGAACAGGCAAAAAATCGAGATGTCTGAAAAGTTGGCCCTAGGGGTTATTGTTGACCCGGAACACGCTGGTGAGGTCGATTTCGCAATATGTCCCCTCCCCGCTCCAGGAGGGGCACCCCCCATTTTGGCCAAATATGCGTTTTTCGATGTTTTTTCGTCGGGGAGTGGTCAAAATGGCCTGAAATCTTAACGTTCTAGTCAGAATTTCGAGCTCTTTCAAATGAAATTGTTGACACATGGTGAAAAAATTTAGTGTTCGAGAAAAAATTGAAAAACTAAAGGGAAAAAGTGCGCGCGCTAAAATCTCTAGAGTAGAACGAGCATACTCCGCCGATCATTTTGCGCTATTGGGTGACTTTTTTGCATGAGCCTAAAGATATTTTTTATCGATTTTAGTGACAAGTCGAAAAATAAAATTTTCAGAATACCCTCATGTTGGTGCTCATTTTGTAGAGCTCGTCGAACTGATCATTTCTTAGATTGAACATTTTGCCTGAAAACCTCTCTATCAAAAGTTACAGGTTTCGAAAAAACTTTCCTCTGCCATTCAGTGAAAATGGTAACGTTCATCTATCATAACTTTTGATAGAGAGGTTTTCAGGCAAAAATGTTCAATATAAGAAATGATCAGTTCGACGAGCTCTACAAAATGAGCATCAACATGAGGGTATTCTGAAAATTTTATTTTTCGACTTTTCACTAAAATCGATAAAAAATAACTTTAGGCTCATGCAAAAAAAGTCACCCAATAGCGCAAAACGATCGGCGGAGTATGCTCGTTCTATTCTAGAGATTTTAGCGCGCGCACTTTTTCCCTTTAATTTTTCAATTTTTTCTCGAACACGAAATTTTTTCACCATGTGTCAACAATTTCATTTGAAAGAGCTCGAAATTCTGACTCGAACGTTAAAATTTCAGGCCATTTTGACCACTCCCCGACGAAATAACATCGAAAAACGCATATTTGGCCAAAATGGGGGGTGCCCCTCCTGGAGCGGGGAGGGGACATATTGCGAAATCGACCTCACCAGCGTGTTCCGGGTCAAAAATAACCCCTAGGGCCAACTTTTCAGACATCTCGATTTTTTTCCTGTTCTAACCATTTGTTGAACCTTAGGCGAACAGCGTGTCATATGAGCACAGTGAAGCGAGAAATATGTGGTAACGGTTAGATTATGAAACGTGCTTCGAAGTGAATGTATGGCCGTTGCAGCAGGAGTCGAGCAGCAACAGCAGCGACGACAGTCCGACGTCGTTGTCTTCTGATGTCATGAGCGACGAGGACTGCAATAGTCCCTATGGAGGAAGCTTCTCGGCTGGTGAGCAGAGGGGATGAGATGAGAGTTGGAATGAAATGTGGATCGGTTGATTTCGCTGTATATGTGATCAAAATTGGCGATGCCCAGTTGGCTGGGTGTATTACATGTGAAGCGGCAAAGATCCGGGAAGATGCGAGCTTGTCGTTTTCATTGATTTCAAACAAATGACTAATACTAATGTGTAATGACGCTAATGAGTGCCATACTCAGTAGAGTTGTTATTCCGAGTAACTCGGCACTCGCGAGTGAAAATAACTAATTCACTCGCCGAGTTGTTATTCACTCGCGAGTGAATTTCATTATTCTCACTCGCGAGTTGTTTTTCACTCTCGAGTGACTGGTCTAGAGAGGAGAGAGGGAGAGAAATGAGAGAGAAAGAACAACGGCCATTCACTCGCCGAGTGCAAATTCACTCGCGAGTGATTTTGTTTACTCTCACTCGCGAGTGACAGGCCGATCCGAGTGGGTCGAAAATGAACTCGGCGAGTGGCGAGCGCTCGCCGAGTGTCACTCGGGTAAACAACTCTAATACTCAGGTCTGATAGCCTCGCTGATCCGTTGTCGAATCGTCGTGGAACTGAAGATCGCGTCGACTCTGATGAAGGGAGTGGAGAAGAAGATTATCTGTCTCAAGGTGAGGGGGGGAATGGAACAAGGGGGGGGGGGG